>VWZO01007210.1:1593428-1618285 GCA_013396975.1 Bucco capensis
AACATACTTGAAAAATCTCTTCTTGTTATCCTTGACCTCCCATGCCAGGTTAAGTTCTAAGGAGGCCCTAGCTCTCCTTGTTGCCTCCCTACATCCTCTGACAACCTCCCTATATTCTTCCCAAGTGGCTTGCCCATTCTTCCATGTACTATATATTTCCTTCTTATGCCTAATCTTATCCAGTAGTTCCCTACTCAACCATGCAGGTCTCCTAACTCTCTTACTAGATTTCCTACTCTTTGGGATGCACTGATCTTGAGCCTGGATGAAAAGGCGTTTGAATACTAGCCAGCTTGCTTGGGCCCCCTTACCTTCTAGAGCCCTGTCCCATGGGACTTTATCAAGCAGTTCCCTGAGAAGGCCAAAGTTGACCTTTCTGAAGTCCAGGGTAGCAATCCTGCTCTTGTCCCTGTGCTTACTACCCACAGTCTTGAACTCCACCAACTCATGGTCACTACAGCCAAGGGAGCCCCCTACACCTTCACATCCTCAACGAGTCCCTCTTCATTTGTTAGTGTGCTCAGTGTCCAGAGAGAAACAGTTTCTTAAATAGAAAACCTGTGTTATTTTGCTGTGAGGATGTATGTGTGCTGCATTTGGAAGTAAAATCCTGTGACTGAGTTTGCAATTTTTCTAACCAATTTTTCCTGCATAAAAATAAGCCAATCAAATTAAATACGACCTTTTGCTGTGATTATGACTTCTTGATTAGAATGTCTTTGAACTTTGGCCAATCATATATATTTTACTATTTATTATCTAAGCACACTTTTTTCCAGAGGTATGCTGTGAAAAGGAAAAAAGGTGTTTTATTACTTATTTCCTCTTTGGAGATGAAGAAGTGTTTGGTATCTGCTTAAATTAGAACAAAAGAAATTGTTAATGAAGAGATTGCAGTATTCTGTTAGAATGTGTACTTTGACTTTAATATAATTACTCACATTTTGGAATGCTAAAGGCTATGAAAACATTGCACACCTGTTGATATTGCAGAAGAATAGAGATGTCTGAAGTGCATCACGTATTTGCACCTTGCAGCAGCAGGGGAAGGAAAAAATCCCCGATTATCGTACTGCTGCTTACAGATGTATAAGCAAGTCTTGAATTGATAGACTTCTAGAAAACTGTGGGATGCTGTGGAAGTGAATTCTGCAGACTTCATCCTTTTTCTTTTCCTTCTGACTTTGGAAGGTGTGTGTGTCAATCACCAGCCTACCTGCTTCTCTGCTCTCCTGCAGGGCGGGGAGTGAGCTTGCTAGGAGCCCTGATTAGATAGAGAGAAGAGTTCCTGCTACCAAATGTGGACTCTTGTTTGAGGCATGAAGAATATAGAAAGTAAGGAATAGAGATGTATGGGAGAGCCATGCATGTCAGCACGCCCTGAGGCAGTGAACACCTTTGCAAAGGCTTAGAGGGAGCTTTGGCCTGTGAGTCAACATAAATTGCAGAGGATAAATGCTGAGGGATGGCAGGGAAATTGTCTTGCCTGCAGCTGTTCCCTCCTTTCATTTATTTATTTTTCTTCACAGTGTTAAATATTACCAGCTTTCCAGTTCCCTGGAATGAAGTGCTTTCAGTGCTCAGGTTTGAATTTCAGGCTGTCCAAGGAGCTTCTCAGGGGAAAGGGTTTGCCCCCAGACTCTTGGACCCTAGGAAGGAATTCATTGGATTAGGGGGAAGAGGCAGAAGCTTTACCATAAATAAATAAAATAAATGTACCAGAAATAAACATATTTCTGGTACTATGCTGACTGTATCTAAAAGCACCTCCAGCAATGCCTGTGTAGCCTGTGGGGTGCAGGCAATCCCAAGCAAGCACTGGCTGGGTGCTGCTTTAAGCACCACGTTGAGCTTCAGAGGGTGCCCTGCAGTCCAACTTCTTTGCTCGTCCCCTTGGCAGCTCCCAGAGAAGTTTGGCTGAGCAGCATGGCTCTGCCTACTCCATCTTGCCAACCCACGGAAGGATTGGCCCCACTTCTGCATCCCTTTCCCCTGCTGGTGAGGATGGGATGAGTATGCTACCCAGTGCTCTTTGGTCAAGCAGCAGCAAGCTGGGTCTTGGTGAATCCTCACTGCTGTCAAGCTGAAGAACTATTTGCTGAGTGCGAAAACCACTGAATACGGTGTTATTTCTATGCTAAGATAAACCAGGTGGATAACAAGGGCATTTCACACCTGCACCCATTCAAAACAGGAGTGTGTGTGCTCAGTATAGGATTGACTAGCATTTTGGCTGCTCTTTTAATAATCAGCTCATCAACTCTTACAACTCTCCCTGATAGGGCGTTTTCATCTTCATTATAGATATGATAAAATATGTTGTTGCCATTACACCTTGTTAGGCTGCCTATCAATGTGATGTCTGTTTTAAAGACACGTAAAAAAATGTGTAATTCTGCTTGTCAATCTCCCCTGCAGAGAAGGAGACCTTTCTGGATCCCTTTGTGCTGAGGGACCTTCTGCCAACATCACTGGGGAGTTACTACCGCTACGCAGGTTCTCTGACTACTCCTCCGTGTAGTGAGATCGTGGAATGGATCGTTTTTCGGAAGCCTGTTCCCATTTCTTACCATCAGGTATGTTTATTTTTGTTAAGTGAAGTCCAGCTCTTGATTTGCCCTCTTCAAGACAGTGTTTTCAAAACCTGCCGTTTTAGTTTTGAGAACAAAAATGCTTCTGTTGACAAAAAAGGAAGTGTCGGTGATTTTATTTTTTTTTTCTTAAGTAATATTGTTTCTGAACATGAGCCATCAGTCTTAAGAAGACAGTACAACATGAAAACCAGTTTCCTTTCAATGATTTATTTGGTATTGTTTTTGTTAAGATTAAATAAAGCTATGATGTAAATATTTACATGAAGTTCCTTTTTACTCTTTTTAATTGAAACTTTCTTTTCTAAGTAAAGTGATTTCAGTTCTCCTCAGATTTAGTAATTTGAACTAATTACATTAGAAAAGACATCTTTCCATTAATTCTCCATGCTTAACTGTTTTATAACACAGTGAAGCTGCCATTATGTGCTCAAAGAGCTGGTGCACAAATCTTTAAAATTAGCACATAGCAGCTTTTAATGCAAATAGAAGCAATGTCTGGGATTTGTTTGGAAAGAATGTTCCCAATAAAGCAGTGGCTAGATGGAGTCAGATGTTTACCAGTTAAGTGTATTTTGACATTGTACGATTGTTGTCTTTAGAAAGCTGTATTGCTAAAGTTAGTCTTTTCCTTTTTGTCATCTAGTGTAAACCATTGAAAACAAACTTTTCAAATGCACCAATTCAGTAAAGCATAAATGAGTAGTTCACTGGATAATCTTGACTGACAGATGCTGATTCTCAAAGATTGCAAAAGGGTGGAAGACGATCACCATGCCCCTCTTCCAGGCTTTTCCCCCTGTTTTCCAGATCCCACTGCTTCTTCCATAGACTCTCCCATCATTTTTTGGAATGCTGAGTTCAAAACTGCTCGCAGCACTTCAGCTGAGACCCTTCCAAGGCTAAAGAACATGGCAGGATTCATGTGTCCAGCCCCCCAGGCTGGTGCTATTTTGCCTTTTTCACAAAAGCATGGCACTGTTGCCTGTGTTCAGCTCCTGGTCAGCAGAAACCCTCTTGCAAGAGGCTTTCCCCAGAGCGCTCTCTAGCCGTGAGGAGCACGTCCTGTGTTCCTCCGGCCCATGGCTCTGCCTCAAGCCTGGCACTCTGCACATGGTCCTGGTTGAATTGGACCCTTTGTGTTTTTTCAGGCTACTTCTCTGATTGTCGAGATCATTTTGAATTCTGTCCTTGCCTGCAGGATACTTGCAATCCCTTGTAGCTTTTCACTACATCAATAAGTTTACTGTTTATTATTTGGTGGCTGCGAGGCTTGGCCTACGCTCAGTTTTAAACCCTGTGTATGCATCAGGTGGGTCATGACCTCCTTTTTCTTTCTCTGTTTTTAACAAATGCAAATAAACTGGTAAATACCAATTATGGCCATCACTATAATGGTATAAAGGTACTTTATCCTGGCATAGCTTCTTTCCTGTTCTGCACAATAGTAACTGTGCCAAGTCAAGCCTTTAAAATTTGGCGTTGTGCTGCTTTATGCAGGCATGTGTCGTTGAAGGGCTGGGAATTCTGTGTGTAGACAGACTTTCATTGATACTACAACACATGTAGAATAGATAATAGTATTCTTCCCCTTAGCAGCTCTAGATGGGTGTATTTTAAGAGCCTGCCACCCTGCCATTGCTATGATTATTATTTGTTCCTCTAGCAGAAACACTGCAACATAATCCATTGCCATAGTTTAACCTTCTTTATCACAAACCCCGTGAAGCAGCCTGTAATCCCAGAGGAGGAAAGTGATATTGTTTAAGCTCTGTTGCTGCTCCAATTAAATCCTTGCTTTTGTGCAAAATACCTTGCTGTAAAAAGGACAGTACTGAAGTGATCCATTTGTGGAGGCATCTCTATTTTATTCTCAGTGCTTCATCATCGTCATCTTTCCCGATAATTAGACAACAAAACAGGACAAGCTGTGTCACCCTGCAGATGCATTGTAAAGCTAAGTGCATTCAATGACCCAGAGCATGGCATTATCTCTCCTAATGCATACTGCAGAGTAGCTCGTGCTTATAACAGTTTCAGTATTTTTAATTGCCATTTGTATATCCAGCCCTTAGAAGACTGTGCACATCAGGCTTTATGGCTTGTAATTACATGACTCGGAGTTTTAGATCAGGTTTCTCTGTATCTTCAATGGGCTTACAACAGCTAGCCTTTTTTTTATTTTTTCTTCTGAACAGGAGCTCTTGTACTCCTTGAGGAGCATGAATGTAGCAATGTAGCTCCTTGACTGCAGGTCTTATAATATTTTTTTTTTCCTGGCAGCTATAGTGAGGTCAATTTCTCATTTGTGGTAGATAATATTTTTATAGTCGAAATGACTTTATATATACTTCAACACATTAAAAGGGGAAGGTTAAAAGTCATATTTGAATTGGCAGTTGTTAAAATGCAATTATACCTCCCCAAGGTAGCATGGCAGAAAAAAATATTTTAAAAGTTCTCTCTGAAAGTTTAAAAAATTCAATTAATGTCATGGATGTTTAAGCTTAGAGACTTGACTTCAGAGAAGCAGTTGCTACCCAAGTTCTTGAGCTTTTATAAAGTAACCTTAAGCCTGGTTAGCTGGCTTCATCAGAACTGCTTCCAGACCACAAAGTGCAAAAGTTGTGTAAATATTCACAAGAATTTTGGTCTGTGCTTTCATAGAAGGGCACAGCAGGATCATCTACTGGGTTTTTTTCTTAAGACAAAAGTGTAAGATAATAGTCCCTTTACCCCTTTTATAATCCATCTGTCCATGCTTCTGAGGAGCTTCTGCTAGTGATTAGGAAAAAGTTTTCAAGATTTTTTTCAAGAGGTTTCTCTGAGGAATCAGAGATTGAACTGCAGCTGAGCACCAGAGAACGGGACGTTCATCTAAGATGCAGAAAAAGTACAGTCCAAATCTTACCAGCAGGACCTGCAAGGCTGGGAGCAATACCTGAGCCTCTGTCACCCCTCCCAGCTGGTCACCTGCTGTCACTCTGCCTCAGTTTCCCTGCTGGTACTATAAAAGTAGTTGTGGTTAGGGGGAAGCTACTGCTGTAACAAGCCTGAGCTATGCTGTTATCTCAGAGGTGATTGCATGTAGCAGGACTGAGTTCCCTTAGTTTTGTGTTCAAGTGCAGAGCTGCCAAACTCAGGATTAGCACTGTGAGGTCCATCCTTTCTCCCTCATGCTGTCCGTGCACAGTTCCGAGTGATAACCTTCCTATGCATATCTCCTGGTTCAAAGTACAACCAACTACTTTTGAAATGGAATGAAAATTGATGCTTAACTGCCCTGTTACACCTACCTTTGGTTATTTTTATCAGTGCTCTCAACTGAGGTTACAAAGATAATTTTGACCAGTTGCAAGTTTCACAACTCACACACTTCTCTGTAGCTTTTAGAGCAAATGCACTTAAGGAAAAGGTTGTAGCCTTTGAAGTGACCTGTCATTAAGCTGTGAGTGTAATTCAAGTGCCTTTCTAAATTCTTGGGCCAGGTTCTGTACCCCCAAAATCCAGACTGTCAATACATATAATTGATGTTGATGTGAGCAATATCAGGGCTGAATCCTTCTCAGCTCTATCTTGCTTAGTCTTTCCATCAGCAACATAACCAATACTAGTTCTGAATGATAATTAGCCATTAGTAAATGCTATACTGACCTTCATGTCTGTGGGGAAAACCTTAGCTGAATATATTTTCACCTTAGTTTGCTAGAAATTTCTTTCTGAGAAGTACTAAGATATGAAGTAACAGAAAAGTTTTCCAATTATAGTTCTTTCTAACAGGTTAGTACAATTTATTAAAAATGGCTCAGATCTGAATCCTACAGAAGAAATGTGTTCCCAGAGGAGTATATGCTAACTGTGCCTAAATACCCTTTTTCTGTGTTATTTTTTTCTCACCCTGTAGATAGATATCAGTGGTTGGTAGGGCGCTCAGGACACTTGGAGCTGGTAGTCCTGAGGCTGCTCCATTCTGCTACTGACCTGTTTCTGGTCAAGCCATCTTATGGGTTTGGGTGTCCATCCCATGTGGCAACTGCAGGGACCTTTCTGCAAAAGTGCTGCAAGAGCTGTCTGTGTGAAGCTTAGCCTGGCAGCTAAACTCATAAGGTATTTGAAGACAAGATAGTGTTGCCCTGTTCTGGAGAAGGCTTTTGGGGTGGAATGACCTGGAAGCACTTCTTGATGCAGTATTGTGAAAGAAAACAGTGTCAGAGCTGAAGAGAATTTTGCATGGCTGCGTCACACACAAAATCTTTCCAGACAATGGGTCTAAGGGCAAATGTTTCCTTGCCTATGACAGACATCCACAGGTTGCTAGAAGGCCTTGTCCCTTGTTGGGCAGGATAAGCATTGTGCTGAGATAAGCCGGTTGGCAGTGATTTCAGTGGGCAGTCTGACTTCCTGTGTGTTTTATCAGTCTTGGCATCAACGTTTTACTTCCTGCTATTTTACTTCCTTATCAGCCACCCAGATTTCACCACATTGTTTTTCTAATTAATGTCCTTTCTCTCTCCTACCATGATGGCTGCGATCAGCTGGAGGCATTCTACTCCATATTCACCACTGAACAGCAAGACCACGTCAAGTCCGTGGAGTACCTGAGGAATAACTTCCGACCACAGCAAAGCTTGAACAACAGGAGGGTGTCTAAATCTGCAGTAAAGGATGCTTGGAGCCAAGATATGACAGACATCTTGGAAAATCCACTCGGCACAGAAGCTTCCAAAGGTAGATTACACTTAAGAATTTTGCACTTAACTATTAGGATAATTTTGTCTACTTTGTCATCAAATGGCATCAAGGATAGCTGTGAGCTACCAAAGAACTAATGTGGATTATGCAGGCATTCCTTGTTGGTATGTGTAAAGAAATTAACTAATCCTGTGGGTGCCTGCAATTACCCGTGAAGCTCACTGTCACAAGGTGCCATGGCAATAAAGCTCCAAAATATGTGAGTGTCTAACTGGCAATGTCCCTGCTTCTGCCAACTGACTGTAGGGCCTTAGAGATGCCTGACAAAAGGGAAACATGAAGGGACAGGGTCAGAGGTGAAATTTAGGCCCCATTAGTACTGACTCATTGGGTGTTTGAATGGGAATAGAGTATCCAGATGTGGCTATGGGTTTCATTTTTACAGTAACAAGAGTTTTGAAGAACCGCCGACCTTTTAATTCAGCATTTGTATCAATCTGTTGGTAATGATGACAAGGGGGAAAAAACCTCTTCCTTACAGGCAGGTGATTTTTCTAAAGTCTTGCTGAAGTGTTTCATGTGCCTTTTAGTAGAGCAGCTGGCGCTTGCTTCTGTCAGACACTGGATAATGAGCTGGATGGAGGGCCATAGGAGGGAGGTTGCAGTCATTGCATTGTCACAGACAGCCCTGGCTAGAGAAGCACATCAGAAATACTGAGAGAAATGTGTAGTGGATAAAATAAGACTAGAAATAAATATCCTTTACTACCTTTATTTGCATTTATTAAATGATGTTATTTATATGTAGGAGGAATGACATGTATTTCCTAGTCATCAGTCTCAAGAAGTGCTTGGTGCTTAACCAGCTCTGGGTAGAGCTAAAGAAGAGAGGGGGGCAGATTGCTGGAAGGAAACAGCTAAGCAGATTTACAGGCTTCCCTTTCGTACCTGGCCTTTTCACCTGGCCAGGCACAGAGAGCATGGGTTTTAGAGGATGTGAATCGTGAAAACGGCTGCGTTCAGCAACCTCACCCTCCCCAGAGAGTACTGGAGAGTGTATGTCTCAGGGCTCATTATTCTGTGAGTCTGCTTATTTATATATATATATATAAAATGTGCATGTACACAAACCTCATATACATTAAAGGCAGCCTTGGGACAGAGAATTTACATCCAAAGTGAGAAGGAGATCTTGGGAATGAAGAAACCCTGCTATGCTCTGATACTCTGGCCTGTAGTTCTCAATCAGTGTTTTAACGGCAACATGTCTTAATATTTATTTGTTGAGTTATATCCTGTGTACGTTTTGCTTACCCAGAACAGTGATGTAAGTTAATAGGTTACATTATGTTAAAAGTGACAAAACGGACTAGTTTTTATTTTGAGTGCAGCCAAGGTACCTCTGGTACATGTGGTATAATATTCAAGAAGATTTTACTGCTTTGGCCACATTCCTGCATATTGCCTCACTGGATGGTTTTATAAAAGTGCTTTAGGTGACTTTCAGTCCCATAGTAAATAGCTGAAACCCACAATTTTGACAGAGCATTACAAACACTAAGGTCTGTAGTTAGTGGGCTGATTTTGAAGTTGGAAGTGTTGATAACAAAGGAACACTTGAGTAACTGGGAAGGTTCACATTGGCTATGACCTTTAAGAACTCTTAAGGCCCAGATTCAACCAAGTACACATGGCTTAGTTAACATGATGCGAGCCAGTCTACATGAGCAAGGGAGCTGCACAACCATTAGTCCATGTTTAAATAGCTTGGTGCCTGGGTGCTTGGGGACTGGTTTCCTGAGCAGGTTTTCTCTCAGTCCTCTCCCATCATGTCAAGGTACGAAGGTGCTCTGTACTCGTGCCTTCCTGGGATTTGAGTTTACAACATGCTCAAGAGAGACTCTCGGATTGGGGGGGGGGGGCATGCATTCCCATTATCTGACAACATTCAGCAGGCCATCTAATGGCAAGTAGGATGCTAGAGTAGGTGATTTTTTTTCCCCCCCTTGATCTTTTGCTATAGGAGGCTAATGGCTGGGCGACCAGTCTTTTTGTACTGGCTCTGTCAACTTGTCACTTTTTGGGTTGTGTGCACACCAGGGGACACTGAAAATAGGTGCATTTTTTCATGAACTTAAAAATAAATAGGTTGCTGCAGTGCTGCTAACAAAAAATGGATTGTAGCGTATCCTCTAAAGGTTACAGGGATGAGTTATAGCTGTTCCAGAGATATAACAACGTGGATGTTTCTGGCCCCTTCTTTGACAAAGGTGAACAGTGATGATGTGCCTGGTCCACTGCACATTCTGAACTACTGACATATAAATAAAATGAGTTGGAGTCATAATACTTGAGTGAAAGCAAAACCTATTGTTTATTCAGCTAGTAAATACAGTACTCCTTTATATAGTGTCATTCATGCAAAAGTACTGAGGAGCCGAATGCAGAGAGTGCTTCTCAGCCAGACAGTCTAGCATACAAATATAAGAGTGTAGGGTTGAATAACAAATCTATTTTATGCAGATTCTTCTGCACACCTCATGGTTGCATTTCAGTGCTTTCCACGTTGCATTAAGGAATGTGACCAATGGCTGTCACATGTTGGCGCGTGTCTTAACCTCCCTGTGCTTAGATTTGTGCGTTGCAGAAAAAGGCAAGGTCACGAAAATGTGTCTTTTACTTGCTGCAAGGTGATATGGTTTGTGATGGTCTTCAGCTCTGGAGGGGAAGTTTGGGTTTGTTTGTCTATGTGAATTTTTGCAATTTGTTTCCTCTGTCACACTCTATTAAGTCTGTGGGCAGTGTTGCTAATCTAGAAAACAGTGTAGCGTTCGTTATGTAAGCTGTTCTTATTTTGGAGGAAAATGTGCCCAGAACAATTTGCATAATGTTCAGAATAATTTTCAGAATTCCTCAGAGAATAGGGAATTTCAGATGAGCACAAAGCCATGCAGCTTTTCAGTTGTCCATTGGCAAACCTGCTCCTCTGAACAGTTTGGCACCAAATAGGAATGTCTTTTCTCCCAGCAATCAAAGCTACCTCAGGTCACAGAACAGTGGCCAGTAGCATAATCTGCAGATACACTTCAGGAAAACTATTTCTCACTTTATGCCAGTCCTCTGAGTATGTCCTTGGCAAAACCCTGTAAATGGTGTTATTTGGTAAATAAAATGTCTTCTGGGAAAGGCTATTTTAGGTCAACCAGAACTGTCAGTATATTCGGATTGAGTTTGTTAGCCCATATGAATGTTACCAGCCTTTTCTTTTGCAGCTACTCTCCTCTCCCTCCTCTTTTTTGACATTTAAAGAGGCAACAAAGGAAGGTGTGGTGTTTTCAGTCATCAGACTACAAGGTGATGAAAATTTTTTTAGCTAATTTGGAGTAGAGAGCTAATTTTTTTACCTGGGAGTGAAAACTCCAGTTTTCCTTTTGTGTTATTATATAGCAAGAAGAGTTTTCTTTACTTCCATTATCTCATTCCTTCCTTATGTTGGCAAAAACTGGTGTAAGCAGTTCTCTTGTGGACTGCGTTTATGCCTGGAATACAAGGATATGCCTAAGACCTTTGCTGAATCAGAGCCCATGAGCTGAGCTTAAATACCTTATTTCTGAAACATACTATTCAGGATAAATGCTGTTCAGCTATGTAATTGTAGCAACTGGTAGATTGATAATAAACCACCATATACCATTCTTGAAGAAGATTAAACTTTCAGAGATTGGAAAGTTAGAGAGTCTCTGTACAGATATATTAAGTTGGGATTGTATTTGTAGACTATTCATCAGATACTGTATCAGTGTCAGTGGTTGTTGGGGTATTTTGCATATGACCATGTCTAATAGAATTGCCTCCTTTCTTCTTCCTCTGTGGCTCAGGACTGTGTTGCTCTGTCACATCACATATTGTGCTCCTGCCTTTTGGTGGTCTGCTTTCAAGACTCCAAGAGGGAGGGATTGCTAATTATTTATCAGTTTAATAGTGTACATGGCTCTTAAGGGGCAAATAGACAGAATTCTTACAATAAAAGTCCATAGAGTTGAAGGACCTTAGTCTGCATGTTCTTTACTACTTTCACCGGTTGTTCAGTCAGGGAGAGATAGATGTATTTACAAAATGTTACCTGCTTCAGGTAATGCTTTGGGCATGGAAACTCAGGAGGAAAAGTTGTTTCATTTCCTTGTTTCACGATGTACCCCACATGCAACAATGTTTGCCCATTTTATTTTGCTGCTAATTATGACCATCAAATGTTGTTTCTTTCTCTTTATGTTTTTTAATGCTGAAAAACAACCCCTTTAACCTTTCTGTCTCATTAAATGTGCTGCAAGCCTTACAACACTTAAACAAGCATCCCATGTGAGGGGCTCTTGACATCAGAGTTTTCTTTCACAGATGCCTGATTATTTCCCCAAAGGTGTCTGATTACTCTTTGCTGGAGTCTCAAATGATGCTATTTCCCATCAGTGGGAATTCGCCTTAGAGTACCATCTTTAATTATGATCTTAGACTAAGTTAAATAATGAGCAGTCATAAATCCACTCTAGTAAAACTTACTTAGCTTTGGACTCTAAATTAACAGCTGGGATATGTCTCTAGTAGTGTACTTTTTCCTCTCTGTTCTTTGTGATGTGGTAGCAATACACAGTTGGTTAAGTCCTTGTAACTTAGTGCCACTCAAACATGGATAGATGATGTTTGGATTTTCCATCTTGCTTGCTTTGCACTGGAGGCATGGCTCCAGCTTTTGACTTGCAGTAAAAGATATAGCACTTCTTAAGCAAAGCAGTTTTGTTCTTATTCACTATTTCACAGCTCCTGATGGCAGAAATGAAACTCAGGCCTCCAACAAAGGTATTCCTTTCTCTGCATGGCATAACATTGTTGTGTTGGAGTAAACCTCCACTGCAGCAGCATCCAAAGTTCTGGAGATTTAGTGCAGTGACAACCATCATTTTGAGGCAGATTAGTTTAGAGCATTGACAGCAGTGTTTCTGAATAGGAACAAGTTATTTGTCTCATTTATAGTCTCTGTTATTACTCCCAGTAATTTGTTTTTGCTTTCTAAATGCCCCTGTTTTATGAGAACTCTCTCAAAACAACTTTGCATTCTCTTCATGCCCTCGGGCTCTCTCTGGGAGGCCAAGAAGTGTGTTAGGCAAAAAAGTTCTAATCTTGCAAAACATCATTTATGTATTTCAGTCAAGCCTAAGTGACCACAAAATACTCTGTAGCAGTAAGTGTTATCTATCCAATATGACAAGATAGTAAATGTAAATTTAAAATGATACATTGCTGAAATCTTAACTTGGGACTGTTAAAGTAAAATGGTAACTATTTATTTTCTTTAAATATCTTAGGGAAGACAAAAAGAGGTAAGATCGTTTTCTAGTTCATTTACGGTATGTTTACCATTACAATTAGTTATTCTTGTCCTTTGGAAGGGTCTTGGAAGAGTTCTTCATAGATTAACAACTCCTTCTCAGTTTCCTTGGATAACTGAGACTTTTCCTGCTTTCCATTTTGATTTCATTTTATTATGAAGATTATCCTCTCCTGATTCCATTCCCCTTTAATCAGGCCAGTGCCCTACTATGGTGTGCTAGTGCAGATGAATCAGGGTGGTGGTACTAGGATTTCTCTTGGTGCAGCAGACTGGCTTGGTGCAAAAGGTTGCACTTGAGGCTGGTAACACCGTGCTGCTAATTGCTTGCCCTGCATCTTCTTTGCACTGCAAACCTGCCTGGCTGCCACTATGCCTCAGTGCTCTAAGGGAATGTGCTGACCTATTGCTGAGAGAGTCTCTTTTGATGTGCACCTCGAGTGCCTGCTGTAATCACATTTTAGGCAGAAATCAGTGTGCTCCTTCTGCTTATCTCATCCCTTCCACCTCAACCATGTCTTGCTCTACAAGACCCAGCAGTGCTGGGTCCTTGTCTGTGCAGTTCTCTTGGAGCACATCATGCAAAAGCAGGAAGGGACAGGCTGCTGCCTTCAGAAGAGTCTCAGATCAGTCAGCTGGAAGGCAAAGCATTTCAGAGAAAAACCTGTCCCATTTTGAGGGGGAATCAGGTAGGGTCCTGTTTTCACCTGTGATAGCTTCTGTGTGGTTGTAATGTGAGCAAGCATGTGTGTCTGTGCCTGAATGTAGTGGACAGCTTTCCAGTAGATGTATTAATAAACAATAAGTAACTGCTTGCATTTGTTTAAAGGGCCCAAACCAAAGCAACAAGAGGCATTCAGGGTGAAAGTTTTAAGTATGGTTTAGGCTCACAGCTGTCACTAAAGCTGGAAGAGCTGAGTCCCTGTAAGGGTGCTTGATGATTTGTTGTATTTACACCTGCAGGAAATCCCTTTCTGCACTGCCTACCTGCTGGTCCAGCTCTTTAGCCTGCAGAAGTACTGATTTTAATTTCAGTCTTGACAGTACTTTGGATTATAAATGCCTGCACGTCATCCCTTGTGTCAGAAAAAGCCTCCAGAAGCTATGAAGAGGAAGCTGTTTTCCCAGTCTGATTTTGGGCATCCCTTACATACTGAGATGATCTACCAGCCCTGTTGGCTTGTTCTTCCTATGCTCCCCGATCCAAGCAGCCCTTGCCAAGACATTGGAAAGGGTGGCTTGGCTCACATGGCAGATACATGTCATTCTGGCAGGAAATCCTCCTTTCTCCCTCTGTTGACACAGCACGTGCCACTGAATGTGATCACACATGTTGCATCAGGCACACTGTATAAATAAGGACACAGGTGTACATTTAAACACAGGTCACCCCCTGCATGTGTGCATGCCTGTGTGCAATATAAACACAGAACTTGCAGGGCAGAGCCTTGACAGACATCAGTTTAGCCCAGCATAGCATCTGATGGTGCAAGGCTGATCTGCACCCACTGAGGCTTCAGACCACAGCTGGAGAAACAGTATTTGTGAAATATATAAAATATTTGGGCTCAAACACAATGTAGTAAAACACACAGTCCATGCCTTTCAGTAAAACCTCTGTTGCTGTGGTGCCATGGAAACTCCAATGCTACAATGAAAGCCATACAGGAATGAATCCAAATGCTGGCTTGTGCATTCACCTTGGGAGACAGACAGGCAGCAGAGGAGCAAAGCCCGGCTTGCCCAGAGCCACGCTGGTGGAAGTGCCCCACGTGCTGGTTTGTTCGGGAGGTTCTTTCACAGGACTCATAAAACAAGCGTGGTGGCTGTCAGTGTCCCTCACACCTTAAGAAACAAGTTTGTCTGTTTGAAGCATAGGGAAAGGTAAGAGTAGGGAAGATAAATAGTCTGTCTCCTAGCTACATTCTGCCTGTGGATTGAAGTAGATCAACACAAATATTTGTGTGTACGGCATGCTCCGGAGCCTGCAAATGCCTGCTGGCAAAGTGCAGGCAAAGGTAAAGGAAAAATGCATGCTTCTCTTCAAAGCAATTATCCTTATATATTAATAATGTCAGTTATAAGCACTCTTAGAAGTTAACAACGTACACTAAAGCAAAGGAAAAAAAATCACAAACATTTAGTAAAAAGAGGAGGACAATGTTGTAAGTATGCCTCTTAGCACTTCCCTGTGTATTAAAACCTGTTTTGTCGCTGCGTATGATCCTCATAGTCTATTTGTTATCCTTTGGGAGCACAGCCCTTGCTAAACTCGAAGATTGAATCTGACAGCCCCAAGAATGCTGCTGTTTGTTATGGATGAAAGTCTCTTCCCAAGCATCTCCACTGAGTCACACCGATGCAAGGTAGCTGAATCTGGCACTGTATCACTTTTCTTTACCATGACACTGGTGGTATGGCACTGAAAGCAAGTGTAAGTTTTCTTACTGCAGTATACCCATATTTCTGCATTTCAGGGCTTCTTCAAAGTCTTGAGGTGCTAATAATGAGAAGGAATATACATGTGTGTGTATGTAGATATATACAGATATGAAAGTATTTTTCTTCCCTTCTCTGTTGGTGGCATCACTTTTGTCTTGTCCATAGCTGGGTTCCTGGGGGCTGCAGGGCTGAGTGAACTTGGTGCAGTATTTTGCCAACAACATAGGCATCACTGACAATTTTCAGGCTTCTCTGAAATCAGCTGGGTGTTGTTACAGAAACAGCAGCAAGTGGTCCATCTGTCTGGCAGGACTGGCCCTTCCAGCTCCTTCTCAATGCTGGGGCAGAGGTGAAAGAAACACCCTCTCTTCCCACAAGAGCTTGGCCACCAAGTTGTTTGTCCTTATGAGGAAGAAAGTCATGAAACCCCCATCCTGACCTCTCACCTTACAGCCAGGAGCTGCAGCCCAGAGCAAACCAAGAGCCTGATCCAGTAATGGTCTATGGGCACATTCTGATGCCACTATTTCTTCCCTCCGTGTATGAGTTGCCGCAGCAGATCCTTGCCTATCTCCCCGTGAGAGATTCAGGATTTCACTGGCATGTTTCTTTTCTGTGCTGAAAGTTGTCAGGTTTTATCACACAATGTATATCCCATGGTACCGAGGAGAGGAATGGCTGTTTTGTGTTACTGAGATATTCAGCAGGAGGAAGAGTGGAATTTTCCAAAAGAGGACATAACACAGCTAGAAATAACTACCTTTTAAGTGTTGACATTTTTATGTATGGCAGACCTAACTTAGGACATTTTTAGAGAATTTTATAAATTCCTCTGAGCCTGGTGCCACTGGATTCACGATATGAAGCACCTGTTTTCCAGGGAGAAGGTATACAAGAAATAACAGAATATATGGTTCTTGTGCTTTCTCAGACTTTCCCTAAATAGCTCTTTCTATAACTGCAGGTAGCACGTTCAAAGAGCATGATGAAAACCAGAAAGTTTGGCTGGTTTTGTGTTCTGCCTTAGAAAGAGAAATGTAGGCTGCTTTAATAAAAGTAAATAAATAAAGGCATGTTTTAGAGCTGTCCCTCTCTTACATGCCCTTTCTGAATTCATAGGTGTATCTTAATATCACTGGTTAATTGCTCCAAAACAATAAGCCTCCTTTTTTGTCTTTCAGCACTCTGTAATGGAGCTGCCAGGAGCTTTTGGATTAAGCTTTATCAGGCTTCAGTTAGGAAAGCCTCATGGAGGTTACATAGCCAAATACAACATACAAATCAGATTAAGGGAGAGATGAATGTGGAGTTGTTAAATTAATTTTGTTTGTTCCAGGCCATTGGAATGTTTTTAACATGAAGAAAGTAATTCTCTGCTGTATGGCTTGCCTGGCCAGCACTTAGAACTTTATTAGCATGCTACATTTGTCTGCAAGTGGCAAACATATTTTCTCCAGGCTTGAGTGAGCCCTGGAAGACAAGGCTAGCCAAGATACTGGCTTGCCCCTTGCCTTCCATGGCAGGGTGATCTGCAGAGAAAAGACCATGTGAGGCTCCCAGACAGCCCCACACAAGGCCAACAGCTGGCTGGGGTGGCCCTGTGTCAGGTCAGAGGGCACCCATGCAACCCTCCCTCTTCTGCAGAACTTTTCCATAAGGCAGGAGCCAGTGTGTTTGCTCAGGTCATCCCTGACACAAGGGTGAGGGGTTTTTTTTACTCCAAGAGGTCCAAGGTGTGCCATGATCAGGGCATCACTCCCTGCACCGAGGTGTGCCCATGGTACTGCAAACACAACTGCCTGTTGAGTACCTCTGAGATGTAATAGCCCTGTGGCCCTGGTGAGGCTTTCCTGGCTCTAGGAGTCCTAGCACTGGCAGTCTGCTAGCCAGAACATGGTGACTTTGGTGTCCTGCTAGAACTGTGCAGGGCCAGTTCAGGTATCTGCTCAGTATTGCACTGAGCAATACTGTGGAAGGACATCCTGAAAAGCCCTCCTAATATTTTTGTTATCCCATAGGATCTGAATTTAAAAGAGAGCAGTAGTAATACATTTTCTAAAAGTAGCTGAGATCTGCTGTTTAAATATGAAAAGATGCTGGTTGTTGGTTCTTTTTATTTTTTTTCTCAAGCCATCATGAATTCACAGGCACTTTTTTTTTCCTTATTTAGCCTGGTGTAAGGAAAAAAAATAAAAGCTGTTGTTTCTCTTTAGTGTGTCCTAATTCAGTTTCAAGTAAGATGCAAACTTCTCCCTCCCTGTCCCAACCTCTTTCTGCACTCTACTTGTCCTTCAGCTGCACATTTTGCAAAATCAGGAGAGCAAGCCTGCAATTCTTTTAATCTTCTTTCCAAAATCCAAGGCACACAGAGTATTGAAAGGAAAATTAGATCTCTGGAAAATGCCAGTTGTTTTATAGATGGTCAAATCATTACACTTTTTTTCTTGCTTTTCAGACATTGCTAGGTTATTATGTATCACTTTAATTAAATCATCAAATTGAATTATTGGATCAAGTGGTTTTTCTATTCCATTGTGTCCTGAGCAGGTTTGGTTAAATTAATAAAACCATATGTTTCATTTTATAAAGAAGATTTCTTTTTTGCCCATTTGTAAGCTGTTACAAAAAAAAAGTGACTGAACAGAAAAGGTTGGTTATTACTTAATTACTTCAGGTACTGCTATGCGCCTTGGAGTAATTGGAACAAAGTCATACTAAGTCATGAAAATTTTGTAATATTTGCTGTGAAATAGCAATCTTGTAAATTCAGTCTCCTCCTAACTGAATGCGAATGAGGTCTGTCCTCGTCAAAACTTGTCTCAATGAAGTCATTGGAGTCACTGAGCTGCTTAGCAGTGCTTGTGACCTTCTTGGATCGTGCTGCAGGGTCGGGAAGGCTCTCCTAACTTCGAGCCTGTGAGTCTCCTATTTACCCTTGGGAAACAGCCACTTCTTTCCTTTGGTTGGCCTGAGCTGTTCTGAATGGCATCACAGCTGGCTGCCAAGAGTGGCATGAAATAGAGGACATGGTATTTCCCTCTCCATGGGATGGCTTGGAGTCCTTGTCTGAAAAATAGCTGGCTAGCCATGGAGTGTCCTAGAGGGGTATTGCAATTAAGGTAGATCTCTCTGTCTCTTGTGAAGGTTACCTGGTTGAATTATTTCTAAAACAATTTGATGCATGATTACTTTAAATATATAAATCTCTGCATGTCCTCCTGGAGGAGGAGGAGGACTGGGTAAGACTTATAGGTCCGGGTAGTCCTTCACCCTGGGCTCCTTTTTCTGATAGGATTTGATTAGGTGAAGAGATGAGGGCTGGCCTGGCATTTTGAAGTGTAATTCTGTGATGACAAAGGGCTTCAAAGGGGGCAGTTATGATTTATTTGTGCAGTTATCAATAAACAGTGATGTCAGTGAGAATTGATCTGCCTATCTCAGCGGAAAGAGGTGAGCATGGAGAAGCATATCAAGGATTGTGAAGCTCTGTAAATAGTCGCAACAGCAACTACTTTGAGCTGTGCTCTCTTGACTGGGTCCTGGCCACCTTTAGTGCCATCAGGTGCTCTGCGGTATCCTGGCTCTGTGGGCTCCCTGCTGAGACCACAAGGGAGTAGGAGGGAAGGGTTCTGCAGGCAGCAGACCAAGGTGTTGCTTCCAGCTTTATGATACCACCAGCAGAATGTCGTTTTAGTCCCTTCAACTCAGTGTAAATAGAAATTCATGTTCACTTTCTCAATGATTTGAGGTACTGCAGGATTTGTTTGCTGTGCTGGATCATCCTTCTGGGTTGAGCAGAAGGATCTACTGCAAAACCGCAAGATTGTCACCACTCATAGCAGGAGCAAACACCAAAAATCTTCCCTGTCCAAGTGTTTTTCTGTAATATATGTTCCCTTGACCAGACTAGCTACAAAATGTGAGTTATAACTGCACAAATGCATTTGACAGGTATTTTTATATTGTGCTAGTATGATTGGTGTTTACAGCATTTAATCATTTTTATTTAGGAACTGTAGCTATTTCAGTAATGTAACAGCAGAGCTACATGACCAACCTGCAAGTCCAGGCATTTAGAAAAAAGACTTTTCTCTTCTTCAGTGCTGTCAGAACTCTTTAGAAGTGAAATGATGGCCAAATATACATGCAGTCACATACCTGCAGAGTGCAGACAAGCTGGATATGTTGGCCTTAAATGGAAAAGTCATATTGGGAAAAATAATTCTGCAGACAGTGTCCGTATGATGGGGTGGGTGACACTTTGACTTTCCCTGGCAAAAGAGACCAGCTCCTTTGCTACGGCACGTGTTTAGGTATCATTGCAAGTGATTTTTCTTGGTTTAGAATTTATATTGGGGAAGAGAATGTGAGAATCTGTCTTGAATTGTGTATTTTAAACATGAATTTTTAAAGCTTGGGAAAAATCTGAACTCTGTAGTTGGGCAGTGCATGATGTACTTTTTCTGTAGCATGTGAGTGCCATCTAGTGTTCTTCGTTAGTACACTGATCCTTACATTTCAGTGGCTTCATGGAAAAGTGTTTTCTTCAGCGGCTGGAAGTGTGCAGGCTAGGCTTATGCCTGGACCTGGTCTTCCCTGGAGAAGTTCAGATTTTGGTGCCTGCAGTAAGCAAAAGCCATACTTTTGCCTGCTGGGTTAAGATGTTCCTATGCTGACATCCCCACCTGCTTCAGCTTGAGGGAGAAGAACTGGTGCCTCACTGCTGCAGGCAGGGTAGGGAGGCACAGCTTTCGGAGGCTGGCTGGTGGCTTCCTCTGCCTGTTATGAGGAGATGGCCAAGGGCCATCAAGTGCCACTCTCCCTGTTCTGGCAACTCATTAATGACAAGCAGCTGAGACTCTGTAAAGGAAAATATATAGAAAGAGGAGTATAAAGTAATTTCTGCTTGTGTGCAAAAATGTACTAGGTTAAGAGGAAAATACTTACCAGACAGCATCTTATTTTCAGAGGTTGCAACTATTTCCAGGGCCTGCAGAGCACACTGGAGTATTTACCCCATTCATCTGCAGGAGACTGTGGGCCAGGGAAGCTGGGGCTTGGGCTTACTGGACTTCTTGGTGTTCCAGTGCAAAGCTTTTAAGTGACCAAGTTAAAGTGTACATGCAAGGGTCTGGACTGAAAATAAGAACTAAGCAGCCTGCCTGTGGAGAATGGATTCTCTCACTCCCTTTACTCTGGAGAGCAGAAAGCAGCTGCAGGTGGTATTAAATCCCATTGGTCTCAGTGGATTGCAGTCTAAGCTATTACTGTAGGCAAGGACATTAAAGAAAAAACCTGGCTTTTAGAGCAAAGCACAGTTCTTCCTGTTTGTTTTCTCCTAGCTCTTTAGGATGGCTTCATATTTTTTCTTTCCTTTTTTTTAGCTTGCAGCACTCCCCCAGTCAACATGAAAGTGCAGCCTGTGAACAAGACAGCATTACTTGTAACCTGGAACCAGCCAGAAACCATCTACCACCCTCCAATCATGAACTACATGATCTCATACAGCTGGACTAAAAACGAAGATGAAAAGGAGAAGACTTTCACCAAGGACAGTGACAAGGACCTGGTAAAACCACAGCAGCAGTCCCTGACATATGTATCAAACTATCCTTATATTTCTGTTTTCTCAGTAGAAAGAGGTGGAGGAGGAAAGGAATTGTGCCGTTTTAGACAGGCTAGCGTTCAACTCACAATGAATTGCTATTGAAATGTTCAGCATTAGTTGAACATTGCCGAACAGACTATCCAAAACACTCAAGTGTGAATTTATAGTTTGTGAGTGCATACAGAACTAAATTTGTAGACACTTTTTCATACTCGGTTGCTGAGAAGCAGCTGGCTCCAGAAATAGTTAGGCTCTGGATACCTTTTGGCTTGTGTTCAGCTCATAGATTTTCACATTAAAAGTCTGATCCCCAAAAATCTGTTCCTGGTCTCAGGCTTTTCACTGTGCATAGCCCCTTGTAGTCTTCGGAGCAGCTGCCAGCAGCTGCATGGTCAGGACTAGAAGATTGTTGTGGAATGGCCCTATACAAGCACTGCCTATGTCTGGCAGTGGGAGAAAATAGGGAAGAGCAAGACAGTTCCATTACAGATGTAAATGCCAGTCTATCTCCTCCATTTAGGGTTTGGTCTGTTTGTCATTCTTGTCTAAGTGGAAGCAAGTATTGTGCTGGTCTTTAACATTCTCTGCACATAAAATCCAAGTGACATATTCAGGTTTGAAAGGCCTCCATTTATTGTTAATCAAAGAAAGCCTCTAGAATAATGAAACCAGTAATTGTATATGCGTGTGAAAAATGCAGTGGCACAGAGTGTTATTCCTAATGATTGTTATCAGATTTGGGGTTTGGTGTGGTTTTTCATTTGTTTTTGGGTTTTTTTTTTTGCAAATGCACAGCCCTCTGGGCCCATTCAATCAGTTATACAATAATACTTCTCTTATTCCCTCAGATGAAGATTCTTTTACTTCATTTCCATTTATATTTTCAATTTCCCCACTAGACATTGTTATCTGGGTCACATTAGGGAATGATGTGCCTCACAAAAACAGAGAAGAATCTGTTGAAAGGCACCCAAGGTTATGATATATTGTAACCTTTCTCTTGTCATAACTTCATACTCTTAAGGGAGATTTTTTTTTTAATCAGGTGTAAGGAGAGCCTTAATCAGCAAAAAAGAGGTGGGCACAATGAAAGCATCCTGGTTTATGTAAAATAATTAAAAGTGCAGAGGATGTGATGGAGTGATAGCTTGGAAATAAATTGCAGTGAGACCCTGTGCTGTACAGCAGAGCTCCGAGGTTAAGAAATCAATGACAGCTTAGTGTATTTTAGAGGCAAGAGAAGAAGGAAACTCCTCTTCAGCAGAAAGTGCAGTTTGCTTTCAGTGCTCTGGCAGAGACTGTTGGGCTGTCCCATCTTGAAACAGAGCTCTAAACAGATCACTGGTATTTCAAGTGACTACACAGCTACTGCTGACGACTGCTGCAAGACATGTACTGATGGGATTGTGGATTGAGGCAACACAGTATCTGGAAGGCGACAGGGCAGTGTCTCAGTTCTAAGAGTGCACAGGGACATCCCAACCCAGGCTGCTGAACTGTCACATTATACAGGCTACCAGCAGCAAATTGCTGTAGCCAGTTTGCAAATTTGTTGCAAAAGAAATAGTTTGAACATGCAGTGACTTTTCTGGGCTTATCCTGTGTTTGGGACTTGGATATCCACCTATAAAAATCTCATTTTAATTTCTATAAGGCCAAATGGTTTGAGGTTTAGGTTTTTCTCAGGAGAGAAGAGACTTTCAGGCATGAAGACTGTCACAAGAGTAGATGTGGGATGTGGTTGTGTCTTTCTCATGGGCAGAGTCAGCAGAGTCTGGATACCTCGCTTTGGCCTTACCCTTTTGCAGGGGACCAGTGAATATTTCTGTTTAGAAATAAGTTTGTATTACATGGCATAAATGTCCTGTGTTAGCACAATGCTTTATATATTTCAAACTGATCGTGGACAGTACTGTGGGGGTAAAAAACTGAATAATATCTATTTTTTTTAAACAGAAGGCCATCATTAGCCATGTCTCACCTGACATCCTTTATCTGTTCAGAGTTCAAGCAGTTTGCCGAAATGAAATGCGTAGTGACTTTAGCCAGACTATGCTCTTTCAAGGTAAAAAATCCACATGCATATTTTTACATTCAATGACTTTTTGTTTAACATTTTGTTTGTAGAGTGCAATATGGTGTGGAATGATTTCAGATATTTGAATGCATGTAGAAAATGCTCATTTCAGACTATGGTCTGTGACTTTATCAGAGACCCATTTCTAGTGATGGGGGTTTGTCTACCCCTCTACAAGCAGTGTTCATCAAGTTTGGGGAGAGTTCAGAGCTTTTCTTGGTACTAGTTTTCTAAAACTAATTCTTCAGAGACTGCTTATGCATCAGAGGCACAGCTATAGCAGAATGTGAGTCTGAGTGGTGTCTGGTTTTATGTAAAGAGGAAAGGAGATCAGTCCTACCTTGACAACCACATGTGGAGATGTTCAGTTTTTACAATGTACCCAACCTCTGTAATTTCCAAAACATACATATTTAAATGAAAGCAAAAGAACTGGATGCTAAGCTGTGCTTTGTCATGGATTTCCTTTAATGTTTATTAGAGAGGTATGGTAAAGCTGAGATTTGGTAGGAGAACTTGATGCTTTGGGGTTTTGTTTTGGGTTTGTTTTTTAAGTGCTCCTTCCTGGGGAATTTATTACTACATTTTTATTAAGTAGGGTAAAACTCACCTCTGTTGAGAGGACTCCCTCCTATTCCACCTTACAAATAGATAAACCTCATAAGTAATGAAAGTACAAAACAAGCAGAGAGTTAAAAATTTAAATCTTTAAGATGAAGCAAAGAGCTAAGTCACTTGGATCTGATGGAACAGACCCACAATATATCGAACAAAATAACAGAGACATTTTTCAGTGCGATTTTTTGAAAATATGGAGGTTTTAATCCTGCTCTCTTAGCATTTAGCATCTAAAGGATAACAAGCTGTGGACAAAGTTTAGTTCTGTGGCAGTGTCATGCCACAGTGTTAGCAGCATTGCTGAGAGATTAGAAATTGGACAAGAAATGTCCTGTCCAAGCAACATCTCCTCTGTAGCTCTCAGTGTCTTAGTATCTCAGCACGGTGCTTTGGACTTCACTTTTAAGTGCCAGGCAGAACTCAGTAACCTGTATATTACTGATTATGGCCTTTTTTTGGCAGACAGTACAATGGAAAAAAAATTGAAATTTGACCATGATACCTGTTTAATATTGTTAAGAATGAATCAGTGTTGACAGTTTTGCCAGATACTCTTCGGGTGCATTAGCTCAGTGTGCAAAGCAGTGCAAATGATACATTTATCTGCGGTGGGAGTAGATGTTGTGTTTCCTTCCATGTCTCTCCAAAAAGGAACTGTTTTTCTAATCTTTGGCTATACCCAAGATCTAACCTGGAAAAAGAATACATTTGAGCTTTCAAAACATTCTTCAGAGACTGATTATAGTTGCTGTTGAGATAAATAGCAATAAATAATATTATCTCAAGGGCAGAAAAAAAATATTATCATCAGATGCTTTTGCTTCCTGTGTTAGTCATAGAATCATAGAATTGTTTAGGTTGGAAGCGACCTTTAAGATCAAGTCCAACCATTAACCCAGCCCTGCCAAGTCACCGTTAAGCCATGTCCCTCAGCACCCCATCTACACATCTTATAAATTCCTCCAGGGATGGTGACTCCACCACTTCCCTGGGCAGCCTGTTCCAGGGGTTTACAATCCTTTCTGCAATTAAGTTTTTCTTAATATCCAACCTAAACCTCCCTTGACACAACTTGAGGCTGTTTCCTCTTGTCCTATCAGACAAGGGCATTGACAAGTCAGGACATTTCATCCAACTTAGATTTGAAGGAGAGCATGTGTTTTCTGACAGTGCACTTAAACTAGCATTGCCAGGCCTGAGCTGTTAAAGACAAACAAATCTGTCTTTGGACACAAATACAAAGTAAGGTGAGTGACACCAAACCAGCTGAGTTGCTTTTACTTCAGAGACCTGCACACGTTTTGTAGTATTAGTTGTTTTAGCAATTTCACCAGTGCCTCCCCTCGCAGCCGCTGACACGCTGCTCTTCTTTGTTTCTCAGCTAACACTACTCGAATTTTCGAGGGGACCAGAATTGTGAAAACAGGAGTGGTAAGTCATGGCCAT
>VWZO01007210.1:1618354-1678321 GCA_013396975.1 Bucco capensis
GCAGTACTGGGGACTGTGTTCCCACCAGGTGGCAGCAGGGGGCTGGGAATCTGCAACAGGACCAGGCTCTCCTGGGGACATGCTTGTGCACATCCACCACAAAGGGGTTTATAACATATCTAAAATATTGGAAACGTTTGGGTTTTCTAGCTTCATTTTCTGAGAGGCTTTTACTACTGGAGAATCAAGGGTTACAGAAGTCTTCCCGAATATATATTGAACTTATTTAGAGGGGATTTGTAATCTTAATGATGACTGTGGAAATAAATTTCATTTTATTAACTATGACCAGAAGTATATGCAACAGGAATAAAGCTTCATGCACAGCATCCTTGCTCTTCCAGTGCTTTAAGGATGCCTGCTATTGCGTGAATAAAGCCTTAACAAGCTTTTTGTTTTAATTTTCATTCAGATGAGATTGTATAGAGGTGCTAAAGCTGACTTCGGTATTCCAGAATCAGAAATATTGATGCATCTACAGTAAAAATGGAATACATTGTTACTGTTTTGAAAGCACCTTACTAGATTATTTAACATAAACTATCCATAACCCAAATTCCTTGGCATTCGGTATACTGAACTGTTGAGTCAAATTTATGGACTGAATTTGTACTATAGAATTTGCTCTAAGTACATTGCTTCTGGTTTTATTCTGTTCCAGTTTGATATACTCCCTAGTAAGCAAATAGCACATACAGAGCTTGAATTTAAATGATTACTGTTTGTTTAATGATGTATAGAGGTATCAGAGACATATAAAATCTGCTGTCAAATTCTAATACTCAGTCCAGCTCTGAGCCTGTACATGGCAGCAAGAAGGAAATCTCACAGTGCCTTAGGGATTCACACTGATAAGTATCTGAAAGTTTAGATGCTTATTTAAAGTTTTGGCTTGAGATCTCCAAAGCACAGGTTTTCTCCTGAGATCTCAGGTTCTCTGTGATTGCAGCTGGTCAAAAATGACGTGAGAAAGCAGCTTTTCTTGGTTTGCTGCAGCTTTTCAACTACACGACCTGACTAAAACCAGGAATTGAAGAGAGATGCAGAAATACTGTTAAAATTGTAAATTTCAGGTCCATAAAGAAACATTTTACAGTTATTTTTCAATGTTCAGGAGCACCTATTTAACCTTTGTTTGTCCTTATTTGATATATACCTTTCCAGCTAATTCTCCTCTTACTGATGAATTCAGTAACGTGAGACATTTTTCCAGTAAACTAAAGGGAGCATGGTTGTGTTGTCCAGGCAGAACTACTGACCCTGGCTCTTCCACAGAATTACTCCTTGTCCTTAGTCACCTCACTTCAGTGTCTTTTCCCACATATAATTCAGGAAGGAGAACAACTTGTCTAGTTCTTTAAGTTTATAGCAAAGTTTTCTGGTAGAGCATACACGTGTACACAGAGACCTGTGTATGAGTGTGCATGCACTGGGTTGGCAGTAGAATAACAGTGGCAGAGTGCAGAGGATGCAAAGTCCATGGTTCTACTCCTGCCCTGCCCTCAGCTTCTCAAGGGAGATTGACATTGCCAGCCCTGCCTCTGTGTTTCTTGTGGTGGCTAGGGAGAGCCCTGTGGATGGGGAAAGCTGAGTCTATGCAGAAGTTCCACAGCCTGGTGGCCCTGAGAGATCACGATAGCTTGTTGAAGGGCTCCTGATGCTGGCTGTGCTGCAGGTGGTTTCTAACAAGAGCAATGCCTCACTGCAGCAACAGTCCTTAAGAGAATAGTGCTGATGGGTAAATTAAGGAAATAAAAATAGTACCATTCAAGGCCCTCACTGTGTGTGTTGGAAGAGCCAGAGTTCCCCATCAGAGCAGACCCACTGGCCATGGATGCTCACGTTGGCAGCACAGCCCTTATTTTGGGACAGCCCTTATGTAATGCTGTATTTTTAAACTTCTGTATTCTGAGGATTAAAGCACTGTGAGTAATGCAGCTAAACTCATTAAACTCCTTTACATTCTCTTCACCCCGAGAGGAAATGTTGCTCACAAAGTCACCAGTGACAAGGGTAGAGAAGGTCCCACTGTAAAATAAAGATAAGAATAAAGAGGTTTTTGATGATAGCAGTTGTTTGGAAGTGGTAAATGTGTAGAGGTTTCCTCCCTTGGTGGTTTACTGTGTAGCTCTATGGCACGTCGTGTTCCTGGTTGGCCTTGCATCCAGCTGGTGTAAGTCTCTAATTTTAAGAGAATAGCAACCAGAATGGCGAATGTGTGGAAAGAGAGGGAAAAGCAAAAGAAAAATGACCTCAGGTAGTGTGTTGGGGCCCCTGCTGATACTGTCTGCTATGTTTTCTTCCCCTCTGCTGCCGGTGACCTCCTCAAGCCCACAGCATCTCCTGCCTCCTCAGCTGACATGGCTCCCATCAGCTCTGGCTCCTCCACCTGGACCGCCTCAGGTCTCCCCTTCTCCTTTGTGTCTATGGCCACAGGGATGGGGCCTTCCTCCAGTGGCAGCCAGGCCACCGTGGCCTCAGTGGTGACCAGCACCTTGCTGGCGGGGCTGGGCTTCAGCGGTGGTGGCATCTCCTCCTTCCCTAGCAGTGTGTGGCCCACCCGGCTCCCCACAGCGGCTGCTCCCAGCAAGCAGGCAGGACGGCCGGTGGTGGCTGCCACCGAGGCTGCCGCAGCCTCCCCGGGGCCAGAGCGGGACTCGGCACTGACAAAGGACGGCGAGGGAGCTGAGGAGGGGGAGAAGGATGAAAAGAGTGAAAGTGAGGATGGGGAGCGGGAGCATGAGGAAGAGGAAGAGAAGGATGCTGAGAAGAAGGAGAAAACCAGGGCAACAGCGACTGTGGAGGCACACAATACCACGGAGCCCAGCGTGGCTGTGGCTTCCCCCAACCGGACTGCTGAGGAGCAAGGAAATAAAACCATATCGGGGGAAGAGCCAGACCAAAATGTTTCCCCCACAGCTGGGGATCCTGAGGAGGAGAGCTTTGACAAAGCAGATGCTCAGCCACAGCCGCTCCCTTCCACCGAAGTGCCGCCAGCATTCACCAATGAACTTTACGTGGGAAAGATCCCAAGAAGACCAGAGACAACAAGAAAACCTCCAAAGGAGGACAGGTTTCCAGAGGAATACCCCTCAGATAACAAATTCATCACCATTAACCCAGGTGAGTGACCTCCGGGGAAACAGTCTTTACCAATAAAAGACTGTTGGAAAGTGACACAATCTTGATTCCTTACTGATTTCCAGTAGATACAACATTTTTGTGGCGCCTGGCTTCATGCAATGAGCAGGTTGTCACAGGACCCAGCTCACAGATTTGTTACTGGGAGAGAAAAGGTGGAAGGATCATTTTATTTTATTTGGACAGATTCATCATCCTTGTACTGCTTACTGGAAGATAGAATTTGGAAAAGCATTAACCCCCCAATATGCAGAACTAAGATTTTGGGGGGTTTTGATTTTTGGTTGGTTGGTGGGGGTTTTTGTTGTTTTGCGAAGGGTTGTTGGTTTTGTTTGGTTTGTGTTTTTTTCAAGAGGAATGCAGTGAACTCTAGCTGCGAAATTAATTTGGAAGACTGGTTGCTGTGCCAAGGTGGTATTTTATGGGAACGTTGCTATATATGCTCTAAACCAATTTAGTTTATCTGCAGGATTCTCCCTGATTATGCCTTGAGATATTCTCCCAAATATGGATTCATCACTGGTTTATTTCTCACCACAAAACCTACCTGTTCTGATCTTCCAAGACAAGGCACCTTCTGCACTAAAGTTACCTTCTTTTTCTTTCCCCTGTGGAAAAAAAAAAAAAAAAAAATCTTAGTCAGGCAGAGTTCACATATTTTCTATTTGTCCTGATGAGAATTACCAGTGCTCTTGTACACACCATCTCTGCTTGCATCTACCAACTCCACAGTGTGTACACAGCAAATACAACCTTTTGGAATCACGCCCAGGTGATCTGCATGGGCACCAAGCCCTGTGTGGTCAGGGTTTGCTACACAGGTCTATGCAAACAGGTATCTCACCGTGCTCCTGACTCAATGTGCAGAAAGTCCAGTGAATGTGCACATGTTTCTGTTTGGGCACTGGTGAGGGGAACAGATCTTTTAACTGCAAGGAGCAAATGGAGTACATACATATGGATTTATTTGCAGAACAAGAATTGAGATTTAGAGACTGTGACGAGTTTATCTGAGTGATTATGTGTATTATCACAGTGTTTATAAGATAGTGCACATTTTTTGTTTGGGTTTTTTTTTTTACTGTTATTGTTTGTTTTGCTAATCTATAGACTATTTGGTAATTTTGTTTTTCCATCAAAGCTGCTCTGGAGTTAGAGCACTGTGAAAAAACCTTACATATTTATTTTTCCCTACATTTATAAACACAAAAATGCAGGCATTGTGCACTCAGTTATAGCTCAGAACCAATTTAAAAAACAAAGCTAAATTCAATCTTTAATAACATTTGTTACAGAAACGCTGACCTGACTCTAGCACTGTGAATCATAACTGTTCTGTAAGAGAACAGATTAACAATGCAGAAGCCAAGAAACCTGCACCAGATTGTGCTGGTTTTTGGTTGTTTTTTTTTAAATACACTGCTGTTTTTCTTACTCCTGCACTGCAAATCTTCAAAGTGCTCCCACTGAATATGGTCTTAGATGCCTATCAGGCAGCTTCCAACATGTTGTTTGGCCGAATCACCTTTTTATTGGGAAGGAGGGAACTTGTCCTAGCCATGCTTTGCGATGTTAGCAGTAGGCATTTGGCACTTTCACAGAATTATTAAGGTTGGAAGAAACTCTAAGATCATCAAGTCCAACCATACCTATCACCAACATACCACTAAACCATGTCCCTAAGTAGAGCATCTATGTGTTTCTTAAACACCTCCAGGGATGGTGACTCCAGCAGCTCCCTGGGCAGCCTATTTCAAGACTTAACAGCCCTTTCAGTGAAGAAATTCTTCCTTATGTCCAATCTAAACCTCCCCTGGTGCAACTTGAGGCCATTTCCTCTCGTCCTCCTAAGACCTCTTCCTGTGAGAAAGGGCTCTAAAGGTTTTCCATAACAAGGTAAACCTGAAATCAAGACAACAACCAGCAAAGCCCAAAGGACATTGCCTGAAGTGTCTGAAACCATTCCTGAGCATCAGGACAATTAAAAGAGGGTGAAGGCCACTTCTAAAATGAGCAGAAAGAACCCTTGCAGCTTACTGAGTCCCATAGGGGACTGCATCTTGTCTCCAGACAAACACTTTGAAAAAGCTGTCAGTGTTTCAAAAATGTTTTTGTGAATAGAAAGTTTAATCATTTTGAACAGTAGAAAACTGTTTCATAACAAAGCAGACTTGTAAAATTAATTGTATAACATCAAATTAACAGTTGTAAGGAGATAACTGAATGGGGAAGTACTCATGAGTGTGGATGATTAGAGGAGAACAGGGAACACATGAGAAATTACAGGGAAAGTGTGAGGCCAATTAGTACAGCAAGGCTCATTTTCTTTTAGTGCTTATTTCACACACACATACACACACACCTCTCCTGAGGCCATGTCATTATTTTCCAAATGGCACTGGCCTCTTCTTATATGGTGGTATGGGCCAACACTAATGATTTTCTTCTGTCACTGAACGCTTCCTTGAATTCTCTTCTTTCATTTTCCTGATCATCCTTTTCTCTGTTTTGGTGCCCACTTAGACTAATTGTACCTTTCATCTGCAGCTGTGCAACTGTTCCACACGCAGCTGCTCAGCATTGTTCGTGGCTATGAAACCTGAAAATGAGAAGAACAGCAATTAAAATGATGCTTTACCAAGAAAAAAAAAAGGCATGATTCAGTTTGATCAGGCTAGAGGAGATTATATCCCACAGAATTTTGGTTTGTTGTGCTGGATAGTTAAACAGATTCTTTGTATTTGACAGTAGATAATGAATGGGCTGCTGTGAGCAAAGTAATAGATGTCCAGTTGGGGCTTTTGGCTGGATTGTGAGCTGGGACTGAGAACAGAGATAGGGGTTTGGCTCTTGGTCTGATCTTCAGCCAGGTGCTCCCATCCTTTAGTGCTCACCCACTTCTGCTGAGTGACTCCCATGGCAGGGCTTTGTAGAGACATCGTGATGTGCAGGGTTAAACTTCAAGCCTGGTGTATGCTTTTAGCAGAGGCTGAATTTTGGTTTTTAGAACAATCTTTGCCAGGCCTGAGGTTACAAAAGCCTTTGGGGATAGCCTCATTAAGATAATTAAACATCTGTGTAATTCTTTCTTTCTCCATACAAGGGAAGGATTATTAAGTTGTATTTTCATGTGGCATTTGAGCCATTTTACATGGCAACTTAGAGAAGCAAACAGCAAAATGGCTTGAAAATAAATGGGTTGAATCATTTGATGTTTGTAAGCAGCATGAATTTCAGATACCTGACATCAGGATTAAATATGATTGACATCTGTTTACAAAACACTGAAAAGCCATGCTTGGTTGTGCACAGCCTGTGAATATGACTACTGCAGGAATGCCTTTAAAGGAGTAGGGAGAAAATAGCTGCACAATGACATGAGCTTCTGTCAAAGGTAATACTCTTTTTAAAAACATAGGGGTTTGCTTTTTCATAGTTGAGTAATATGTTCAATGCTGTTTTCTAGAATGATTTGATACCTTTATGTTCAAAGTCCATAATTTCCTTTACTCAAAGGAAAGCTGAGCAGGTGACATTCTTCTACGAGACCAGGTAGTCTGAGGTGGTTCAGCAGTGAGGGTTTTCTTTTGGCCTGCAGAACACAGGCATTGTCGTAGTTAACAGTATCTGTAAGGGTACAACAAACAGAACTTTGTCCTGGCAGTTTGTGCAAGGGCCAGGGGTGATAAAGGTAGATAGGTTATACATTCCAGCTATGGCTGCTTATTATAGCAAGCAGTGTTACTAAAGGGAAATAAACATGTTTCCATTCTCTGGAACCAATTACCAAGAATAGGTGGAAAACTAGTACATTTCACAAATTGTAGAATGCCTCTCTCTTGCCTTGACCTTTGTACAAGAGCTGCACTGCCAAAGCCTCCCTTGCTGCCTAGTGCCCTCTAATACTCTGTGCTAGGGCCTCATCCACCCTCTTCTGGGTGGAACTGCTGAGTGGGTGGTTCCCAGAAGTGATGGATTTTTCCAGATGCAGGAATGGATTTAGCAGTGCCAGGGCTTGTATTGTGTGGAACCTCCTGAAACAGATATGCTGTAATAATTTTTATTCCTTCCTACTGGGATGAATTCCAAGCCAGTAAAAGGCAAACTGAATTAATTCAATGAAGGCATATGCCACTGGAAACTGTTTACATTTCTTAGCAAAAATGGGAGTTTTCTGGTCCATCTTTTAAGCTTCCCCCCCTTCCCATTCCAAAGTACAGCGTATGGTGGGCACCGTTACAAGGATATGCTGTTGACACTACCAAGGCTCAACATTCCTGCTTTGGAAAGGAGTGAAATGCTGACTACTTTTTATTTTATGATATTTTGTTATGTAGTAGAGCAGGCAACTATAAAGGCCCAGATCTATCTTTTTTGTGTATTTTCTTCAATTCTTTTTGCAAGTTTTCCAGTATGCTGCCTTTTTTAGTCTCTTCTGTCACGACACTCCAGAGGCCAGCACCAGCACTCCAGCTGTGCTGCTCTACTTCTGGCACAAGTGTCATTCTAGTACAATTTTTATGGGCATTCGTTTGTTTAAGCTTTCTCAACACTTTACTTCAGCAGTGGACAACACCTAAGTCGTCTTCTTCAAAGCCAGCATGGAAACAGTCTCATTTTTTTCAGAAGCACATCACTGCTTGCACATTCCCAACTGGAATTTTGAGGCTAGTCATCAGCATGCAGGAATGGCATTTGTTATTCTGGCACTCAGCATACTGAACGCTTTCTTATCCTCACATCTGGGGTAGAGGGAATTGGCAGGGTCAGATAAGTGTGTTCTCCACAGTAGACTGAGTAAGAGGAGCATCATGAGCACTGCAGAATTTAATAGTGTGGATTGGGACTCCAGCTCGTGCTGTGCTTACAGTGGAATTTAATTTTCTTCCCATGCAAACAGAAACATATGTTTTTGTGTTGAAATGTGTGGAGGTGAAACTAAACAGAATGCTGTCCTTGGAGATGAATAAAGCAACACCCTAATGGATGTAAGGTGGTGGGACTATTTGGCTTCCCTACAAAGTTTTATTACACCACATGTCTTTTTGCTCAGTCCCTTTTACTGTTCTGATTAGTAACACTTACCTCACAGGCTTAATTTTTTTCATGCTCTTAAATGCTTTGAAATGCACTGATAAAAACCAGTGCCTGAGGGCTTATGATTTTTGCAAGTTTGGCAAATGCAGAGAATAAGCCTTTGCTCTAGTTTTGGGGTTGTTCTTTTCCTTATTCTTTGCCAGTCAAGGAAATCAAAGACCTGTCTTCAAAACGGGATGTTGTATATTATTAGTATGCTGTGAAGAGGAAAGCTCACCACGTGCTCGAGGCACAATGTTGTGTGCCTGTTCTGCAAAGTGCCACTCTTGGTAACCTCAGTAGCCTTTCTTACTGAAGTTGGAGACAACTGGCTACTCATCTCTCTTTTGATCAGTTCAATACTCAGTGCACGTTCACTTCTCCCAAACATTCCTCTGATTAGCACCTCATTTAGGCTTCTTGCTAAAGGGCATTACCTCCATCAGCCTGATTCTTAAAAGTAGAAAGATTTCTTGCTGGGCTTGCAGCAGCCTGCAGCCTTGCTCTGTTTTCAGCAGTCAGGCAAAAGCATTTACAATTAACCTTTACTTCCATGTTAGTTGAATTTTACTCCTGCCTATGGAGGAGTATAATCTAAATGCTATTAAAATAGAGTATGACTTCATATTATGTGACATCTGGTGACTTCCAATTATCTGTGTTTTGCCTGCCTATGGTGAAAAGGCAATTACATTCTTCGGGTAGGATTTGCAGCAGTTTCTGAAGATATGATAATACAATCCTGAACGAGGGCAAAGCAGCACATTGGTAAGGAGAGATTCACGTAGGCTAAAAAGTAGGAGTCAAGTGTGTTTGTTTCAATCCTTGTTGAAATCTGAAGCTGTTTACACTAATCCTTTGCCATTACATCCTGTTGACAGATATTGATCGACTACCACCTGTTTGTTAGGAAACATGAATAAGATACGGAATCCGCTTCTGTATTTTTATCGTTCTGTCTAAAACAATTCATTCATCAAGTCTACATGAATTTGCACAAGTTAAATGTCTTTTGAAATACCTTGACACAGTGTCTATGCTTATTGGCTGCAGCACTTGCAGAACCTCTAGATACTCATTTTATATATGGTACAGTAATTTTAACAAGATGTCATGCGAAAAGTGAAACAGAGTTACTTGGACAGATCTCAGGATATTGACCAACTTTTAATTTTGATCAAAAGCTGTGGCATAATGATTTCTTCTGTCAGTTACAACATATCCTATCCATTCATTCATCCATCCATCTTGACAATCCATATGCTAAGAAGTGCTTTCGTATGCAGTAACTCACCAGATTGTGACAATTCTGCAAATGATGTGACATGACACCCAACATGTTGAGGATTTTTTATTTTAAGATAGTTACCAAGAAATTTATTTCTGAAGCTAAGTATTGCACTGAGCTTTGCAAACAGGGCTATCCTGTAGTATTGAGAAACAGAGTGCATTTATCTGCAAACACTGGTGACCAAGCAAAGGGTTTACTTTGTTACGGTGGTTAAATGACTCAGTGGGGTGCTCCACATCTGATAATAGGTGCTTGCACGATTGAGTCCTAAAATTGTCTATGAGACTGTAATTACAAGCAGTAGTAAAATCCAAGCCATATGTGGCAATAAACACCATATTTTGGTGCTCTCATGTCTCAGACTGAAGACAAATGGAGTCCCACCCTGCACTTAGAAGATCCTTGCACTGTTTACTCATACCATGTAAAACGGACAAGCTATTTGTTTTGCTTACACATTTTTCCCTGCAGTAATTCTCTTTCCATTTAGTGACTAGTTTTGTTATGTGTTTAACATACAGCTGACAAGAACAGCTCCAGCATGGCCACAAGACCTTCTCCTGGTAAAATGGAATGGATCATCCCGCTTATTGTGGTCTCAGCACTGACCTTTGTGTGCCTCATTCTTCTCATTGCTGTGCTTGTCTACTGGAGGTGAGCTTGTTTCCTTTTGATTGGAAACTGATTATGATTTAAAAGGCATTTCAAGTGGTGTTTTTTAAAGTGGTCCTGTGTTTTTTGTTTTATTAGATGTTACAGTGATAGGTGCATTATTGACACTGGATACTAGAACATCTCTGTTGGGTAACTGTTTAGCTGACTTAAATAATGATTTTTGTGTTATGAAAATGAACTTGGTAGAGCTCTAGCAATGGTAGAGCCAGCTGTAATGCCAACAAATATTTTCACAATTAGTCCCTCTAATAGAGGTATAAAAAGCTATCTTTGTTTTGGTCTTCAGGAAAGGTGGTCAAGGGAGAAAATCTCACGGACACTGGACCTGGTCCAGTTACCTGTTGAAGCAGGTAACATTTGAAAGAATATTAATAAATAGATTACAATAGTCTTGTGAAAATCATTTCTATTAAGATTTTCAAGTAATTATCATTGCAGTAAGACAGTTAATAAAATTGCATAATAAGTGCACAAAGGCTGAAATTGGAAAGGTACTGAAGATCCCATTGTAGTGTCCTGTCCTTCAATATTTTCTTCATTTGAAGGACTAGAATTGTTCACATTCACACCAGGCAAGCCCTTGAAGGATGTGGTATATCCTGAAGCACTGTAATGAGAGGTTTGTAATGTTTATCTTGCACTGACACAAAATGTTCTTCTAAGGAGGAAAGGTTTTGAAATAAAATGCTAACAGCTGTTATCAAGAAGAATGTTGGTGCCTCTCATTGTTTGGAAAACATTTCCATATTCCTGCAATTTCACTAATGGATCGAGAGAAATAACTGCAAAATCAGTGTTTAATTTGCTGAAAGAGTAACAGTGCCATCCTTAAGAAGATACTAAAGTTGGAAAGTACTGGTTTAGTGATCAAAAGTGATCAAAAGTTAGAGACTAATTTTTGATAAATATTAGCTTCTATTAGAGGTCATAATGTTACTCAAGCCTAAAATTAAGATCTGTTAATTTAAGTTAAATAATTTTATCTTCAAAATTCATAACCATCTACCTCATAAAATGTTTGTTTGCTTTCTGACAACAATCACACATGTAAATCAAGGAAGATAACATGAACAAAAAATTTAGCTGAAACCAAATTGCTTTTCCTGTAATCTATGTCATTTTGTGTATCAACAGTAATAGGTTGTTGCCTGCTCTCCATAATATGCATGAGTACTAAACATTCATCAGTGTCTGTGGTAAAATTACAAGTATTGTCATGAATATCCTCGACAGCAGTGGATGAATTTTTTTGTGTATAATTGATACTAAAAAAAAAAAAAAGATTGGGGATTAAAAATTAATATAGACATGGAAAAGTATGTTATGTAGGAGTCAAAGTTTTTAGATAAATATGAAGCAACAAATTGAGGAACAGACTTGAGAGCTAGCTTCAAAATACTTTCCTGTGTTTACCTTCATAGGATTTTTTTGACAAATACAGACAATATAAAAAAGTAAATGGGTGTTTAAGGATAAATCAACAAGTAACTAGAACAAAAATTGTCCCCAGTAACATTTCACATTGTTCCATGTCATTGAAGTGGCAACACTGCGTTTTGTGGGCCCTTTTCGGTATGATTACCTTTCCTTAGGAAAAATACAATGTTTATCTCAGTAAGTATGTTCAAGTGAGGAAAAAACAAATCCTAAAAACACTGTGATGTCTAATTTACAAGTTTGAAAGGAACAGTGATCTGGATTTTCAGGGAGAAATACTTAGCTTAAAATGTAATAGGCAACATATGGAATAATTTGCTAAATAACACCATCAAAGCAAATGGCATGAAAAGGAGTTTGAGACAGATTTTTCAGAAAAGGAAACATGGTATTGAAGTGCACAGCAGAGAAACACTTGTCATGAGAGTGTAACCCTCAAGGGGACAGGCGTGCTGGACCAAGGGGTCCTTTCTTGCACAGCAGTTCTTTGTTTTGGTGTGAGAAAAAACATTACAAAACATAACCCAGAGAACTAGAAAATGCAGAAGAGACGTGGTTAACCTTTGACAATACATGTTGAGGATAAAATAAATGATATTTTCACTTTGGTGGTTTTGAGCATTTGTGGGATTTGATGATTTGAGACCAGAGGTGACATAAGTAGAACAATGAAGCAGAGAGAAGCCTTCTGCTTGTTTGTATTGCACCAATGCTCTGTTATCCAGGGACAAAAACAAGGAGTTAGGGAAGTTGCTTGTGAAGGTTTGGCAAAGCATTCATCTCTGTTGGGATACTTTGTAACTCATTCCGTAACACAGCAATGAAATAAATTTTGTGATGATGTCCTGTTGTAAGGAACCTTCTTTTTCTGTTCCCTTTATTTGAAAAGGAGAGTGATAGGAAGCAGTCATTGTTTGATGAAGCTTTTCTTATCTGTTGATCTCCCATGCAGTGTTCATTAGAAACTTCTTGTAATTGAATATATTTGGAAATTTTCTGTGCCATTTCTGAACGAGACTCCCTTATTTGCAGAGGTAATTAGCTGTTTTCAGTTCCTTTTCCATGTGAATCCTGGACAAATGGTAAAGTGATATGATTGATGTTGAAAAGAAGGGGTCACTTCCATCTTTTTATCATGATGGCCATCTCAGTAATGAAAAGGAATGGGAACTTGCAGCCAAGCAGCAGCTCTGAATTACCTTTCTACTAAAGTTTCCCCAAATCAGTACTTTTAATGGCAGTGCTGTGCAAAGAGAGGGTATGTGATTGTAAGTTGGTAGAGTGGAAAATAAACTAGGTCAGCATAGTGAAGCTGCAAAAATTGTCCTACCTCTTCTCACAGAACAATGAGGAGAGCACCATCGTGGGATGACCAGGAGCCATGACATCTGCTGGGGCTGGTTGGCAGTTGGGCTTCCTGGGCAGGAGAGTCAAGGATGCCTGTAGTTTAACGTTTGCCTCTGTGCATCTTTGATTCCTCTTGAGGAAAAGCTGTCCTGGCTGATCCTTGAGCTGTCATGGGTATGATGAAGGGGAGTGTTGCTGCCAGGATCTCTAGTGATTGAAGCTGATTTATCTGAGCATCAAGTGGAGAGTTTGAGTCTTAGCACACAGAAAGACGAGGAGACCAGATCCTCATTTTACTCAACGTGTAGATTTACCTTTGGCTTCTGCAGTGACATAGTGTTATTTCTTTTTCTGCTTTCATTCCTTTTGCACTGGTTCCTGAAATTGTGTGCACTAGGAACAAACACTGAGTATTTCTGAGAACTGTTCACTGGGATTTTAGGATCTTTGACTGGAGCACTACTAGCTCACCCTAGAGCCCTTTAAAGCATGTGCTTTGCGAGGTGCGATTCCCAAGCACGTTATTTTTGCATTTCTGGGCATTTGTTTTGCATCTGTGATTTAATACCCAGACTCAGTATCATGAGATCCTTCCGCAGTTCTTCAAGGTCAGTTTAAAATTTTACTTGGACTGTCTGCAGTCTTTGCCACTGTTATTCTCACAGCCTTTTCTAGGAGCTCTTGAGAAATACAGCGTGTGTTTGGTAGTGATCTCCAAGCTATTTAGGGACTGAATATGACTTCAGGGTTTTGGGTTTTTTGCAACAAGGCGAGTTCCTCTAAGCATACTGAGCCATAATATGGCTTGAAACATGTCTTTTCTAAGAGTTCCACTGTTTTATGTTGCAAAATGAACAAGTTCTGAGTATTGACACTTTTAAGAGAACCCCAGGGTCACTGCTACTTTCTTTTTTACAGAGGTGCAGGAGGATGACTACAGTGATATTTTAGGAGTGACTGCTGACCTTCCACTGTTTGTTTTCCATTCTGATTTTTAATCTAAATACTACAATGCTATAGACTTTAGTTTCAAAGGGAAAAATAAGGAGAGAATATTAAGAAGCAATTAAGATTTTAGAGTTTAGCCAACAGCAACTTTTAAATGGGAACTAAATTATAGCCATTTCTCATTTTCAGCTGAGAGGAAGAAATTAATTCACAACTATAGCTGGAGAGTTTTCTTTTTCTTTCATTTGAACAGATACTATAATTCACCTCTGAATTATTGCCACCATCAACATTGTGATCCTAAAGACAAAGCAGGAATATTGTATTGCATTTCTTATTAAATCAAGCTGTTTATACAGTGCTAATATGTTTACATTCAGGAGGGATTTTTGGAACAACACAGCTGCTGCCTTTCAAAGAGCAAGCAAGCTTGCATTGCTTGTTTATAGTCATGTGTGTATATGAGACAGCTTGGGAAAAAGATGCCTTTAATTTTCCTTGGGCGAAACCTTATCAAATTGAGTAGACAGTGAGAGTTTTCTTAGGTTTTTGTTAAGCATCCTGTTGAATTGAACAAAATCCTCGGGACAGGTCCTGTGGCAGAGCCTTGTACTTCTCTGGCAGTGCCTTGTTGTGCAGAAGAAAGGGCATGGAGCACCAGGAGATGTGGGTTCTTTTTCTGACTTGGTCATTGATTTTCCATGTGACCCAGAGCCAAGTCACTTACTGTTTGACAGTATTGTTGTCGACCTCGGTGGCAAAGACCTCACTGAGAGCAAGCTCAGTTCAGGGTTTCAGTATGTCCAGGATTTCAGCATCTGAGTTCTGTCACTGCTAAAATAACACTGAAGAAGGTTGGTCATCTGTATTTGTAAATCAGTTTGTAATATAGAAATGAAAGCTGCAACCTAAGACCGAGAACTGTTGTAGTTACTATACCTTGGAAAATTCTGGAGAACTTGCACAGCTTCATAGCTAAGACAGTGTTAAAACTTAACGGGGGAAAAAAAGAACTTCTGCCTGTAGCAGGTTGTGAAAAGTGCTGAAATTGTTGTTTGAACCTATCTCTAGGTTTTATTTTATGAGTGCACAATGTGGTGTTCATCTACTGTACTGATTGAAAAAGGAACATTGCAAATTTACAAACCATTGTAAAATTGCTTGCTTACAGAGATAAAAGTTGCTTTCAGCTTGCTATGAAATATTAGTGATTCTGCTCATTTTCTCGCTCGTGGAGGATGCTAGGTGGTAACACTGTTTGAGAGCCTGAGCTGACTTTAAGAATGCCTTGGGTGCAGTTGCATGAGTGTTTATTTCAGCAGCAGTGGTTCAAGCAGCCTCCTCCATTTCTGCCCTTGTTCTGCCCTCTGTGATACTAAAGCAAATGTTTGTATAACCATGTGAGAAGCTGGATTGAGAAATAATCCAAGTTGGGTTTGGTTTTGGTTTTTGTTTGTTTTTTTAAAAAAAAGAAGACAGAGACTTTCATGCCCTGATTTAAACCAGATTAGTTCTGAGTCTGGTTCGTGTAGTAACCAGACAAAGTCGTACCAGCATAAGTGGGAGACCAGCATTAGCAGGAATGAGCAGGAGGAATGGGGATGCTCTTGTTAATGCTGTCCCCAGTGATGCCTGAGGACTATGTCCAGCCACTTGTGCTCAGTTTACAGATGGCAGTGCCCCAGAATGCAACCTGTGTCATCACAGGCAGTAAGAATTAGCTGACAAGGATAAGAGATTTCCTAAGCTGGAAGACAGGCAACACTGCAGGGACACGAGAGGAAACATGGAGGTGAGTGGGATGCCTGAAACCTCTTGCAGCTTCCATCTCATTTTTAGTGACCAGTTGTGCCCTGCTCCCGCTGAACAGAGCATGCCTTCATTTTCCTCTGGGAATGGCCACATCTAATCTTGTATGATGACAATTAGCCTGAAAGGGATAGGGAACAGGACAGATGACTGCCTGGCAAGTGGGATGCAGCCTAGCCTGATGCACATCCTCTGATCTCAGTGCATCAATCCAGGCAATGCAGGAGAAGCACTTCAGCTTATACTGCAGAAGATCCAAGTTGGTTTTGATTTTGTCAGTGCTGGAAGTAAAAGTATTGAACTAGTGGGCCCTTTTGTGTGCTGCTGCTCAAAGCACTGCTTGTTTTCATTCAAGGGGAGCAGGCCTGTGATCAGCTGCTTCTTATCCCAACGTGGGGAACTGAGCTGATCCTTTGTGCCGACAGCAGGCAGCTTGCTTTCAAGCCTGAAGCCTAGGGCAGCTGCCATTTGCTTGTTCTGGCTGTTGGTCTCATTCTTTGAGCACTCTTCATTCTTCCATTATGAGGAAAATCAATATGAAAACTTCTCCAACAGCATCTGTGCTCTTTCATCTGGCAACGCTCAGCCTGGGGTGAGATGGGGAGAACCCACAAAGAGATCCACTAACACCAAATTGTAGGGTGCTGCTGCTGTTCCTCCCATTGTCAGTTCGTGGGCTTTTATTTTCTCCTCTTGCAGGGAGCTGACGAGGACCTGGCCCAGCTGTTTGCAAGAGTGGCAGGGCACTGGGGTGTTCTCTGGGCGTAAAGGGCTGAGGTAGGTGAGCACACCTGCATGCTGGGGAGGCTGGGACTCTACACCCCACTATTCCTTCACGGCTTCTTGCTCAATAACCATTTCCCAAATGGCTACTTCAGGGCCTTTCAGAAATCATGGGAGTTGTCAGTTGTTATAGTAACAGACCCCCTGCTGCTGAATTGGCCCTGAGATGCCCATTTGGGCTTTTGAACAGCCTAACTCATGCTCATTAGACAAAAAAGAGAGACAGATCTGCAGATCGAAAGTTGTTTTTTTAAGCATGCTGGATGATCTGTTAAGAGCCAGACTGTGGAGAGGGGCATGTTCTTTCATTATATGCCTGTTACTTTAACTCTTATTTAATTAACACTAGAGTTACTTTTTCTTTCAAACCAGAACTCTGCAAGATTTCTGTTTCCTCGTGTGAGGCCAGTAGTGAGCTGTCTCTTTACAAATGAACAGTTTTTGCCTTGAGAAAGGAAAGAGGTTGGAGAGGGATTTCCCAAGCTTAAATGCAGACCAGTGGTGATTTCCAGAACAACCAGACTATCTACAAAGCTCAGAAAATAGTACTTTTAATCCTAATTACACAGCAGCAGGAGCAATATCAAACATCACTAAGGACATTTTGGCCCAAGAATGTCACATTTCAGGGAAACAGCACGGTCCAGATTGGCTTCAGGTTTCAACTCGAGCAGTCTCATTGATGTTGAGAGACTCCTGAATACCTGGTATCAGCTAAATCAGAGCCTGCCCTTGTAAATGTGAGTCTGTGTAACTTACCCGTATCACCTTAAATGGGTTCTCAAGAGTATGCACTTGCAATAAGAAGTTACTTCTTGCTAGGTATTTGAAGCCAGCTTCTTCCTCTTGTCACGCATGTCCAGCCTTCATCTGAATTTCATGAAGCAGTGTTCTCTCAGCTGTCCTGTAAATGAAAAGCAAATCCAGATTTGAAGCAGACTGGTGTATCTCCAGGTGTAAATAAGAGAGGATTATGGTTGTTCTTGTACAATATAGCTTTTCTGTGAGGAAGCTGGTTAGACCAGATGGGCAAGCAGGGTTGTTAGCAGAGAGGGGGAAGCAAGTGCTCTAGTATGTGAAAGGAGTCTGAAAGGAATACATGATCTTCTGCAGCCATTGTGCTGGGGATAATGAGTCTTTGGCTTAAATTGCAGCAAGAGAGAAGCTTAGTTTTGACATTAGAAAGAGCTTCATGGTAGGAAAGACAATAAAGCAGTGGTCTACAGAATTTCCATCATTTCTAGGTTCCAAAACAAGGTTAAGAAGCCTTTCATCAGGAGCACCACAGGAGCTTTGAGTTCTGTTCTCCACAGCTCTGCAGTGTGAGCTTTAAAGAACACATGCAAGCCTGAGAATAGAGAAGGAAAGATGTAATATGATAAATTGTCCTGTAAATCACAGACTAGAAGCCTGAAAAAGCATTTGGAAGACACAGTTCAAATGCATCATGTTTAAAGTGAGTAACTTGAAGCTGATAAAAAAGCACATCTAAGAACTGTGAGGAGAAGAGAGAGAGGCTCTAGCTTTCAATAGTGAAAGGAAGATACAGATGGGCAGGAAAGAGACTGCAAAGGTAGCTTGCAGAGGACAACTGTGTCAGAAGACCCGCAGGTTGGTGGAAAAAAAATCTGTTTGGAGTTTTGTTACATCTGTTCTCCTGCAGCAGGAAGCCTAAAAGCAGGGAAGTTAAGAGCACAACAATTGGAAGTTTGAAAGCAAAACAGAGAAGGGTTGGTATAGCTTCAGTTTGTTACCCCAGTTGTGTGTAACCTAAGGCACTGTCCATACTGCACATGCCAGTCCTGCCCCTTTCTCAGCAGCAAGTGCCAACATGATGCCACTCCTGGTGCCAAGGGCAAATAACTTATGAGCAAGCATCCAGGGTGGCTGAATCTAGACATCCCTGGAAAGGCTGCTATATAAAAGAACTTTCTTGCAAAAGACACAATGAATGGTAATTGTTTGAAGAACCAGTATTTCACAGCTATGAAACTACCTATCCCAGCACTGGCAATCCTGGAGCCTACTGGATTGCGATTTTTTTAACAGTTCCTTTAAATGAGAGCACTTACTCCAAAACTCTGCATGTTCCTCAGCTCCTGGGATGCTTTTATGATGTGGGTCAGTTGTGTGAACATCTTTTCAGCAGGCACTGTTACGGATGTGGCCACTGAACTCAGTGGGAGTCCAGATCTTCATCACCTTTATTTTAAAAGATAATGTCAAGCATGCAATCGTTAAGTCAAACAACAGGAGAATATGTGCTTTGTGCTTTGGTTGGGGAAGACTAGAATTCAAAATACCATGTTGGTGACCTTGAAAATTCCTAAACAAAAAAGTGTAGTTTTTAAATTAGTGATTTGCTATATGATGTGTCCCATAAGAGCTGAGACATTTAGGCTATGCTTTGCCCACAAGCCTATGCAGGCCTCCCCTAGAGGGGATGAAATTTGGGCAAAAGTCTTGGCAGCAAGGCAGAAAACTGCCATTGGCACACTCCTCACCACTTTGTTTAGAGATGTAGCATTTCCCTAACATTTCCAGAAATCCTTTCTTCTGAAGAGGGAGCAAAGGGGAGCAGGCAAGGGCAGCTGAGGTCAGGCAAGGAGGGATCTGTGGCTGGGCTGCAATTGATCTTTCTGTTTTGTTTCTGTAGAACTAATTAAGTGGATTAATTGCAGACAGTTTTTTTCTGGAAATATCTTTCCCGGTGCTGCTGTATTGGTGAGGTCTTGGAAAAAAGCAAGATTTTATCTGTACAGTAACTGGATTAAAGGTAGTAATTTACAGGGCATAAGTTTGAATGAATCTTTTTTAAATATTCAATTTGGTCTAGTTAAGGTCCATGAAGAACTGGTTTGTAGGTGCTGGGGAATAGTATGCCATGAGGAGTATGGGGTTTCTGATAAGCACAGTGGTAGAGGACACCAGCTACCACTGACTTCTACTTATCTGATAGATCTTTTGTAAGCTGTTCTACAGGAAACTTTCATACAGCCTTCAAATTTTTGAACTCTGGCCTTTAAAGCTGTGATAGATATTTTAGAGAAACAAATTTCAGATGCTTTTTTATGAAAAAAGACTTTCCTAAGAAGATGGGTGCATTCTTTTTCTGTTCCGCTTCTCAGCTTGAAGAAAAAATATTAACCCATTGTCATTTGATCTGTTGCTAGTTGATATCTTTTCTCTAATACACTCAGTATGTAAGAGTGTATGTGTTTAAGTGTATACAGGTATCTCTGGAGTAGATTTGCTCTCATAAATTGGTAGGTTCAGAGCTAGAGGAATGTCTTGGGTGAACTGTGAACGAAGTATCCTATAATACAAGCAGATGTACCCAGAGGGGACAGTATACCTCTGCTGTGAAACTGTGAATTAACTACAGCCACCAGATAAATTATATTTTTTCTCACTCCTTGTAACCATAAAATATAGCTATTGAAAGGCCCTTTGCAGCCCTAAGTCCCACAGCAGCATTTGGACTAGCATTAGCACTAGCTATTTCACAGCAGGATGTGGTGTGAGTGTAAAATTATAGGGTAAGAATATTAAATCAATTTAGCGGTCTTAACTGCTTGGATACATAGTAAGAATCAGCAGAGCAGTAAAACAATAAGAAGCAGGGTGGACTTAATTTTACTTTTCTCAAAAACCTGTATAATTTAGGAAAAAACAACACTCTGGACTGCACAACAGATGTTGTGCTGCTGTTACAAATGCTGCAAGTATGTGAATCCATTCAGTTTATTGTAGAACACTGAGTTTGTTTGTTTAAAAGAAAACATTTCCTCTATTGCTATGAACAGCATGTATTTTACTCTGTTGACTTACAGGTTAAAATCCATTTGAGTTCTAATTTGTAAGTTGAAACAGGCATAGGTGGCATGCCTCGTTTGGGATTGGTGGGTTCTTTCATGTTTTGGAAATCCTGTCTTCTCCAAAATAGAACAAAAATGTTTTGAAATATCCTAAAAAGTAACAGAAATAAGCCCAATTTGAATTTTAAAAATACTGTTAATCTTTAAAAAGAGAGAAAAATACGTGAAAATTTCTCAGTGGCAAATGTTCTATTCCCTGAAGTCTCAAATTCGTTTTTTATTTCCATTTTGATCAAATCATCAGTTAAATGGATATATTTCTGCACAGTGATTCACTCTCTGAAACAGTTTCCATTGGGTGCTGGTAAAATTCCTCGTGTTTTGTAGGAGCTTGAGCTTATCTCATTCACCCCCATGTCAAACACCAGATCAAGGCATGTTCTGTCATGCCACAGGCTGAACTCCTGGAGTCCCTGAGGATGCTGGCTTCTCCAAGTCATATATGAAGGGATGTCTTTCCTTTTGCACAGGCATGAGGCTGATGATCCAGGTCTTCCTCAGCTGGAGCAAATCGCTCCCTAATGGTAGATGGAGATAGGAAATGGAATTTACCTCTGCTGATGGATATTTGGCATAAATGTGGTTTGAATGGGAGTGAGGCAGAGGGAGTGCATCTCCTAAACTCATTCTGGGAAATTACATCTGCCAACCTCACAGTTTATTAGGAGCCAAGTGGTTCATCAGTGAACAGGATTTTATGCAATTTAAGAAGTAATCAAAGTAAACTAGCCTGCAAGCTTTCCAGCTGCTTTCAGGTTTGCTTAAGGTGTTTATTTCCCCAAGCCAGTGCCACTAACTCTTGAGAGAAGGAGTCTTAGATGTTTCCTAAATTTCAGTGTTCATTGGCAATAGCAACTGCTATTAAGAGACATGAAGTTAAAGCAGTGAACATGCAGTCATTTTTGGGGGGGGTTGGGGTTTTTTTCTTTGTGTGGGTTTGTTGTGTCTTTTTTTTTTAATAAAAGACTAGGACATAAATGTACCAGTATGGTTAGTTTCTCCCATTCTTACAGCTCCTTATTTTTGGAGCATTCAGGGTGCAGTTTCAATCAGGGGGTAAATGGGTTTGCTTTGCAGTTTGCTTTTCAGAGCCTGCAAATGCTGGTTTTGTGAATTAAGGCCAACTCTCAGCTTCTTTATCCACAAAACCAATATTTACACAACAGCAAAAAAAGATTCTCCCTGCCTTGATGTCATTACAGGCTTCATATTCATTTGAATGAACTATTTTTCACCACTTTTCTCACTGTTATAGGTACAAACATGCCATTTAAGCTAAAAGGGCTTTTCTGGCAATCTGTTTATTCTTCAGCAAGCTTTTCTGTAGGCTTTGCATGACAGAAGTTGAGTCGTGTTTTCTGCTAATGCCTTGTCTCCCTACAACTATAGGCTTGTCCTGTGCCCTTGTTCTGTCTAATTTTGGGGAGTGGGAGGAGGAAGGGAGAAAGAGATTAACAGCCTATCAAACATCAAGGACGTTTACTTGGTTTACATCTGCCAGAGTTACTCTTAACATGCTTTTATGTTGTTGATGGGTGTCTATACCTTTTACTTATCTACAAAAGTTCCTTATTACAGGAAAAATCTAATAACTAATAATTAAATGATACCATTTGCCTGCACAAATCACCGTAGTCTGACTTGGATGGTATTTAATATTGAATCTATCTAAGCAAAACAATTTTATCTCTGTGGAGAACAATCCTAAAGAATAAAAAAGTTGAAAAGATTTTTAATATAATTTGAGCAAAGAAAATAGTGTCTTTTTTTGCTGAGACTGTGGAAATAAAGTTTCTGCTTTCCAAAGGAAAATACAGTAATTAGGAAATTTGCAAATGGAAATGAGCCTCTGTTGGTCTTCATCTTTATGTCATTAAATGGAGTCTTTAATTAGCATATATATTATTCATGTTTCAATATAATACATTTTGTAAGTCCAAGTTCAAACATAAAAATCAAAATGGGCTTGATGCGCCCTATTGTTCACATGCAAAGTGGTTAACATAGATGTAAAGATATGAGATGGATTGAAACATTTATATTTCATAAGGATGCAGTCTACATTTTCTGAAATTATGGCTTGAACTCTTATTTTTAACTTTTTCTCATTTGCATACATATTAGTCCCTGTTTAAATTATGTGTTAATTCTATTCATTAGGCTTTAGTGAATGCTCCTAACTCTCCTGATAATCAAGTATAGGTCCCTGGAAAGCAAATTATGGACTTTGATGTGGCAAGCCCCATTGTAAACGTGACATTTATCACTGCAAAGCCAAGTCATGTGGAGCATTTGGCTGCAGTCAGGAGGGCAGAACCTTTTTTCTTATGCTTACAATAATGATTGTCATCTATGAATAAGGGCTTGGCACCAGGTCCCTGATGTCTCTTCAGAAATGATTGGGCACTTCATAACTGTACCACCCTCTCTTGATGGTTAAAATGCCAGTTCAGCTCTTTGAGGGAGAAAGACTAACTTGGCTCAGGTCCTCGCACAAACAGCTTCAAGAAAATGGGTGATCAAGAATCTTGTGTCCCACGTGACCTCATGGAGACAATTTGGGGTGCTACAGGGGCTCTGCAGCTCTCTGGTGTGTATTTGGCTGTCAAAGCAGGAGCCTGCAGGCTTGGCTTTGCTGCTGTACAAAATGCATTTGTGCTTCAGAATCTCCAAAACAGTGGTCCTGAAAGCAAAATCATGAAGGTGCAACAGGAATCCTTCCTCTGGGTGACTGAGCCAGATGCTGCAGTGAATGTGGGAACAATCTGTGGAAAGAAAAGGGGCAACAAAGTAGTATTGGAGTTAGGTGTCTGCTGTTGCATATTGATTTGCCAGGCTGTGACAATTCATCTTTCTAATTCTAGGTATAAAAGCATTGTTATCCCAGTGGTAAACCCGAGGTGGTAATTTGGCAAGGTTTTATGTTGATGGGGTGAGCCCTGAGTGGTACCACACAGGGAGCTGCCATGTGTGCTCTGATTAATAAAAAAATTGATGGGAAGAAGATTCTTATGCCATCACTGCAAGGAAATGCTTGACACCTTTAAAGGCCTAGAAGTTTAGTTTCCATCTGGTTTTCGCAGAGTCTAGGCCTTTTGAAAAGCAATGCTGATGTGCTGTAGGGAATCTAATTCAGCACTTTGTGGTAGCAGAAGGTTAGAGTTGAACATCACTGGTTTTTTATCCACAGAGCTACATGGAACAAGTTCCCTGTTGTATCATTTAAAGGAATAGTTGGAGACTACTAGAAAGAAACCTGTTGACCCTGCAGCTTAGTTTTATTCAAGATAAACAGAAAAGAGAGCAGAAGAGATCACAGTATTTGATGCACATTCTCAGCAGCTGCTTCATCTTGCCATGTCTGAATTTGTAATCTCACTCTCAGGAGCACTCTTGCACGGGGAGCAGCTGGGTGCTTCTGAGCACACAAGGAATGGTCCCATTTCACCAGCATTTGTGGGAATCCAAGCCCCAGCTTGGCCTAGAGGGAAATGAAAAGTCTGTGTTTTATTGCTGCTTTGAGAATTCAGTGGGTTGCAGTGTTGCCTATAGGATTTCAGCTTGCACTTGAATGTCCTCTCTTCCCTTAGCAATGCCTCCTTGTACTGAAAGTGTGTGAGAGAATACGTGAGCTTTATGCCAGCTTTTCTGAAACCCTTAAACCATCCTTGGATGGTGAGTGTGGGCTCCCATTGACTTCCACCCTGTTAAGCTGGGACAGACTGCTCATTCCCTGTGTGCTGAGCACAGAAAAGGATGCTGAAGAAAAGGAGCTTTAAACCAACCCTGGCCCAGAGTTTAAGGTTATCCACAGTTCTTCATTGTTTGGTTTTTTGAAGGATGGAAAGTAGACAGCTCATTTCATGAAGGAATAAGGCAAGTGGATGAACACTCCCCTTCCATGCCTCCTTCCAGAATCTTTTTTTCCCTTGGTGTGCCAAGCAGCAGCTCCCCGCCCCAGAGAGAGAGATGCTTTGGCAACCTCACTCCTCATTTAATTTCTGGTGACTGGATTAACTTTAACATAGTCATTGTTCTCTGCTAAACTTCTTGTGTTTACTCAGTTTTCTGTGAAGAAGGGGTTGAATTCATATGGGTTAGATGTTTTCTGTAGAGCTCATGTTCTATTTTGACCTTCTTGGCTTCACATATTTTCCCCTTTTAAAGTTACTAGCTGTATCTGAGATCTTAACATCAGTGGGCTGCTTTGTGGAAATAAATATTAATGAGATGGCTGCTGATAGCATCGTATGTGTAGAAACAAATGCTTTTACAATGAATGGAATTTAATATTAATTGAGTGGTTTGGAGTTTAAGCAGGATATAAAGTGACAAGCTCGTGGCACAGCAAACTGCCCTTTGCAGGAATCCAATTAGAAGAGTGAGCAGCAAATTGTAAGCAAACTTGCTATAATCACACAGGGGTAATATAAGAGTGGAGCATAATTTGGAGCCTGGGACCTGTCCCCTTGAATGTCTCATAATTTCCATGAATCAACATTTAGTTACTATGTGCTAAGTTTGCATTCTTCAGCTCTTTCCTGGCAATGCTGCATCCCGTTGCTCTAGTCAAACCAGAGGGAGACAGTGTGTTTTGCAATAAAAGGGCACATCAATTACGTGCACTGTATTCTGCTACACGTCTGTTGGAGAAAAGTGACTCATTTGTTAGCCTGCTGAAATTGCTTTGCATTGAAAATCTTGTGCTGATGTTACAGGGTTTTGCCTGATCACTTGAAGCTGTTACCTTTGCCATTTCCTCAATGAGACTGTTCAAGAGTTGTTCCCTTTCCAAATTGCAGTGTTTGCTTATGACTTGGAATAATAGATGATTTGCTGAGATGAGATGTGTTGTAGATAAATGGTTAAATGCTGCCTGGAGTAACCAAGTGCAATTGTCAGAGATATATCTTACGTTCTAAAGAGCGATGTAGAGTGTTCATTGGGTTTGAATTGTTCAAAAATAGTTTCTCTAAATATTATGTATCATTTTCATCTGGCAGATGGAGCTGCAGAAGCTGCTATAGTGAGAGTTTGTTTGTGGCATTTTAGACAACCTGGGTATTGTGTGAAATTGTCTTAACAAGCCTCTGAAAGGAGGGTGCAGGATGTGAGGTGAGGGTGTAGGAGTAATAAAGACCTAAGTGCAACATCTGGGATGTTGGGGCCATGCTTTCAGGCTGATGGAGAAGCTTGGGGGGAGGGGAGAAAAAAAAAGAACCAAACCAGCAAGGAGCAAGTCTATTTATCTGTTCTGTCAAAATGGCTACGATCAGCCAGGAGGCAAATGAATAAATGGATCAACAAGTATTTCACACTTGTATGTTCTTGACAGGAAATCACAGATCTGAAACCAAATGTCTGGGACAAAACTACCAGAAATAGTAGCAAAATACTCTGCTGTTTAGTCTGCATTTTAAACATTTTTAGCTCACAAAACTCCTTGAATTAAAATACTGGAATAAAACGGGAACTTGTTACTACAGTTCCCAGTTACAAGTAGAGATGAAAATAGTTGGAATTGGTCTCAGAGCAGGACCTCTGTCCCTGTTGGAATAATCCTTTGTCTGCATACCTGAACATCTCTTGTTGGCCATGGTGATTGCTACTGTCTTTTCTCCACCCAAGCTTACTGTCTATGCTAATGATAGCAAAAGCACCACCAGTGATCACATCAGAACATGGAAATGAAATGCATAAATACAGTAGGAGAAGAATGAATCTGAGTTGCTAGAGGTGTCAGCACTGCACAATTCACCAAGGAGCAGGCATCTCTGTTCCTCAAGGTTGATGTGTCTGCCTGTGCAGCCATGTCACTTCATGAGCTTCAAGAAAAGGAAATACTGAGCCAAGAGCTTGTGTTTCATTTATATGCTTGCTTCTGAGCAAGTGTCTGATGGATCCAGGTGTGTTTCTTCGTACATTGTGAAGTGTTCATAAGTTTTTGCTAAAGATGCTAACTGCAATTCTTGTGGTCTTTTTTCTCCTTTTCTCAAGTCCTACATTTATCAACACTGAAATGTTATAAAAAGCTTAATAAAAGGTGGATTAAAGCCTTGGAAATAGTACAAATAAAGAAAACAGTCTATAAATAGAAAATATATTAAGCAGTATCTGCTGTTCAGGGATCTAATAATTAACAGAAGTTGACTGAATGTCTCCTGTTTCGCTTATCTGCAATGAACTTTTATCTTGAATCAAAATGTTCTCCTCCTGTGATTAGTTTTGTTATTAGCTGTTTCTACACACTGATTAAGACAATGGGAAAGCAATAGTTTATTTGCCCAAGTGTATACTTGCTGGAATAGAGCTTGTCTTGAGGATGAAAGCAGTTTCTAATTTTCAGAATAATTTTGACTGATTTCTTAAAGGCAGAGTCTCTGCTGCATCTGTTACTTTGTGATTTTTTTTCAGTTCTTGGCTCTTCTGTATAATTGGGAGCCTGCTAGTAGACATCATAGTAACTTTTCTGATATGTCTCATATTTTGAGTCCTTTTTGTGTGGTAAATACGTATTTCCTTGACACTAAAATTCAAGGTGCTTTGAATGAGTTATAGGCCTGAAACTTCAAAGATATCCTTTTCTTAATAAATGTTTAGAAAAGAGAACTCTTCTAGGTACACTTCATTTCAAGCTCTTTCAGGATCATCCTTCTGTTTCCTTCTGCCTCATGGTGTACTGGGTTCTACCTTCCTCACTTGCTTGTAATATTTCTGGAATTTTTCTTATGACTTGTTTGGTCTGTGGAGAAGGTAATTTGAAACCTCCTCTTTTTTTTTCCTGTGCTGCTTTATTAAGCAGTATGCTTAATACTACTTACTGCTTCTTGGTATTAGTTAGATTTTTCTTACAGTATTAATTATCTTGGGATTTGTTAGCATCAACAACAGAAGTAATACCTATTTTGTAGAAAGGTTGTCACTGAAAGTACTGCACTGTTTAATGCAAGTGGTACTGGAAGGATCTACTGATGTGGAGACTTTTATTTTGATGTATTAATTGATGTGGGTCTGTTGTGTTTCACAAAGGGAGCCCAGAGGATATGTTCACACCGCACTCATTGTCTGATTTAACCAGAACACCACCTCAGTGTATACAACTTGCTTCTCTGTGGTGTAGCTCTGTTAATGCAGAGCTATGCCCAAGGTACTTAGCCCAGCAGATAAGGAGTACTGGAGCAGGCAGAGCTCACACCAACATGCCTGCATGTCTCCTGGCATCTCAGATGGGTCACTGGGGTCTTACTTGGGTATTTTTGCAGAGCTAGTTAGAGATGTATTCAGCATACCACAGCAGAATTCACAACGTGGTATTTCTCAGTGGTTTCATTCAGTGGATGGTAGTTTCTTGTCTCAGATATTTGTGTTTCCTTGTCACATTTGTTAACCTTTGAATGCAAGAAACTCATTAAAGCAATTCCTCAGACACACATACTCCAGGCTTCCCCAGAGCTCTCAAGTCACTAGCAGATTAGTATCAGTGACAGCGAGAAGCGTATCTCCAAATGGGTTGATTGATAGCGAGATTAATGATCCTCAAGACTTCTGTCCAGGTTTATTATTTGGTGGCTTACAAATCTTTGCTTTCAGGGAGATGGGTGGGGAGGGAGGACCAGCTGGCTGCCACCCGGTCTGTCTGTATTAGTGTGATGAGGTGACGTACGTAGCCCTGTCAGAGCACCAGCATTAAGTCGTGTATTTTCAGTGTTCTCATTATCTGCCAGGTACTAAATAATTTGCTTCTCTGCTCGTTGCCAACTGCTCTTTTCTTTTCCTTTGTGCTGTGCTTCCAAAGGTATCTTGTTGTGCCATGTCTAATTGTGTTCTAAACAGAGTTAACAGACCATAAAATTTTTTAAGTAGCTGTTTCTTTTTGAAATGGCTAATGAAAAAAGCCCCCCCTCCAAGTACAGAGTGATGAAAAGAGAAAGGAAATAATCACACTTCTAGAATTTATCCTGGCCCCAAATAAGATAAATGTAAAATATGCCCAGCAATGTTGGAAAATCTTCCTAGTTGCCCCATGCAGCTTTCATCCAGGTACATGTGGACATGTCTGTTGAGAAAAGGGGAGCTTTTCATAGAGTATGTAATATTTAACAAACTGGCATTTCTGCCTGAAGATGGGCAGGGCCATCAAAGCAGAGGAAAAAAATGTGCTGGAATTTTTAGCACATTTTTATGTTATGCCTAGAGCCTAGGCCATGGCTTGGGATGCCTAAAATAATTGTTAATTGAATGTCTTGATGTCACATTCAGAGGAAGAAAAGGAGACTTTTGCAATGGAAAGAGCAAGGCTCTTCTATTTTGAGAGTAATTAGGGACATTTAGAAGAATGTTCCAAAGAGAGACCCAGTTTCTGCTGGACTCTGTGTATTGGTTTTCTTGTAACAGGATTTCAATCCAGAATAATCACACTTTGTTTTTACAAATGTCTGTATTTTAACCTCCCAGTGTGCTCCACCCTGTTTTTATTCTTTCCTTTCCTAAGATTCGTCAGAAAGGGAATTCATGTCCTGAAATGATCATATCAAGTATGACCAATTTTGAGTTCTTAGAGGTGCTACTAAAAGCTCCACTCTAGTAAGAGGCAATCTTCATTGATTGCTGCAGTTCTTGTGATTACAGAATAACTCTTCACTTGGTTAAATTTAGCTTCCTTTTATGAGAAAGTTTTAGACTCCTTTTTAATATTACATGATGTTTAGGGCATTGGAACTACACATTTTATAGGAACTGCCTAAGGTATTCTTTGATTGGAAAAGGCATGTCTTTGTTTTCCTCTGTGATTTTCTAGTCTTTGTTATGAATGTTGCATTAAATAAATAGTCGGCTCAGGGAGAGGAAAATGAATATGGCAGGCTTCCCTTTGGTTTTTAAAACTATGCCTAATTTTTAAACCATTTTAAGGTACCACCTATGGATTTCTCTACCCCATTTTTTGCCTGAAGACATTAAACTTTTGAGTGATAATGCATATAACCAGAGAGCTCGTTCTCTTGCAGTAGAAAATACTGATGAGTAAACCCATGCAGTCATGTGTAAAATTGCTGAGTGTATCCAACACAGCTGTTGTGAGTATTGATTAAAGCAGGAGGAGAAGGTCTGATGCTGCTAGCCCTGTCAGAGATCACCAGGAGAGTAATTAGCTACCCAGTGTTACAGGGCCAAGTGGCATCACAAATGAGGTTTCACCATTGCCTTCGCTGTTCTCCAGGGACACTAGAAAGATGGGACAAGGAAGTGTGGAAAAACGTTTGTTCTGAGTTAAACTAAGATTTATCCACTTAAAATTTGCAGTTAAATAGCTTTCTAAGTGCATTTTTGCACTGGCCACCTGGGCACTTTCTGGTTGCATAGCTGCTGAAGGGAGAAGGACTTGAAAGCAGCTCATCTTGGTGTCTGTTATCATTTCTTAACTGTTTAATTATTTGAATACCCTTCTAAAATTATTTTTTCTTGTATAATATCTGAGTTCAATACCATATGTGATGTAAATGGGTGTCTAGTCTCTGGTGCAGGATAGAATCTCAGAGGATTGGGAGAAGAGGGGATTTTAATTTTGTGGAGAGCTGTGTAGTCAGCTGGCAAATTTAGGCCATAAATATTAAATTAGCTCTCTTTCTGTGTCAGAAATCCCTAGTCTTGTTTGCAGATTAGTTTTTCAGATGGACAATTTTATTAATGGTGTGTTCATCACAAATACTGTCTCAAAATTATGTCCACCTTCTTTTTTTTATCTGCTTTTTCCTGTCTTTATTTCTCTGTGATACTGCAGAATGTATGGCTATAAATATGTGTGGTTGGACTGGTGAATTAGCATGTAGATCCTTTCAGCTTTTAAAGGACTGTGTGGGTGTGCAAAAACTCACTAATGTGAAAAAGCATTTCTCCTTGCTCAGAGGAAGTCCCCTGAAAGGAACAGTCTACTTTTCACCATTCTATCTAGGAAAGGATGCCAAGGACTTGGCATGTTAAGAACTTCTGAAACCTATCCATGTACCATCTAAACCTCTCCAGTTATATCTGCACGATGCTTAACACTGCTCAAGAAGATTACAGGCAGAAATTGCTTTGTGGGGAGAAGGCAAATTGTCTTCAGGAGAATCAGCATTATTGTAGGAAAATTTTCCTCCTTTTTCAGCTTTCCTTTGTTCTCTTGGGTTTTATGCATTCCTGCTTTGTATATCCTCCCATAGCTCAGGTTTGGTCAGCCTTCACTGCCTTACTGCTCCAGCACAGGCATAGGTTCTTTTATAACTCAGCTTTTGAATTCTGATCATTAAATGTTAAGGCCTAGGAAGGAAAATAATTGTAGAAAATTGGGGCAATATGAGCCATTTTCTGAGAAAGAAAAGGAAATGCAGATGCCCCTCTGATACACTGAATGTAGTATCACTGCTCCATGCTGGTCACTTATTCATATTTATAAGATCAGCTTTTTTTGTGTGGTGCTCTTTTCTTTCTCTTCTTAACGCTTGAGTCAGTTTTATTGCTCATAAAAATCAGTGACTGATGACCCCAGCTAGAGCAGTGCAGACTGCAGACAGCTGTTGTCCAGGCTCCCATCCACTGCTCTGCTGGTGACATGGTCATGATTTGCAGCGCTTCTGTTGTTCCATAGTCTGCAGCCCTTTTCTGAGGAGTCATTGCCAATTCTGACAGTGACAAATGCTTGCCAAGAAATAGTGAAGCTAGTTTAAAGTGCAGAGCCATGTGTTACTAGTACACTTGACTGCATATATCCTCTGGTTTTGATGCCAGCAGAAACCCATCTTAATTGTGTCTCCTGGAAAACATGCAAAACAGTTCAATGAGAATCTGAAGCATCTTTTCTTCTATTGAAAGTGAGAATGAATGTGCAGAGGTAGTGAAAGGAATCGCTTCCTGTCTTTGGATCCTTGTTTGGGCTTTATTTGCAGACTCCACCACCACCATCCCCCAGCACTGTGATGGAGGAGCATGGTGAATGATTGCCTTTATCCAGGTTGTGTTTGATAAAGACTGAGCCATGTCCTGTGCAGCCTGGTATAGAGGTCCATTGCAGATACTACTTTGACTCCTCTTGATCATGCCTGTTGTAGTCACCAGCTAAGGGCTATGTGTGAAACTAGGATAGCTGCAGAGACTATTGGCCTCTTTGTTAATAAACATTCTGCAGAGCTCCTGTCTGTGGGAGGCTGTTTCTGGAGGAAGGGTGCCCAGAGGACATGGTTTGCCCTGCTCTGATGGTAGTGAATAGGCCTCCAGGACCCTTTCAAGCCATCTGCCCTCGAATTGGTTATGCTTTAGGAGGTAATGACCCAAGAAGAGAGTAGTTGCTAGAAAACGGGAGCCTAGAGCTCCTGGGTGCTATTACAGAAATAAAGTAGTATAAATCTGGCTAGCCTTGGAGAAAGAATACACACCGCTGCAGCCAACAGAAATGCCTGGAAGAGGGAGTAGGTCCCTAGTGAACAAGGAAGCAATGAATGTGCCAGTCGCTTCAGCATGTGAGGCAGGACATGGCTTTTGGTGTCCCCAGAAAGTGAAGCATTCCCCTTTGATTTTTTTCCTGTGTTCAGCCACTGTCCTGGTGGTTTGATCCAGCCACTGTGGAGGCAATCACTTGCCCCTCCACAATAATCCCGTGCTCCTTCTCTCCCTGCCTCAGCCGCCCTGGAATAGCGTAGATCCCTCACCTGTCATCGCAGATCAGAGGATGCTGCCTGCGCTAGACAGATTACAGAGGAGTAAAGGCCAAATGCTGCCCTCAGAGCTATTCCCAGCACTCCCATCGCTGTGTGTTTGTATTGGAAGCAGTATTAACTGCACACTAAGGCAGTGTCTTCTATGCAGAAATAAAAAGCATCCATGCTTTCAGACCATTATGTGTTCTGGTTCTTCCTCTTTCTTTTAGATGAGTATAAAGGAGAAGCTTCTTGAGGTTTATTAACTAATAACAAAGGAAAACGGTTTTGAGTGTGAAAATCTCATAAGGCATCTCTTCTAAATAAGCTAATCTAGTATTTTGCTTAGTGGAGATGGAGTAAGCATTTAATGCAGCTAATCAGGACCATCTCTTGGCAGATTTTTATGCTTTCAGCTTGGTAATAAGGTGCTGCTGCTCTGGACTTTGAGTTCTGTTAGTTTGCTTTAATAACTCAATGTCAGTATTTCTGCAAAAAGATTCTGGGCAGAGGGATGCTCTCTCTCACATAGTCTTTGCATTCCAGACCCTGCTGCTGCTCCTTCTCCAGGGAGATGCTAATCTCGCAGTGTTTTACTGTCTGCGTTTTGGTCCATATGTGACAACTGTGTGTCTGATCACCACAATCTCACACAGTTATTGTACCCCAGGGAAAGGGAGTCAAAAAACATATGGGGCTAGAGAAAACGGTGTGCTTCACTGCACACAGGCGTGTTTCAGAGACAACAGACTCTGGTATTTTACAGAAAAGATGTGGGCTCTCCAAAATCTTCTCGAAGTGAAATCAAGGCTGTGATTTGCTTTTCCTCAACCAGCACTTTAGAAATGCAAGAATTATTCTAAAATTAGCATGGCAGTTGTTAAGATTTTAATAATAGTTTATGCCGTGGACAAATCCCAGTTGTTCATTCACTAAGGACTACTTCTGTCAGGAAGGGGAATCTGTGGTTTGGGGTTTTTTCTGCTGATGGTGTTGGTTTCCTGAGCAAATGGATGGACAGATGCAAACACCTGCCCATGTATACACAGTGGGGTTAAAAGTTACATGCTGAAGTGCTCATGTGAAAGCAGTTGTAGACTGGCACCTTGTCTAGCCCTGCATCCACTCCCACCTCACTCCATGGCTGCTTCTCCAGTGACTCAAAACAAGCAATTTTCTGCTCTCATCCTTTTCCTTTATCCAGCCCTCCCTATGTACACACATAGATTTACTGCAGCCTCTTGTAGCCTTAGCAACTGCTGCTACTTGAGGTTTGTATCCTGAGGGAAAGGTAATGGGTAGGGGAAATGCCAAGGGATAGAAAAGAGCATCGTAAACTGGGAGAGAAGGCAGATACTGAATTGTATGAAATACCTCCCAGCAGCCTTGATCCCAGCTATCAGTATTTATTACTATAAACTAGACATGAGTTTGCAAAAGGCACTTCTGGGCCCAAGTGTTTCCTCAGTCAGTCCCAGGTTCTAAAATGGACATTATCCAAACTAGAGTCCTGGAGGCATCAGCCTGATGCCCCAAGGTGTGTGCTCACTGCTAGAGATGCACAGAGGAGAGATGCAAGTGTAGGAAGCAGACCAGTAAGCAGAACTTGCTGGAAAATTCCTCCAGCAAGTTTGTGAAACCCACTGTAAAAGGTCTTTAAAGATCAATCCACTTTATCCTGCTCTCAAGTTTGAGCCTGGATAGTCCCATCAGTGCTGCCTTCTGCTGTCACCAGGAGCCTCTGAGGCATGGAGGGAGTCACCAGGACAGAGATGTGATGGCCTATGCACAGCGAGCTCAGCTATGGTGGCTAAAGTTGCAATATGTGAAGCAATTATGAGCAAGTGGAAAAAAAAAGTCTGAGAGGAATATATTCACCTAACATGCCAATATCCAGTACTGTGAAGTAATAAATATGGTGTATTATATGTGTGTATACACAAGACAAGAGTGTGATTTTAGTGTGATGTTTGTGGCTTGGGAGAACCTTTAGTCAAATTGCATGGTGACTGCCTTTTCGAAACAGCTACAGAAAGTCTTTCAGGAATAAAATACAGATGCTATTGACATCTATATGATATGACATCATAATGTTAATGACATTAATGATTGTAGCAAACTTTACTATGTGAAATATTTACTACATTGTTATTCCAACACTGTGCTCAGCAGAGATATGTTAGACTGGATATTCAGCTGTAGCCATCATGGGCCTTACAGTATCACACAATGTGATTATCCCACACAGTGTTTTGAGGCTATTAAGAAAAAGCTGTCTTATGGCTGCACAAAAAAACATAATGCCAGCCTATCAGATCCTCTCAGAGTATAAAATAACAAATTAACAAAAAATAATTGCTTTTCTTAAGTATCATCAGCTTAAAAAAGTCCTGTAAATCCCTGTGTAAAGGTCTGTCTTTTTATCAAGCACCTTCTTAAGGCCTTCATTACCAGGAGAAGCCGTTCAAGGATTTTTGTAGTATTAACTCAAGGGAAAGAGCCCCAAATACATCAAAATCAAGAACATTTTGCCTGTTTCATATTCATAGTTTCTTCTTTATGTGTGACTGATTTATTCTGCTGCGTGCCCCCAGGGTGTGCATTGTCCAAAATAAAGGCTGCCGAAAGAAATGAGAACAAGGAGAAAGTAGGGTGGGGGGAGTTCATCCGATGGTTTTTAAATGCTATGAGACTATTGCACGTCTTGCATCCTCATGTGTGAATTCACCTTATGGTGTTTCTTAACAAAAGCGTACTCACTACATAAATAACTTCAGCACAATGCAAGACATCATGCCTGAAAATAGAAAGCTGCTCCAAGACAATTACTCCATGCTGTGAAATCTGCTCTCTCCTGCTTCTGTATTGTCTTAAGTTGTACTTGTGCTGCCATAGCATGTGCTTGCATTATAAAGCCTTGTGACTGTGCAGTAGAAAGTACAAATACATTGAAAGCAGGCACCCATGATTATGTTGGGTTCTGGTTTTGCCTAAAAAGTGGTTTGGTTTTCAGTGACTTTTTGCGCTCTGGCACGGATGGATGTTGAAAACAAAGGGAGCACAAATTACTTGGACACAGTCAGCTCTGAAGAGTGGGCTCTCTATGGAGATCACAATGCCTGAATCACAGAGAGGCAGACTGCAAGGCAGAAACTCAGAAGCCACTATGCACAAATATGTTTCAGGAAGGGAACCAGCAATTTGACAAAAGCTACAGCTCACAAGGCCACCTGCAAACTTTGCCCAGGTGTTGAGGAGCAGTCCACTGAGGGCTGTGATGGGGGGGATACTTTTGTGCTAGGGAGCTGTTGTCAAGCACCCCGACAGATGAGAGCAGACCCTTCTCCTGCCACAATAGCTGCTCACACCAAGCAAGACTCATTAAATATTCAGTTCCAGCCTCGAGCAGCTCATTAAGTCAGCAATGAGCAGTGACGCTGGTGTTGGAAAACCCTGCCTCAGTTAACATCACCATGCAGAGTCTCCTCGGATCTCTTGATGTTATTCTTCTCAGTACCTTTTCTGTGATGACCAGCTTGTGCTCTCTGCTTTGCATTAAATACAGGTAAAAAAAAGAGTCAGGTGGATTTAAGTTCTCCTATTCTTTATAGGCCTTTTCAGAGATGAGTCCTGGGGCCCAAGCTGTCTATTGCATTTTTCTGTAGCAGCATGTGTAATACAAGTTTGCAAGAGGAGGATGGGATGAGGGTTATGTGGCTTTATAGTGTTAAACAACCAAACAAAAAACTGTAATGTTTGAAGGATAACTTTCAGGGTGGAACATTATGACGTGCAGCAGTTACAGATGCTGTATTACTGTCTGTTGGCTGTTACACAGCAGAAACTTCTACAACAAGTATGTTTTCCCTGGAAATGCCAGTGTCTTAGGTGGATTTTTGCTTAAACTGTATGCTGAGTATGTGTCTTGTGTGCAGAGTTTCTTTCTGAATGATATATTTGAAACTTGTTTTGCAACCACTAACTTTTGTGACCTTTTCAGTAGTACATGCCAATAATGTACAGAGGCATTTATGATGGGTGGATGTCAGATGGCAGTGAATTAGAGAACAGCAGAATGCAAAATTAGGATTGTGATTGTAAAAAATGCACATATATTTTCACGCATCAATATTTTAAACTATAAGGTCTGAAAGTATGGAGCAGCAATGGAGAAGCAAGATGTATGCAAAAGTTTTCAGTTATACTTTTAGAGGGCACTTTTTCGCACCCTGAATCTATTTGTTTTTTCCTTTAACAGAAAGTGTTTTCAGACTGCTCATTTCTATGTGGAGGACAGCAGTTCCCCCCGTGTGGTCCCCAATGAAAGTATTCCCATTATACCTATTCCAGGTAAGACAGGCTTAATCTCTTGTGTTTATGGTACTTGGAGTCTGCTTGTGATAAATCTTTTTTTTTTTGGTAGAAATCTGTTGTGTCAATGCTGCTTCATTTAATTTAAGGTGCTTTGCAATGGTGCTCTGGGTGCCAGTGCTGTGTTTTTCCATAGGCACCTCTCCCATATTGTTTTAATAGAAATTTCAGAATAACTGTTGTAAAATGTCAAAAATATGAGGAACACTTCATAAAAACACTAAAGCATTGCATGCAGGGTGAATCCAGCTGCTCCATTGGGGCAGGTTGCACATGAGAGGGATATGCTGCTCCACTGCTCTCTCAGACTAAGGGACTTGCCCCCCCCCACTTTCAGCATGCAGAGGTGGTGTCTGCTGGGTCTCAGGGAGGAGAGCAAGACACACAGGGATAAGCAAACAACCTCAAGTAAAGTCCAAAACCATCTGTTAATTTGATATTAATCAAGTTACCATAGGTAAAATTCTCCTCTCAGCAATACTGAGAGTGAAGCTGGAAGCAGGGTTTAGCACTGTTCTCTCTTCAGGAGGCATTTCCCCTGGGAATTAGTAAGTGTAGGATCCAGCTCGCTTTAAGCCATGATGACAGAGAGCAGCTCGGTGTTACAGTGGCCTTAGCAGCCACTGCCTTGTTTGATGTTGCTAAGTTTCACAGGCAGAATTAAGATGCCCAAAATGTTCTGTTGACCTCAGTCTGTCAAATGCTTGTACTTTTTGCTTCAAGGTGTTTTAAGTTTCCTTGTCATATTCTGTAATGTGTGTCATTGGTCTAGGATTCAATCTGCAGCTAATTATGTTCATTTTACCAAAAAAACATTCAAAGGCATCCCTGAGACACTGAAGAAACATGCTTCCTAGAAAAGTGAAACAATCCAATTATGTTTTCCTTGCTTTTATCCAGCAGACATGTGGCTTCTTTCTAGAAAGAGTCTTTCAGAAAAAGTACCCATGGGAACTGATATGAAAGGTTAGCTATTACCTTCCTACAGAAAATGTTAGGAGTTGGCCTTGCAGTCTGCACTGAAAATAAAACATGCTATCATCTCTTTTACTTTCTGTGGCAGACTAAGCTGCATGTCCAGGCCACCTCACTTCCTCTAGCAAGAAGTTACCCTCTTTTCTCCTCCTGTAGAGCAACAGAAGATGAGAGGTTCTAGCCTTAGACCACCTGCAATGAGTTCTCAAAAAAGAACCTAAATAGTTGGAGAACTCTGTTCTTGCTACTCTCAAACTAGGAGGAGCACTTGCCTGTTGGGACTGCTTTTGGGAGTCAGATTAATGGTCCCACCATGCCTGCTTTTGTGTGATTCTTCCTTAGAGCTTGTGAGCATGGGGAGGGTGGACTAACCTGGGTCCTCCACAGAGCAGTGTCAAAACCTAGGGCTTTACAAGGACAAGGAAGTGGAAAGAGAAATTCTCTCCTCAGAGAGAAATCTCCTTGGCCAATATATAGGTTTTTTTACTGCAATTGAGGTGATTTTTTTCTTAGATAGAGATGAGTGGAAAGCTCCATCTTTTCATGCTGTGGTCTGTGTTGCTGAGATAGTGGTTCCTCCCTGTTTTACAGGGATGTTTTGATGGTCAGTCCATTGAAGACTGGCTGGCATTTATGTAAGTTATAACATAGGCTGAAGAAGTTCCATTAAAACTGCAGGTGGCAGGTACCATAAGGGCAGCATGTGCACTAATGTCTCTCCAGCAGCCATTCTGGCATGGAACAAGTGACTGAGAAGAGAAGAACATTGCCTTTTGGGGACATCTTCCCATGACTAGAGCAAGCCAAGCAGTTGGACCACAGCAGCTTTGGGGCTGACAAGATGCTGCTGTCACTGTAGTGCACGCTGTGATCTGCTTAGGCTTGGTAATGCTAAGAAAGCTGTTCAGCCCTGATTATGGGCACTGCAGATTAAGGCACCTGTTGAACAAGGGCTGCAAGACACCTCAAGAAGCTTTGTAGTTAAAAATCTGCAAGGACTGCTGATGAGCTTTAAGACATGTGAAGCATTGGGCCTTAGACAGAGGTTTAGTCTAGTTGGATGCAGAAGTGAATCTAGTCCTTGAATTCCCAATCTAATGACAGGATTTTTTTATATATATAATGGACTTTTAGACACCTGCATACAAATATCCAAATGGAAGTGCCTTAATCTGAAGCTGAATCATGCCCAGGAGGTCTTAAGAGAGAATGAACTAATGAACTTGAAGATCATGGCTCTGATACTAAAGCTATTGAAGGCCCCAAAGCCAAATCACTCTCTGAAAGTGCCTGTCTCTGTGTGTATTAACTATTACCTGTACATGGGAGTTTGTAATGACCCTCAAAGCAGAGGTAAATTCCAGCTATGTTGGTATTTCCCAAAGATAGGAGATGCTGCCTGGGAAGATCTTGAAGCTTTCCTAGATGTTTTCCTTGTTTGGAGATGTAAAAGAGACCTATTTTCCCCCATATACCTGTTGCTAAATGACAGTCTTCTCTGGCGTCAGCTGCTGCCCCCACATAGACAGCTTGCTGAAATGCCTTGAAGACATTAAATGACAAAATTCTCCTTTGAACTGATTGCACCTGATGAAACTATAAGCCTCTGAACTTTTCCTCTGGAAGCTGCCAAAGGATCTGAGAAAGTCTTACTTGCCATGTTGATCCTAGAAGCAAAATAGAAGTGGCATTTTCACAACAAGAATTTTTTCAAAATAACCTTGTTAGGTTGTGAATCCCTATCTTTGCAAAAGAAATTTGAACAGATCCCTGTGGGACCGTGCATCTTCCTCCTACAGTTCTGTGGACCAACTTCTACCCTCAATTATGAGCAGGCATCCACACTGCTGGCAATTAAGAGCAGTGTGTCTTAAGATATTTAGTAGATTTGCCAAGGCCCTTCAACAGCATGCAGTGAGCTGCTGGTTGGAGGAAGCTGAGTGGGTATGGGTTGTCTGGTCCTGGCCCAAGTGTGAGGTGGCTCTGCCAGGTGTCTAGGAACCAGGTGCAGTGACGTTCTGATGCAGCTCAAGAGGTTTCAGTAGCAGTGCTGGTGTCTCTGCATGCCTCTGCTCTGTGATGTGCCAGCATGCTCAGAGGTAGCTGTTTGTGTTTATTTTGACCCCACCTTCTGCTCTTGTTTAGGCAAACCCTTTGTTTTCTCAGGTCTGTGAACTCAAAAGTCTATCTGCCAGGTATCTGCAATAGGCAGACAGAACAGCTTTTCAGGTCCAAAATCTAAAACGCATCTTCTTGTAAAGGAATGATTTTGCCCATTTTCTTTTTCACCTCCCACGGTGTACGTGCTTAATTATTGTGCATGAAGCCACATCACCCATAGGCATGTGCTTATCTGCACAAATTTGCTCTGAGACCCAAATCATTGTCATTATTCATAATTATCTGCACTGCTTGATCTAGAGAAACACAGGACAAAGGAGATATCATTAACTGAGTCACCCACTGGATAGTAGAACAGAGGTATAAATCTAAACACACATAAGCCTTGTGCCTGACAGTAATAGATCTGTAATCAATGGCAGATTTCTGAAACTTCCCTACCATTTAGCCCAACAAAATTATTTCTTCATCCTTCTCTCTTTGCTTCCACACTCAGTTAATTTTAGCCATGTCCATGTCATCTTTGCCTGGATCTCGCTATAACATTTGATCTTGGCAGGGTCTCTTTCTTAGCAAACCCTGTTTGTTTTGGATTTGTTTTGTTTGTTTGTTTTTCCACAGCTGGGCCAATATCTGGTTGAAACATATCTGGACTTGATATTTTTTATTAGAGTTGGATTAGCAAGAATAACAGCAGCATCATAGCTGCAGACCTGTGTGTTTTGCAGCACTGCATAACAAAATGCATCCCTTATCAGGTTTTCTTTCTTCTCATTGCAAGACCTGCTCCATGACAACAATGCAGAAGTGCACCTCTGTGCAACTTAGATGATGTAAAATAATGGAACTAGCATAAATTCCACATCTACCCTCCTCCTATCCTTTGGTTCAGAGCTTCCTTGCTCTTGGATGGGATATTGTTCTGGAGCTTGCTTGGGCTTTGCTGGTTCTTTGCCAGTCCATGGGTGCTGTGGCAGTCATGTCAGCAGGACTTGTGAGATCAGTACAGAGATAGCTGAGGTTTGATGCTATGACAAACTCAAAACTCTGCATACTCTTGACCACAGTCCAGGGAAACATGGCTCATACAGAACACAGTGGCTGCCCAGTGCAGCTGATTCATTCAGCATATTATTCCAGGTGTCTTTCATCGTTTTTAGTAGAAGTAAAATGTCTCAGTTGTGATGCCAATCATTTAGGCTGTGTCTAGACTGCAAGGCTCAGGAGCACTTCCCAGCACTTGGATCAAGGTGCATGCAGTTTTAGGTGTAAAGGCCAGTAAAATCGTTTTTTAACTGCTATTGGAGTTTATGAATACTGCATTTAAAATAACCAGTGGCAGCATCTGATGGAGAAACATTCTCATATTTCTTCAAGAACAATGCACTCTGGGTGCATGAGCCCAGGAAATAGTGGAGTAGCCAAGTACATTGCAGTGAAAAAATGTCTTGACCATCTCATGCAGTCGTGAGGATGTGAAGGCCATCACAGCCATGACCCTCCTTCATTTCCCTCTGTCTTCTCACAGTTACAAGGAGGAGTCTTATCAAGAGCCCATCTTAGTAACTCTTAGCTTCTGCAGAATTCTGAAACCTTCTTCTTTATACCTTCAATAACCATCGTTGCCTTCAGCCTTTCCTGATGAACCTCAGTGCTTAGACCTGATACACTTTTTACAGGCTCAGATCCTGCACTTCTGAGATCTTCTGGTAGCATCTACCCTAGGAGACTATAACAAGGGAAACTGCAGTTTTGCAAGAGTCTTTTTATCTTGCTGTTTTCTACTAAGATGTAGCTGTCTCAGGTTGCATCCCAAGAGCTAAAGAGCAGAGAACCAGGACACATCTGTGGCCACTGCAGTGACAGTGTACTGAGCACAGTACACTCTGTGCTAGAGATTGGTGAGGTGCAAGGAGAAGTGCTAACTGCAGCTGAGGACTTATTTCTCAAGGGCATGAAGCTCTTCACCAAGCACGGAAGTAGTGTTCTTCAGCTGTTTAAGGCTTTATTTCTTCTTTCTGCTCCCTGTGGATTTATGTTTCAGCACCATATTGTGAATTGTACCTATCTTCAGCTTCAATTAAATTCATGAATGCGATATTGCAAACACAGCCATCCTCCGAAGCCAAGAAAACATCAAGGTATTTTAGGGAACCTTCCTTTTTTTCTGCGACAAACCGCTGCTCCTGCAGCACACTGAGGAATTTATGGTACAGTATCTAATCCTGGTACTTGTAATGGAGGCTTCAGGAGTTGACTAAATCATCCAAAAAACATGTTTTCTTGGTGGTCATGCGAGATGCGGATAGATCCTTTTCTGAGAGCAATCGTATACACAGCCCTGGAGTTGAACCTCCATGTGCTTAAATGTAAGGCATATATGTAATTGATGGCATGACTGGGACCTGAGGACAGAAATGTGAGAGATTAAAATTGTGTTACTTAGCAGGCAGTGCCAAATAAGACCATGTGTAATGTCTGTGCTAAGGGAAAATTCACATTATTTCATTCTCTTGGATTAAAATTGGTTTTTTGCTTAAAGGGAAGAAGCGTATTGCTATTACATTTATAATTAATGATAACCTAAGATTTGTACAAGCAGATTTAAACTGAGCTCTTATTTTGACACATATAAAATGTTATCATTAACATCTTCATATTCCTGACTGACACATGGCTAATAGCATTTTAGTAGATTAAATCTTGAAGCAAAAGAAATGAATGTGGCTACAATATTACACAGGTGATTTTTCATATTCTGCTTTTTCTTGTGTCTCCCCTTTATCAGAGACCTGCCCTTGTGTTCATTTGACTCGATTATAACAGATAGCAATTATCTTGCTGGAAGGATTTCTGTGGTTTTCTTTCAACATGCTCACCTACCCAGGACTTTTAAATGTATTCATAGTGTTTTCTGTACCTTTTCACTTCAAAATGTGTTTTTATGAAAAACAGGTCTTAATAAACAAATTATTACCAAAAAGTGAGTATTAATGAGGAATAGCATCCCCAGTAATCAACTCTTAATGATTTATTATTTATCTTATTTTAATTTGCAATTTGTCTTAATTACTGAGGTCAGTGACTTCAGGAGGATGCTAGCCTTAAAAGGCTTCAGGAGATAGTTTGATCTTCTGGAGTGACACCTTCTGTATTGTCTTTTGTAGTACTTATGCAGAGATGGTCTCCACAGAAAGCAGACACCTTCTCAGTACTAAGGAGTTTTTAATGACTTTGTTTTATCATAAGTTAACTGATGCTAATGTGCTACAAATAAATTTGTTCTTATATTTTTGGCTATTTTTTTATACAGCAAGCAATGTGCTCAATCAGAAAAATTAATTATTCCAAATGAAACACAATGGCTTCAGTCGTGTTCATACTCTAAGTCGTTAAGCAAGGAAAGCCAATGTACTACAAAATGAAAGGCTCAGACTGTATAGACATGTATAATTCAAATACATTAAATCTAAAATGATTTGAAGAATGCTGGGAATTGCCCATTTTTACATGTGGAGTTACTTGTGGAGTCTAGTATTTGTGTGAGTGAGGGCAGGATACAGCTGTGGAGTTGACTGCTCTATCATTTCAAATTCAGTCAGTGCCAAAAGTTGAGCTGCATGTGAAGTTTCAGACCCCTGTACGTGTGAGCAATTGTCCTGGTTTGACCCAAGGAACTAAGGATTTATTCGGGTCAAAAGAACCCTGTAACAGCATTTCAGAGTATACACTCAAACTGTAGTTTCAGAGATTTTTTTTCTGAGCTTCTCTGAAGAGGTGATCACTTGATCTTAGTGGAGTTGATAGGAGTTTTTCAATAACCTCTGCTGAGGCAGAATTTTACCCAAGGGTATGCTATTAATCCTTGCAATATTCCTTATGATCGGCCAGTTTTCTAGAGATAGACCAAATACTGACCTATTTGGGTTTTGTGTCCCCAGTTAGTACTGGGTGTTGTGTGTACTTTCATATTGTGTGATACAACTGCATAGATCTAGTTAATCTGGGCTGTGAGTGCCCCATTGCTGGTTGTGGAATTGAATCTATGGAAATTGCACTTCACATGGTAACTTGGTTACATGGCTGCATGTGAAGGCAAGCATTTGCTAGAGCTCTGCAGCCTTCACTCTGACATGCATTGTGGCTTATGAAATGGCTGTTAGAGTCAGTTTTAAGTAATATGCATCCTAAATGTTGATGCTTGATATTCCAGCTGCTTGCAGAATTTTTCCATCTGTCTTTCTAAAAAATAAAAATCCATGAACCCCCACTGAATGTGTTTAACAAGAAAATAAACATGTAAAAAAAAATCCTGCGATTGAATTCAGTGTTCTCTCCAGCAGTAGAGAGCAAGAGGACGGAAGATGAATTAACATCCCTGGGATGAGTACTGCTGGGAACAGGAAGGTACTTGTTTGCTGTGGATATGGGACATAATTTGTCAGATATGTTATTTTTCAGTGAGTTAAGAGGTCAAATCCAGGCTTACTATGAGCCTACTTTCCAATCAGGAAAGCATTTTTTTTTTGCAGATAAAAATTGTGAAGATACGTTATTAAGAGTGAATTCTCCAGGATTAACGTCACTTCTAATGTCCCTGGTTTCATGATTTCCATAAGGCAGGTTAGGTTTGTGCTGCCTTCAGAAAGGGCAGTTTCTTCAGTCACTTTACTGTTCCTCATGGTAATGAGTAAGATCAACCCATCTACCCTACTTGACAACTAATCCTTCTTCCCTTTCCCCACAAATCAATTAATCCTTACTTATATTCATCAGCAGAGTGATTCAGTTTGCTGCTTAGCCACACAGGCAGGGAGAAGGGAGTGGGAGAATCCCCTTATCCTTTGGCTGAAGCCAGCTGTGAAGAGCATGCTGAGAATTGATGGAAGTGCTTCTGAGATGCAAGGGATGGCACAGGGTTGCTGAGTGCTAAGCAGTGCAGTAAGTGGCTGCTGTTGGAGCAGATGGACCAAGCCACGTGACAGCTCTGGCACATGAATCCAGGTGGCTTTGCAAATGAGAGACTAGTTAGTGCAGTGGATAACAAACAAATGGAATAAGCTTTCACATTAAAAGTAAGGTATAAGATACACAGAGTATATTGGATATAGTAGACTGGGTAAGATAATAGCCGAAAAACAGAAAGCATTTACAAACAGAATGAAAGACGCAGGACAATTTTCTTACCAAGACTTCTTTGTCTGCGTGTCAAGCGTCTGGTCTTCAGAAACACCAAAACTCCAAACTAGACAAAGGTAATATGAGGAAGCACTTTGGGTTTGACCTTCTGGATTAATTCCTGACCTCAAACCATCTATTCCAATCCAATGCCACTAAACTATCTAGTGAGCTTTCAGGCTGTAAATGAATCAAAATGAATCTGAGATCTTATTAGGTGGAAATGCCATCTCTGATGTGATATCCCATTTTTCTTTTGAAATTGGCTCCTATTGCTTTAACATTACAAAGGCAGCTTATTAAGTGGGAAATAGGGGGAAAATCCTTCCTGGTAGGATTACTAATTATCCAAACTTTACAAGTAACCCTGTGAAAACTTTATTGCTTCTGTACACTTTGGGCTTCATTTGAAGGTGGCTGTCTACTGAAGGAATTTATTAAGCATTCTGCATTGTCAATTGCAATTTCTTTAAAAATGAGATGCAAATGAAGATTTTCTTCTACAATCTCTTTGTTTTTTAACAAACATGACTTTCTTGGCATTCTCCTTTTGTGGCAGGAGATGAGCTCCATTGTAGTCCCCTTTGGTTTTGTATTTTTGAAACTCCTCTCAGGTACTTGTCCTGGACCAGCAAGTCAAGATGAGAACTCCACCAAAGTGTTACATATCCAGCATGATGGTTAAACACACCTCTTGTCAGCTTCAGTAGTGTCTGATTATAAACAACATTAAGTTATATCTCTAGTAATAGTAGAAAAATACACGATTATTTTAGAGTTCTGGAGGCTTCTGCTTTGTCCATCTAAGACTACTTCTTTCTCTGCATAACACAAAGAGTTAGTATGTTAGTATGGTGCCAGATTCAGCTCGTATTTTGTAGTGACATAAATCCAGAATCACTTTATTGACTCTGATAAAACAGATGGCTAAAGCTAAGACAGACAGAACTGTAATTATATCTGCGGTGTTAGAGGTGAAGGTATGTTGTTAAAACATTTCCTTCTTCTCTGAATAATCTGTAGGTCTTGCAAAATACAAGCATTATACTGGCTATCAAATGTCACCTTAGCTTTTGGATGGGGAAAAGTATATGGTGCAAAAGGGAATATGCACAGAAGGACTACGAGCGCTCCTAATTAGCCATTATAGGATTCCATTAATCTCTTCAATCGACTGAAAGAATTATAGTCATCAAAGACCATTTGTCTTAAGATAGAAAGAAGGCTTAACCAAAGCCTTTGGAGTGGCAATAGTGCAAGGAAAAATATATTCTGTACATGTAGCTGCATCTGTTGGCTTTCTTAGAGAAGGTCACAGCCATCTTCAGATAACCTCTGAGCAGGACAGTTTTGTACTCTTGGTATCATTCAAGAGTGCTGGTGTATATTAGTACCTATTTTACAAGAGGTCTATGAAGCTGCTAAGCATGTGTATACCCCAGCTCAAGTAATTTGTGTTCCTAGGTGGGAGTTTAAAGCTGGAGGTCAAGAATAGAGAAAGACAGGCCGAAATTCCTTTAACACTTTTCTGTTTCATTGGTTAGTTTAACAGACTGTATCCTAGGTACAACTGCTTTCTTGTGGCTCTCAGCACGGGGCAAGATGGGTGTGCAGCCAGGAATGGCCAACTGCAGGCTGCACCTGTCCTTCAAGGGGTGGCCTCCACCTGGCTTCTGCCCTATAGCTGCCAGATCTTGCATGGTCAGTAAGACCACGTTGTTCCAGCAGTTTGAAAGCTGGAAATCGTAAGTGTTTTTTCGAGTCTCTTAACATTTGCAGTTCTGATTTTCATCTTCCTAATAGGAGACAACTACATCTGCTTCAACATGGTTTTCCTGACTTTATGGGCAGCTTCAGCAGCATAAGATTCCCCTCACCCATTGAGCTATTTCTTATTTAATTTATTTAACGTTTAATTGTTGCCCATGTTATCACCTAGGGTGTAAGAACCTGTGTTGGGTTAAGGCTTCTGGAGGGAATAGGAAGTGAAAATGCAGAAGAGAAAAAAAGAGAGGAAAAACAATGAAGGATACTGAACAACAGAGAAGTGAATCAGCAGTGGCTACAAAGGTGGGGACATACTGCCACCAGGCAGTGATGATGATAAAAAGAAAACTAACCATATTTTGCCATGGATCTCTGGTGCAGACCCATCCTTGAAATTGGTGGGAATTCAATGGACCAGACAGCACGCTATCTCTAATGTATTTTTTGGCTCACAGATCACAATTAAAATTAAATTCTGCCTTCTGCAAAATTAAATTGGACACACTGGTCTGCTGCAGTGAATCCTTGATCTCAGTTGGTCTCAGTTGAGCTAGGTTACTCAAGAAAAAAACGCAGATGATAACTCTGGAGCTTCTCTTATGAGCGTATGTGAAATTGCTATCATAGCACATATTGTTTCCAAGGAAATCTAGGATGTATGGGTTACTTTTCAGGAAAGGAAAGACTGTTTTACAGGCTCTTTCTATTGACTGCTGTTCCTGTGTATCATCCATTCAAATGTCTTGGCTGCAAAAATATTAATGCAAATGTTGTTATGAGATGATGATGTTCTCAATATTACATAGAATAAATGTCATCACTTAAATATTTTAAAGTGCCAGCATTTCTGCATGCTGCAGCTTTTTGCTAAGATAAGCATACACTTGTCAAATGTTTTGAATTCTGTATTATTCAGTAAATGAGCATGTGGTTAATTAAAGTAGCATTACTATACTGGGAGGTGATCAGATTGCAAACATATCTTTAACAATTGGCTTTTGTAAATAAAATAGAAGAGAGCTGACCGAAATCTTAAAATGTCAATAGATGCAAAAAGCCATCTCGGAGCATAACCTGATAAAATAAGAGTAGAGAAGTAATGACATGGTCAATATTAACTGCCATCAACTGGAAAGAAATCAGATTGTCAGTGATCTATAAAATTCTTGCCAAAGTAGAACCTCATTTACACATACAGATCTTCATACCCTTTGCTAAGAAAAGCATATGTGACAGCTTAGAGGTTTTAGCTGCCAAAGATCTTTCACTCTGAATACAGTAAATGTCACATCTATTTATTTATCGTTAAATTTTGCTAAGTATCTGTAGAAATATTTGGATTTTTTCTATCATAATGTAGATGTTTAAAAGGAAAAGAATCCAGATTATAATGCAGCTGTAGCACCAAACCATATGGCTGCTAAATGGGAACAAAAATACACCACTGAATTACTGGGAGTAAACATAAACTGGATGTGATCTTCAGAAGAATATTAAATGGAATATATAAATACCAGAGTATTGTGAGGAAATCACGCAGTCAGACAATAGGAAGCATCAGGCAGTAGATTACTTCACATGCTCAAAGTAAGCACAGTTGTATAGCAATTTACGTTTTCTAAATGCCAGACTGAAAATATGAACTAATGAATCTTGGCAAGCACAATGTTTCTACCAACTGCAGTGGTGCTTATAACAACATCTAAGCCTTTTTTTGAGAGAGAGAAATAGCAGCCATCCTACACCCCAGCTTTATTAGAATCTGTCCAGGGTCCCAGGTGCTCGAAACAGTCTTGTTTGTCTTTAATTCAATTCAAGCCTTTGAATTCTTTCTTTTAAGAAAACGTCTGTGGGTGATTTATTGGTATATTGGGTGGAATTTGCACTGTGCTGAGCAAGAACAAATAGTCCAGAGGAATATATATTCATTTTGTGAATAGCATCTGGCATGAGAAAGAACTCAAATTAGTGTGGGTGTTGTGTTGCCTGTTTTTTATTTAGAGACAGTTGCATGATAAGTCCATTTGGATTCTGGATTCTACATCATTGTGTAAAAAGGAAAAAGTTAATAACTTTCAGGAGAAAAGCCTGTGTCTCTGCTTAGTCTGGTAAAAACTTAATTGGAACAATTGTCATCTGTACTTTGATATTTTGGGTCACTTCTTTTTACAAAATGTGGCAGGAGAAGGAAGCTTCTTCATCCCATCCACACCCATCTTCAAACTGTGAACAAGACCTAAATGATCCTTGAACTTCAATTGGACTTTGTGAATTAGCATCCCAGAGAATAGCCTCTCAGTATTCATAGTTGTTGTGGTTGGAATTAGAAATATAATATCAAGAGTTTACCTCCAAATTGGTCAGATTGATCAGGATTTCTTTCTGCTGCATATTAAACTGGCTCTGCCCCTGGGAATTCAGATCTAAGTGATACTGAGTGGAGACTTTCTCTCCTGAAGTTTTATGTATGAGACAAACAGCAACTGTGAATATCTCTTTCTTTCTACAGATGATATGGAAGCAATTCCAGTCAAGCAGTTCGTTAAACACATCAGTGAGCTGTATTCTAATAACCAGCATGGATTCTCAGAAGACTTTGAGGTATGGTTTAATGATCCACCAATGAAATGTTGTTTTCCTAAAGTTAATTGTGTATTAATAGTTAAGGACTGTGTGACATCTGTGTGATGCTGTCAGGTCAGGTAAATGCAATGCTCAAATGTATCAAAAGAAAGAGAGAAAATACCAATTTGCCACCAGGTATGAGCAATGTGGGATTGCACATTTGCAGGTGCTTTCTAATCAGCACAGATTTGGTGCCTTAAAGGGGGGGACCTTCCTAGGTTTTTAATAAATAGGAAAAGCTGCCTGCAATCCACCAGGAACAACATGAAGATACAAGCAGTTGGTTTTTAACTACAAGCTTTTCTTATAATCTGAAGCTTATTTTACCCTTGTTGGTCCAGAATTTGCTTCTCTTAGTCATACTGAGAAGTCCCATACTCCCTGAGTAGCTCAAAAGGAGTAAACCAGTGCTCACTATGAGTAAGAGTAGCAGAACTGGTCTTCTATGAAAACCTAAACTATGGGTCAGTTCCTGCAGTCCTTGTTCATACTCTGTTCAGCTAGATTGTTGTTGAAGTCTTTAGTTATTTTTTTCCAGTAAAGCAAAGGAAAAAGGCTTCAGGATTTAGTTGGAAGTATTTACCTAATGTGATTGTTTTAAAGTTTGCATCTTGTTACCTGTTTAGGACAGAATGTGACCTATAAATTGGAGGTAATTCCAATTAAGTGAAAGTAATTTTCCACCTCTACAACTACTCGAAAGGAGGTTGTAGCGAGGTGGGGGTTGGCCTCTTCTCGCAAGTAACAAGTGATAGGACAAGAGGAAATGGCTTCAAGTTGTGCCAGGGGCGGTTTAAGTTGGACATCAGGAAGAATTTCTTCACCAAAAAGGTTGTCAAGCCCTGGAACAGGCTGCCCAGGGAAGTGGTGGAGTCACCATCCCTGGAGATGTTTAAAAGATGCTTAGACATGTTACTGAGTGACATGGTTTAGTGGTGACCTGACAGTGCTCGGTTTACAGTTGGACTGATAATCTTAAAAGTCTTTTCCAACCAAAACAATTCTATGATTGTATGAAATTGCATGGAGCTGTGCTACTGGCTTCCCCACCAGCAAAAGGAGGTGTGGGTGTGTGCTGTGTGTGAATCAGAGAGGCAGCTCTGCTTGCAAATAAGGCAGTGAACCAAAATAGGTGGCCTAATATCTATGACTTCTTCACTTACTGCAGTAAAGACAGGACTGTATGCAGGAATTGTTTTTAATGGGATCATTTAAAACATTTATTGTTGCTGTTTGGTTAGTGTCTATAAAGAGTGGCTGCTTTGTCTGATGCCCAGAAACCATTGTGTAAGTTAAAAACATTTTGTATTCATGAGGAAGGCAAATGTGTAAGGTGTTAAAGTGATTTAGTTCAATTGACTGCTGGCTGGATGGCTGAGCAGGAATATTGAGGCATTTAACAATGTTGATGGTATTCAGGACAAACATTTATTCTCCAGAGAGTAGAATTTGATCAGGATGATCAAATGCAACTCACTCTTCTCAATTATTTATGAATTGCGACCCCAGTGCTATTCATCACAGCTGGGTTTTACACCATTTAATTATTCAAAATAATCAGCAACACATCTGTAAACTTGGTCTGGCTTTAAGCAGGCTTTGCTTCAGCTGTCACAAAATCACTGCTATTAACAAATGTTGGACACTTTCCGCCCGTGTTTTAGCAAAGGAAAACACTGCTCTAATAGCCTTATTTTACCCTTCCTCCTGGAGCTTCCTGCTGCAAGTGCCATGCCGTGGCAGCCAGTTGGAGAGATGGCTTTGGCCAATTAGTCTTGTGCTGGGGCATGAAGGGTCCCTTCTGAATGAAAGTTAAACTCCTTGGACTGCACTGCATGTGCCAAATTCTGTTCGCCATGCTGGCTTAAAATTTGGAGCTGCCTCTTTGAAGTCAGTATAGCTACTCCACATGTGTGTCTCCGTAGCAGAGTCTTGGCTTCCTAAAGGCTACATTTGGTCACCTCCTAGAGTAAAGAGAAGGAGTAGAAACCAGAAGATCACTGGGATAAACCATCCAACTCACTTTCACTGCTTATGTTCTGCTCTGTTGAGGCCTCATGGGCTTGATTTTCTTCCTTATGGTTCACAGTGATGGGACAGAACAGTGAAACTCAGGATTTTTCAGAGCCTGTAGGTCAAAATGTTTCTCAGGTGCCCAGACTAACTTAGATAGAGGTCAGAAACCCAGTTTTGAAAGTGACTGAGGGATAGAGGAGCCTGAGGTTACATTTATATAGTAGCTATTGGAAGAGGCTAGCAGTGTAAATTCTCATGTCTGGTCAGATCTAGCCATGGTGTATGTGCTGGAATTGTATCTTCCAGCTCCAGTTTTACGGAGAAGCAGCAGGATTCCAGCTGAAACAGAAAATCCAGTGTTACAGGGCCACTAGCCTTGAGTGGAAAGTGCCACAGTCATACTATACCTTCATGCCTGTGGAACTTCTGAAAGAGGTATTAGGTTCTGCAGCCATGTGGGCTTTTTACCAAAAAAAAAAAAAAATCCACTTTTTACATCTAAAAGGAAGAAATAAGATGATGGCAAGGAGATGCTGAAAGAATGTGATCAATACTACAGAATAAATACATCTTCTCAAATATAGCCAGTGCATGGGATTTTTTCAAGGAAAAAAAGGATCAAAAATCTCTTTAGAAATTTCTGTGGTAGAACCTGTGAAAGGAAAGACTGAGCTAGGCACACACACACTGCCCGATGTCAAAGGCAAACATTCTCCATTTGTTTGTTGCTAGGTTTTGGTGTAAGTATCTGCCTGTGTTTTTGGCAGCGTGTTGATAGTTGTACTGAGTTGGGTTTTACATGAAGAAGATTCCTTTGAAAGTAAATTGTGTGACTACTTCCTCCTCTTAAAATGAGCTGTAATTACAGCTAAATATTTTGTAAATGTGCTTAGGAAGAATTTTACATGCAGAGTAAAAAAGGACTTTGGATTCACAAATCCTTCTTTGGAAAGTACATCCAAAATGAATTCTTACTCCCTTTGGGTAATCATAGTGCAAATAGCCAGTTTTACTATCTGGTGATAGCTGGGCTTTCTTGTACGCATGGAATTGTTAACTTTTCCTTTCAGTCCCATGAATTTACAGGGTTTTTTATGTAAACCAGAAGTATAGAACCCAATTTAATACTGAACAACAAATAGCTTTTTGAAAGAAAGTCCACAATACTACATTGCCAGTACTGGGCTCTGATATAACTCTTTGTAGTCTGCCTTTGAGTTTGTTCAGCTTAATAATGAAAAAAGTTCAGGGAGGCTTTTTGGCTTCTTCTCTGACAAGTGCAGCACCTGCTTGCTGTGGCATAGAGTGAAGTACCACATTTTTAGAGGGCAGCACTTGGCCAGGGTTTAGTGGCAAGACCGAACAGAGATTGAGAGGCTTCCTGAGCCAGAGATTATATCAACTCCTTGTCTAGCCAGAGATTTTCTTGGCATCATTATGTTTAATAGTCTTTGATAGACCTTTCTTCCATAAATTTCTAATTGCCTTTTGAACCCTTTTAGACTTCTGGTGTCCAAAGCAGCCCATGGCAATGAATTCCTACAATTTGTTTCACAAGAACAGACTTCCTTTTGCTTTTAACTCGAGTCTAATGACTTCTCTAGGTGCCACCTAATTTTTACATTACAAAGTACCTTCCTGTTCACTTAAATGCCTCCCCTGATTGTGTCTGCCTTTCTCATATTCCACCTATCATCTATTTTCAAATCTGAAAATTGTTTGAGGAAGCCCTACTAGACTTGACTTGTTCCCTCTGTACCTTTTTTCTTCCTTTACCAAATCCTTTTCAAGAAGAGAAAGTCAAAACTGTGTACAGTATTTAATGAGTGGTTTTACTGCAGAGTTCTGTAGGACCACAATGATATTTCCTCTTTGGTTTTCTATGACTTCCCTTCTTCCTAATATTGTATTTGTTTTTTAACAACTACTGAGCACTCAGCTGACACATCCAGAAAACTATCAGCTGTGACCCCAAAGTCTTGTCACTGAATGGCAATACCAAATTGGGAACCTGTCAGTATCTATGTGTAGTTAGGATTGTTTCTCCCAAGTACATCACATTGAATTTCATTTGCCATTTTATCACTTAGTATGGCAAGATTGTTCTGCTTCCCTTCACAAAGAGGGGTTTTTTTTTAATTATCCCAAATAATTTTGTGTCATAAACACACTTTCTGTCCTCTGCAGTCTATTTATGAATAAATTAGGTCTCTGTAAGGTAACACTGGTGAAATCTTTAACCTGTTAGTGTACAAGGCAAATTTTCCTTTGCTCCAAGATCATAGAATCACACAATCATTAAGGTTAGAAGAGACCTCCACAATCCTAAAGTCCAAGCATCTACCTGTCACCATCGTGCCACTAAACCATGTCCTTAAGTACCACATCTATATGTTTTTTAAACACCTCCGGGGACAAGGACACCACCACTTCCCTGGGCAGCCTGTTCCAAAGCTTAACAATGCTTTCAGAGAAGGAATTTTTCATAACATCCAACCTAAACCTCCCTTGGTGCAACTTCAGGTCATTTACTCTTGTTGTCTCACTGTTAACCCAGAAGAGACCTACTCCCATCTCTCTACAACCTCCTTTCAGGATATGCTATTTTCTTTCAGACTTTTCTTACCTATTGGCTTATCCACTGAGCTCTCCACGATGAGCTAGAGGTGTTCACTAGCTCTGTTGTTTAATAGAGCTTCTAGCAGTTTGCTCCACAGAGAATTCAGATTTAGTGGGCTTGTAGTGCCTGGATCTCATGTTAGAAACTGATGTCACATTTGTCATCTTCTGTTTCCCTGATAGCCTGATTATATAGGGCATGTGCACTCCAAATTCTTGTATCAAGCAGAGTATGAAATGCCACCTCCCACAGTAAACCTTTTCACTCTCTCCCCCTAGCCTATTACTGGAATAACAGTAAATTTTTTGAGTAGTGTCCTTTTGCTCTTAGAAAGGAATGCTAAGACTGTGCCCTGGCAGCCCAGAGGTCCAGCTGTACCCTGGGGTGCATCAAGCACTTGCATTGCTGGCTGGTCAAGGAAGGTGATTGTCCCACTCTGCACTGGTGTGGCCTCACCTTGAGTACTGAGTGCAGTTTTGGGTGCCACAATATAGAAAGGATATAAAGCTACTAGAAAGCATCTAAAGGAAGCCAGTGAAGATGATGAAGGGTCTAGAGGGGAAGCTGTATGAGGAACAGCTGAAGTCACTTGTTTTTTTCAGCCTGGGGAAGAGGAGACTGAGGGGAGACCCCATCATGGTCTACAGCTTCCTCCTCATGTAGGAAAGCAGAAGGGCAGGAGTTATCTTTTCTGTCTGATGACTAGCGACAGGACCCAAATGAACAGGACAAAGCTCTGCTAGGAGAGGTTTAGGTTGAATGTTAGGAAAAGATTCTTCACCCAGAGAGTAGTGGAACACTGGAACAGCTCCCCAGAGAAGTAGTCAAAGCACCAAGCCTGACAGAATTCAAGAAGCATTTGGACAAGACCCTCAGGCATGTGGTGTGGCTTCTGGGGTTGTGCTGTGCAGAGACAGGAGCTGGACTCTGATCCTCGTGAGTCCCTTCCAACTCAGGAGATTCTGTGATTCTATGATCAAGCTAAGAAATCACTTTCCATCCCCAAAGCGAACTGTGACTTTTTATAGTGCAGTGCAGTATTTGGATTTGGGAGATCAGACAGTTTTATTTCCCTCCTCCCTAATTCTGGAGTGGGTTGGTCAGTGCTGCTGTGGGAGCGATTCGAGTGGGTGAATGCAATCTCTGCAGACCTCTCCTGCCTGTGGCCGTGTGAGTGTAATGATTCATTGCCAATTTGGAGTCTGAACAGGCTCGCTGAACTTGGAAGCAGGCTGTCTAGCTCCCTCATCACATAAATTGAAAATATCTTTATACTCCAGTGGCACCTTCTTCTAAATGTCCTGAAATGTAAGAAAATAACATAAATCTATATCTTCAGTGATGTGGCAGGGATTGACTAACATTATTCTCATGGCTGCTGCTGCTCTGGGCAGGGGTCAGTAGTGGTTTTTAACCAGTGACCTCAGAATGTAATTCTCCAGCGAAGGGCTGCATTGAAGACAGATAACGCTGCACTGTGCACATTTCTGGAGACACTAAAAACACTGTGTAGTTATACTGTCATCCCTTACAGATTAGACACAGCTTACACCAGACATACGCTTATAACTGCATCTACACCAAGGAATTTGGCAGTAGAAAAATGCCATTTCAAAAGCATGCTGCTAGCAGACATTACTGCACTGGGAAATGTTTTATAACCCTGACCCAAAATTGCTATAATTAGAAGTATTCTCAGCCTGTGCATTGCTGTACTGGAAGGGAAGGGAAACAGCACTGTAAAGCTGGAGGAGGAATGATTGCTGCAGAAGAGGGTCTTCTAGTTATCTCACTGCTTGACCTACCCTAAGAATCTGGCATTGCAGATTAAGAGATAAAGTTGAAGCAATAAAAGAAGTTCCGATATCTGGGCTTTCTGTCACTAACCATAGTACCAAAGCCATACCCAGCATTTCTGCCTGGAAGCCCTACTCAGAGGAGCCACAGCCTCATGTAGACAATGCAGGGTTTCAGTCTGGCTCTGACACCTCCTTGCCTAACGAAGGGCAGGATACTGCAAGCTAACAGTCCTCCACCATCCTCTCCTCTCTCATTCATTTACATGAATTTTTAGCTACTTCCACTGTTACTCCTTTGTTGAGTCCTTTTGCTTTGTTTATTTTCCCCTTTTTTCTAGGCTGTCCCCAGCTCACTTCTCTCTTGAGTGCTGTCTGAGAGTTTATACTAGTGCTAAATTATTGCAAGAATCTACACTATTCCTGTGGGATATCTTCAAATACTATCTGCTGTCTCTGTTGGTATGCTGTCTTCGTGTTTGCTGTGATAAAACAAACAGCAAGAGCACTACCACAGAATTCTCTAATTTGGGATTAAAATAATAGATCAAAAGTGATTTTAGGAGTGGATGAACTAGCTGCTTTCGTGCTGAAAAGTATGACAATAATATCAAAACATAGCTGTGGATCTTCTCTAATTGAAGCCCTCAGATTAGGATCCTTCCTTTGTTCATGATTCCTCCTCATTGCTATTCATAGGCTTTCACAGTTCAGCCCCTGCTAGGATATCAGACTGAAGTAATGGGAAACAACAGCAGCACTGCATAAGGCCAAATCAAGAGACTGAGTTCCTGCTCAGTCACTGTAGCAAAAACTCTTACTCAGACCCTTATATTGCCAGCAAGGCACTGGAGCAGTTTGATTTTACACTTAAATGGAAATTCTTTGAAGTTTAGAAGAAACTAATCTGTAACTTGTTTCAGAAAGGCAATGAAAATGGGTCGTTAAACCTGGGTGTATCAAATTCCAATTAGCATTAGCATGGACAATATAATTAAAAGGTAAATTAGGCATAATAGCATAGACTAGAACACTTTTTACAGTAACTAACGGTCAATTGAAAGCATGTACTTTGGTTTCTTGGGTTGTCAATGATAAGTTGAAAGGACAGAATAAGAGCCTGTATCCATTCATCTTTGGACAGTAATGTGTTCTGCAAAGTTAAATGTGAAAAGCAGCAGTGTGCTAGCCAGCCACCATTAAAATCAGTGGAAAAGACCAAGCAGGATTAAGGAAAGCCAAAGAAAAGACTCCAGAGCTGAAGAGTTTGTGGATAAATTATGGATGTGGTGATATGGATGCTATCTGTCCTGCTCCAAGGTGCCAATGGCAGTTTTGTACCAATTGGAGAGGAGTTTGTTTAGGCTGCAGTGAGCAGCCTGGGATCAGATGTGATCTAGTGGCCTGCATGCAAACTTAAGTTGTTATAATAATAATAATGTAATTATGGTGATGTTTTAAATGCGAATGAAAGACTTGCTAGCCAGTAAGATTTAAAAATCCCAGGGTGTTCATTGCATAAGTAATAGTAAATGTTGGGAAAGTAAATCTGTAATATACATAAATGTGGTAAAATGGCATAATTAGGACAGTTACTTTTTGGAACTTCCCCCACGGTGGTATTTATTAACACTGGCCTGTTGTCTTCTACCAAAGGGTAAATAATACTCTGAACAGAGGCATAGGTAACAGGCTGCAACTAGTCTTGTCTTCTTGCAGCATTTGTGCATTGATGAAAGACAACTACTTTGACTTTAATAACAAAGGAATGTTAACTTATGGGTTACTGCCTGGTGAGGTGAGCCTGTGGTTTAATAATTTGCTGCTAGAATTCAAAGAGGTGAACCTGGGAGCCTGGATAACCACCTTCTGCTCTCAACATCATCTGTCTGCAGTACAGCCAAACATTGTCAGTCACTGACATGGAGCTGGAGGATGTCCCCAGTCCCCTTCAAGTTGGGCAACCTCGACACTGGTTGTGTCCTGGACAACCAATTAAGTCACAATGGCCTCTTACTGTTCTACATTGGTTTTTGAAGAGATTAAAAAGAGTTGAGGTGTCTTGGCAACAGAGAGCTTTTCTTGAACAGTCTCCTTTGGCTATGCTCTACAGTGTGCAGGCATAGGAATCCACCATTATAGCAGCTTCACAGAGTATTAGAAATCATTTAGAGTGTTATGTATTAAGAAAAGCTATTTTCAGATGATCAGCTCTTACAGCATGAGACCTTCTTTCCCACTGCTGTGTTTTTTACCATCTTAGCTTAATCTTCCTCTTCTATTAACTTTATATTGGCCAGCTGGGAACATGTACAGTTGAGAAAACAGTCAGCATCAACATAAAAAGGTTAATTAAAATGATTAACCTCACCAACAATTCCCTTATGGAAAAGATTCTATAGAATTTAATAGAAAGGGATACATTTACTTTGTAGTATTTAAACTGTCAGAGAAAATTCCTTAGCAGGGAGGTAATTCCCTATTAAATACTATAACTTTTTTAGAGTATTCTCCACAGAACCTTATTGGATTCATCTGTATTAAATTCTACAGCATTTGGCATAAATATTTCAATGCTAATAACTTCTAAAGAGAATTTTGCACTGATGCAGAGTTTGATGCAAGGCTTTTCAGAAGCAGGAGGTTATTTTTTAGGAGTGACCTACAATGACACAGCAATGATGGTACATGATTTCTAAATGAAAATAAAAAAGGTAAAACAAAATTACATTAAATCAACCTAACATGCAAGTAATACTGCTTTCCAGTTATAACTTAGGCTGAACTCATCCTTCCCCTTGTGTAATCAGAAGTTCCTTGCTTACTGGAGCTGACAGGCAGTATTAGAGGAAGCACACACTTTAATGTGGTTTTTTTTATTTCTGTGATAGAAATGGAAGTATGAAAATTCTATTAGGGCCAGCTGAGAGTTTTGCTTCGTTCCTCTTTCTCTTTGCTCAGCTCATCTCTTTGAATGTAGTGTGTTTCTCCCTATGGAGAATGGGGGGAGGAAGAGAAGCAAGTGCCACGTGAATATAAAAGCTATAAAACATTCAAGCTTTTAGTGTACTTTGCACTTTTAAAATGTAAATGCTGGGGAAGATATCAAAATTGCTATGCAAGTCCTTTGTGAAATGTCTGCATAATGCTGAACTCTGTTACATCTGCTGTTTGTATAGCATTTCTCTTGATAATTTTTCTTTGTCATTTAGCTCGTGATCTTTGTAGCAGCTGTGAGCTCCTAATGACTTTCCCTCTTAGGCAGGTTCTGTACTGTTATTTTTAAAGCCTGAAGTACAAAGTAATTTGGCACTTCCCCATATATCCTTGGGGGAAATTGGTTCTGTTTGCTGTGGTTTCTGGGACTTGAAAAAGATTTGAATAAATATAGTTTCTTCCACAACTTTGTAAACTCCAAACATTGATGTATTTTTTGACAATGTGTTTTTAAACTAAGAATATTTATCCTAGTGATAAAGAGAGGCTTTGCTTTTTCAGGAATAGAACTGTTGTTGGATAACATAAGGGGTAGGTTATGAACTAAAAAAAAAATCAATAGGAATTAGGTATCTAACCTACAGCCTTAGCTAGACAGAAAATTGCATCTCTAGCTTCATGAACACCTTGGCAAGCCTGGCCTCTTTCTGCTTTGTAAATATAAATATATATATATATACATACACACACACACAAGGATACAACCTTTTCTCTATTTCACTGTATCATGGGCTGTTAAACAGTGTCCAGGCAGTGGTATTTAAAGCACTCACTGTTATCTTCAGAGATTGGTTATATTTATATTTTATAAAAGGCATCTCTCTGCAGAGAATTAACAAAAGGTCAATGCCAAACTTAAATGTCAAAAACTCTGTTTTGAGAGGTTATAAGCAGGTAAGTTGTCCAGTAGTCAAAGGCTTTTGTTGAAATGGGTTTTGTGCATTGGCCACTCTTGCCTTTGAGAGACTCTGTCTTCCCTTCCCAAGAGGAAAAAGAGTGTGGCATCACAGGAGATGCAGTCCAGAAGACAGATGGACTGCTTATCAGAGGGGATAGCAGACCCTGAGGGTGCCCAGAGTGTTTCTGTCACCAAGTCTGTGCAGAGGAGCCTAACCACACAGCAGGGAGCAGCTAACACAGCTTGGTTTAAGCAGACCATGTGATAGAGGACATTACTAAAGGACTTAGTGTTCAATTCAGCAATTAAGATACTGATATTTTAAACATGATTTCTGTAATCTGTTGCAAAAGGAGATAAAACTTACATATTTTGGACTGACACTTTGTCAATTTGATTAATTTTGATGCCTAGGAAGTGCAGCGCTGTACAGCTGACATGAACATCACTGCAGAGCATTCCAACCACCCTGACAACAAGCACAAGAACAGATACATCAACATCCTAGCCTGTAAGTAAGCACAGTGAATCAACCCAAAAAGGTACTCT
>VWZO01007210.1:1683421-1742381 GCA_013396975.1 Bucco capensis
AACTCGCTCAGTTAATAACTACCTAAGGAACTGAAACTGTTAAATTATGCCAGGTGCCAAGCAATTAAAAAAATGAACAGGCATCTATCTGAATTCACTTGTAGACATCGCAGTACTTCTCCTTGGTCAAGACATTCCAGATGCTTAATTACTAAATTAAAAGACAATTGCAAGCACATGCATAGGCACACAAAATGCAAGAGGAGAAAAAAAATTCTTACTAAAAAAAAGTTGCACTTCTACAAACAATACTAAATTATATGTACAAAGATGTTTTCTGATTACTTATGGCAAAATTTCAAGAACTGCCATTCTCAGAAATTGTTTTCTCTGCCAACATTGCACAGGTATTTAGAAACTCCATAACTTCTAGTGGGGCTTATGCCAGGACATGGATGAGTTGAGTGCTGTCTTGTTTAGAGTGCATTTGAAACTGAAACGTGACCAGTTGCAATTATTAAATCTTTCTCTTGTTTCTGCCCCCACCACAGAGCCAGGAGAAAGTAGCTTGTGCTCATGCACTGATACAGTAGTTTACTTTGAACTGTCTTAGAGTAAAATTACGTTGAGTGATGAGCGGCCAGCGCAGGGGATGAAAAAGCCACCTTCACCCTCTGTCCTCTGGTAGAGTTTCTCCATACACTGGGGGAATACTCAAATACAAAACTGCCTCAGATGACTCAAGTAGAAATCTGACTTTTCTTTGTGCCTCATAAGCAGCCCAGAACTAACTTGGCAGAACAGAGAATGTAAACCCTGGCCTCAGATCTCAGATGCTGGCAGGATGGGTTCACTGAAGGCCTGGCAGAAAAAGACACTCTACAGGAATGATCTGGCTTTTATTTTAGAAGAAAACACAGTTTTGTTGTTTTATTTTGCTAGCTCTTCTTCCTTGAGACCTGCTTCTGACTGAACATATCTGCAAAGATTACTAAACATAGTGTTCTGTGAAAATATATTTTGATGAAACTTCTTTTTGAGGATGTTTCGAAGCTGAGAGCAGCAGAGATCTTTTTATCCATTAAACATGTTGTATGAAAAGGACAATTTCCATTGGCATCTTGAGTACTTTAAACAACTTCAACAATGCAGTTTATTCTTCTACTGATGCATCTTCGCAGGAGTTGGCAAAGACATCTCCTCTCTTCATTTAGTGTGCTGTAAGGGCTGACTTGCTACTTTATTCTTTTTCAGCTGGTTACACAGTGTAATGCAAAATATGTGGAATGCTTCAGTGCTCAGAAAGACTGCAACAAAGAGAAGAACAGGAACTCATCAGTTGTGCCGTGTAAGATCACATCTTCGGTTTGATTACTGCCTAGCATAATGTTTTTGTACTGAATTCTCCCAGTGTAATGCATGAAAAGGCATAGCCAGTAGGAAGCAGAAATGTAATCTTTTGTTCAGACCAAGATGCCTTGTCTCTTAGAATTATCCTGATGAGACTGAACAAAAGAAAAGAGTTACAGTGTCAGCCAGATATACTGTCCAAGTGAAATGTTATTTTGAAGTGCTTAAGAATTTGAGTAATTAGGTAGGGGATAAATCTATAGCATACTGAGAGAATTGACTTTGATACTGCTCCCAGCTCAGGTGAGATCTCCCAGTGTAATTGGCACAAGTTATTTGTAATTCAGCTACTATTCTCAATTTCTGCATTTGAGCCTTCCCCAGATTTGAGAGTATTTAGTGCCTGTGGTCACAGTTTCACAGCCATTAGTATGGAAGCTGTGCATGGTTGCCAAGTGGTATGAATCACAGAATGGTTTGGGTTGGAAAGGACCTTATAGATCATCTAGTTGCAACCCTTCTCATCTTGCCTGTAGGCCTCCTTTAAGTACTGAAAGGCCATTACAAGGTAGCCCTGGAGCCGTCTCCAGGCTAAATAACCCCAGCTCTCTCAGCCTGTCCTCACAGGGGAGGTGCTCCAGTCCTCTGAGCATATTTCCGGTCCTCCTCTGGACCCACTTGAGCAGACCCATGTCTTCCTTACAGCAGGAGATCAGTCAGGATATATCTTAAAACCAAATGTGAACAGGACAAAACTATCCTATACATCTTTGTACTTTATGTCACGTAGCTGCAGTGATTTCAGTTCAGCACTGGGTGCCTGTCAGTTGGTTTGAGGATGTTGTTGAACCCAGCCCTCAAACGTGGAGAAGTATGGATCTGTTGCAGAGCACACACACTTCAGGGTGATTACTCGTTAGGGAAGGGTTTTGTCTCTGGAGGTTCTTTCGCCCTTTATCTGGGAGTGATGGTAGTGCTACAGAGTGGTAGGGGAAACAAAATAAATCAGCCAGGTTCGTGTGCTGCTGGAGACAAATGGAACACTACAGTCAAGAATTACCTGAAATCCCCTGTTATCACTGCATATACTGTTATTTGGTAATTCAGCCTGCTGTGAAAATCTTTGCTATAGTAAAATTTGATTCCTGAAATTACTTTGTCCTTGTGGGAATATTGTGCAACATTCTCTTTTATATCCTGTGTTAGCAGGCAATGCTTTAACGCAGTTAAAGTGCTGGCCTGCTCCTGTGGGAGATGGGAACTGCACACTGTTTGGTTTGTTAACGTCTGAGAAATTCTTACTTTCTGCATTGTGCCATGACCAGACTTGGATTTTTTTTTTCTCTCTCTCTCTTTTTATTTTTTTTTTAATCTTCTAGCTGAGCGTGCTAGAGTGGGCTTGGCACCACTGCCTGGAATGAAGGGAACAGATTACATTAATGCCTCTTATATCATGGTGAGGAAGCCAACACCTAATTACAAAGTAAAATCAATTCTAAGGTGCTAAATACCAGATGCCTATAATTGTCTTAATTCTGTATGTAATGGCTGTGTATTAACAGATGAGATTTTAACACTATCCCCATAATGTAAAGCTATTAACTGTGTTTTATTAAAGACTGGTGCCTAAAAAAATTAAATACAAGATGCATTTAGGCAGTGTGTGTATTTCCATGAGATACAGTCAAATAAATACTGGGATTTAGAGTAAATGAAAACAACAGGGACTCTGTAGAATGGAAATGGAGTTATAAAATTATAGTCTGTGTGAAAATATTGTGGAATAGGGTCATTATGTGCCCCCAAAGATTAAATTAATGATTTAAAAGCATTGAAGGCAGTAAGTAACTGTGGTGTTTGTTTTGCTGCAAAAGGGCTACTACAGGAGTAACGAGTTCATCATAACCCAACATCCACTGCCACATACAACTAAAGATTTCTGGCGAATGATCTGGGACCACAATGCACAGATCATTGTCATGCTGCCGGACAACCAGAGCCTGGTGAGTTAAAGATGTCCCTCCCTGCATGGTACCACAGTCACTGAGCCCAGCTGGCCACCAGCCTAGGGGCACTTAGTGACATGCTATGGATATTTTCTGGTTCAAAGCAAAACCCAGTTTTTAAGCCACCATCTCAATTCTTGTTGTAAGCTTGTTACAAAAAAGTTCTTGAGATGTGGGGCCTGGGTTTTGCTCTCCCTTTCTGCCTTCGCCTTTGAGAAAGACATCCTGAGCTGGATGCACCACAGTGCTCACAGGCAGCATGCCAGTCATGATGACCTCTGTGAAGCTCCTGAAGGATGCCTAGCTGGCAGAATGCAAGGCACTGAGGTTACTGAGTGGCCACGTGTGAGGACTTTGAGAGGAGCAGAAATATGAAGCAGGGACAGTAGGATAGTTGTCTTTTTGCCACGAGGCTTAAGACTCAGACCATGCAGGACTATGGCTGTGCAAGGTCACAAATGCTATTTTTTATTGAAGTAAAAAGAAAAACAGGTATGTTAATTTAAGTGGAAATAATGAGATAGACAGAAAGAGAAAAATAAGGAGACACAGGTGAAGTGCTAATCACTGCTTCCAGATTTACTAGCACATCTCAAGAGGGCACATTGGAAAGGATTAAGAACTAAACGGTTCATTTTTTCATGCACGCATCACTGAGGTGAATAGACAATTGCAACCGAGAGTGGAAGAGAAACCACCTTCATTATAGCAAGAAAATAGCAGTCATGAGGGGCTACTAAAGAGGCAGCAGTCAATATGCTTCCTGTGTGTGGTGTGATTAAAGGGATTGCAGGCACTGCAAGGCAAAGAGGGTTCAGAAAAATCCGATCGAATCAGAAAGCACTAATGAAATGGAAGTGTGTCAGGTGGAAATGAAGAGGCTGATCTTGTCTTTACAAGTACATGAAATTGCTTTGCAGAACAATAGTGATTAAAGGGTAAAGGAGGAATGCTGTACTTGTCCATGTCCTTTGCAAGAATGCTTGGTCCCTTCTTTCACCATCAGTGTTCCCAGGGTGGATGTTGGCCAGCAGGGCAATAGCATCCATCTGTTGGCTCAGTGTTTGTTGTGGGTAGTGTTGGCTGGCAAGGAGGGGTGGCACAGGACTGAGAGCATCAGGGTGCTGAATGTGTAATGCCAAAGGACAAGATGATAATGAAGCTACCTGCTGCATGAGGACCTGTCACACAGCAGGACAGGTCACTGCCCCGATACTACCCTATTTGCTGGCACCTCTGCTTATTGAAAGCAGAATTGTCAAGGCACTAGAGGGGACCTAGGACACTAAATCTCACTTTTAGAATAAACATTTAAGGCCCAAATCTCAACAGTATCTTGCATGGCATGTGCATCAAGGCTCCAGGCCCACAGCAATAAGCCTGGTTTTGGAGACATGCTCATAACCTCAGTAGGATGAAGTGGGTTCATAGCTTATGAGTAGAATATGGGTTAGTCGGAGATGCAGGCGTGCTGTGCATGTTGCCAGAGTAGCTTCTGTGCTTACTCTGTAGGGAGAGTAGACCCTTGAAGCCAGGAGGAGAAACAGGCTTTGAATGTATGTGGTGACAGAGCCTAATTTCCTTTTGCTGCAGTAAATTAGGAATTCACAGTTACTTTTTTAAAGAATAGCTTTGACAGTATGTTATCTACATCCTGTCAGTTAGGCTTGTTAAGCACTGAGCTTCTTCAGCCATTCACAGTCTCACTGAGATTTTACAGTGTCCCTTCAGTGGAGGAGTTTTGATGGAGAACTTGCATTAAGTTAACCCAGTGGTTTTTTTCAAGGGTAAGAATATTTGGGTTTCTTCCTTCCTACTCACTCCTTCTTGCTCCTAAAATTTCAAGCCCTATGGAAGTATTTATCAATCTTCTACCTAGATCTGATCCACAGACCTTGAGTTTTGGATTAGACCACAATAAATACAAGTTAAAAATAATAAGCAATTTCTTTTTCACAGTATCACAGTATGTCAGGGGTTGGAAGGGACCTAGAAAGATCATCTAGTCCAACCTCCCTGCCAGAGCAGGATCACCTAGATGAGCTCACACAGGAATGTGTCCAGGGAGCTCTGGAATGTCTCCAGAGAAGGAGACTCCACAGCCTCCTGGGCAGCCTGGTCCAGTGCTCTGGCACCTGCACTGGAAAGAAGTTCCTCCTTGTGTTAATACTAAACCTCCTGTGGTCCAACTTGGTCCCATTCCCTCTTGTCCTAACATTGGATGCCATTGAGAAGAGCCTGGCTCTCTCCTCCTGACATTCACCCTTAACATATTTGTAAACATTAATGAGGTCCCCTCTCCTTTTTTTTTTAAAGGTCAATGAGTTTTTTCTAAACAGTTATCTGATTTTCATGCAAAACTGTGTAGGCAAGAGGTAATAAAGCCTGGGATATAATATAAAGGTTAAATATGAGTGAGCTAAGATAACCATTTCCCTATGAAACCAATTAAAAAACAGATGTTACCTGTTGGACACACAAAGGAAGGATCTGGCAGGCTTACTGCCTACTGTAATAGTAAATTTGCTTTAGACAGAAATAGTTTTTAAAGGTCAGCTCCTGATCGTCTGTATTTATCAATCCAATTTTTTGATCCACTGGATTTTTCAGTCACACACAAGGTATCTGAAGGGCTGCAGTAGTATCTTGTTTTATTCCTCCAGGCAGAAGATGAATTTGTGTACTGGCCAAGTCGTGAGGAATCCATGAACTGTGAGGCCTTTACTGTGACCCTTATCAGCAAAGACAGACTGTGCCTCTCTAATGAAGAGCAAATTATCATCCATGACTTTATCCTTGAAGCTACCCAGGTAAAATAATCTCAAAATGTGGGTCTGGGCTTTTCACCAAAATGTTAGTGATGTCATTTAAATATGGAAGAAGAGTTCAGAAACCATTTTGAAAAGGATTTACTTGTAAACATATGTGCATGCATGTTGCTCACAGAGGAAAAGTATTCTCATTTGCTCCTTCTCCCTCTCCCATCTTCTACTTCCAGGTAGAGTCCTCTAGCTAGTGAGGCTGTTGTATTAATTGTTTGTATTATTTGAAAGGGAAGACGTAGGTTTTTCATTTTGAAATCACGCAAGTAGATTGAATTATTCTTTGTAAAGTACACCAAGGTTCATTGTCCTATTTCTGCTTACAAAGTTCAGCATTTATAGTTTAATTGTTCAGATGTCTTAATTAAGGGGGTTTATGTAAGCACATTTCTTTTGAGCTATAATAATGCCTCTAGTTTGCTATCTGAACTGCAGCTGGATTTTGCTGCAGAATGGTAGTCTGCAAGCCCTTTTAAATTTGGATTCCTTGCTTGCTCTTCTCCTGTTAGACTTCTCAGCTATAAGGGCTCTGAGAGAGCTTTTTATGAATATAAGCCCTGAACTCAAATACAGAATCTTATCAATTAAAACTTTATGTTGGAATTGCGTTATTTTAGAGTATTCACTGTTACAGACATACTAGAGCTCTGTGTCTGTCTTCTTTCTGTATAAGCTCTTTGGAAGAAGGTATCTCTTCAGTTTGTAGTGAGGCTCCTCTTCCCTCTTTCTACCTGGAGTGGATAAATGTGAAACTGAAGTAGCTAATGCCCAGGCTGGTTTTTCATTGCAGGATGACTACGTTCTGGAAGTCCGCCACTTTCAGTGTCCTAAATGGCCAAACCCAGATGCTCCCATAAGCAGTACCTTTGAACTTATCAATGTAATCAAGGAAGAGGCCTTAACAAGGGATGGCCCCACCATAGTTCATGATGAGTATGTCATCTCTCTTTCTCCCATTGACATGCAGGTTGTACAAGGAGTTACTCAGCTACAGGACGCTTGTTAGGACTGATGTCCATTCTTGCATGGAGTGGATGAGGTTTAGTGGTGTAAGGAACAGGATCAGAATATTCAGACTTCCAGGGATGAGTTTTCAGTTGACATCTGAGGCCAAACACATTTTGGTTAGTGTAGTTTTTATTTTGATCATAATCTTAGGTGGACTCAGAAGGTGAGGCTGTGTTTATTGTGGAAGCATTTTGGGTTCTTCTTCTGGAAGTATCACAAACGAATCCTGCGACCTGTTACAGAACCCAGGTTTAGATAAGGCTTATGGAAACCAGTTTCTAAACAGCCTGAGCCCCTGTCTAACAGCTCAGGTTTAATGTGCCATGTAAGATGGAAAAAGCTCAGCTCAGCTGTGTTTCAGGCTGAGCAGCAGAAGTATCTTGTGACAAAGGGCCTGGGTTTTCTGAGGGCAGATTTATTTTTCCTCCTTCTGCTTTCACAAAAGCACTCCAAGGGGCCCATGTAGTGCCAAATGGGAGGAAAACTGCTAACATAGGGCCAGCATGCCCAAACACTCATCTCATTTGTAGTGCAATGGTGAGCATTGTCTTGCCAGCTATGCTTGAATGCCCAATTATAAAGGACACTAAATATTGCATTGCATATTATTACTTTGCACACATTATGGAGCTGCAAAATACCATTATAGTGAAGCTGGAGCCTGGATCTAACAGGATCTCTTTGGAGGGACTGTTTTCTGGCAGGCAGAGTACTTCCCAGAGTCAGTCTGGTGTTAAAATCCCAAGGAAGCCCAATTTTTGCACTGCTTGATTTGCCCTTAGAGTGAACACTCAGCCAGTGAACACAATTGCTATACCTGCAGCCTCCCTGCACTCCAGTCCATTAGACCTTCTGTCATTGCTACAAAACAGAGTTAGTGGGAAAGTCTTGGAAATCTTCATCTTCTGTGCAACAACGTTGTTATCATGCTCTGGTATTTCAGTGGTCAGATGAGCCTTTGTGTTGCTGTGCAGTTGCATGCTAGTGTCTGCCATTGCTGAAGGAGCTTTCACTTCACATCGGGGTGTTGCTGCTGCAACAGGTTCTTCCCATACAAACTCCTGCAAATGGTCCCTTGGGCTGCAGCAAGTAGTTCTTCTCCCACCATCTCCTGCCTTGCTAATGCACAGTGTAAGCTCTGCTGCCTTTTGCCAGCACTGATTAATTCCAGGCTAGTTTTAATATTCATGCTTTGGGTAGTCTGAAGCGAGGTTCTGCTACTCTTGCAGTATTTAAGACTATGTTTTACAAAATTAAAACCATTATTGATTTGGGCATTTCATGCCAGACAAAAAAAAATAATAATCAAAATCACATTCCTAACAGTGCTGAGTCATTCTTTCTGTAAATTGCTTTTTTGGTTTATTTCTCATATTCAATGATTTTAGTTTTACGCCTAATACATAATGTGGATTCTGCTTTTCATGGGAGCCTAAGCAAATGTAGCTGAAAATGAAAATTTCCCTTTACTGCATGCAACAACTATATCACATAATCCACTAATAATTACAACTGCAGATTAATTCCAAATATATGAATTTGCAGATACTAAATGTATGTGGTATTTAGGAAGTACATGGTGGGATGAACTTGATAACAGCATTTCAAAGAAGTTCATCAATTCCAACTTGAGACAGTTGTCAAGATTTTTAAATATAACTGCCCATATGTAGGCAACTAGATAAAGATATGCTGCATGATTTTCTGTGTGAAAAGCTTTCAGATTGTTGGGAGCTGGAGGTTATCAGCCCAAGTAAAAATGAGGCCATTAGACCCTCAGAGGCATTTAGTTGTGTGTCATCAGGCACGTAAGTTGGCCACTTTGTCCAGTATCCCTGTAGATGATCAGTCACAGCCATCCCTGCAGGGCTGCAGAAGCCCTGCTTCTTCCTCTAGAGACTTTTCATCAAATATAGCAGATCTATTGTGATCTGTTTTCTGTTTCCCATCTCTAGGCAAATTGAGTTTGCAAAAATCATATGAAATTAAGTCAGCATATGTCTTGATTTCCACAGGAATGCTGTAAAAATTCCTAGTGGTAATCTGATGATGCCAGATGGTGTTGCAGCACTTGCCGATTATTTAAGTTTTCTTGTGCAGTTCTCCAAACAGTTTACAGAGCAAGTCAGCAGCAATGTGCCCTTTTATAAGTGGGGACATTCTGACACAGACTTTCCCAAAGTCACAGAACAGCCAGGACAGAATTTCAGTCTCCTGAGTACTGGGAAAGCAGAGGACAATTTGAGACCCTAGAGAAGCCCTTCTAAGCCCCTGTTGCTTAGGATCTTCTATCCCATGCCCCTCAACTGCATACAATTCAAACATACCCACAGATTTAGCATCAGTAAGATTCCTACCTGACCAGTATCTCAAGGGCACATGGAGTCATGCTCATGACGAATAATGATGGCTCAGGTTCTTAGGAAATGACAGCACAGCTCAACTCTTCAGAATCAGTAATGTCTCTTGGGTGCTCAACTCAGAGATGTTGCCTTTTGTCAATGAATCAGACCTAAAGAAGACTTTGAGATGTGCCCCATTTACTTGTGAGCACCTCATATCCGTGTTAGTTTTCTGTAATTGTCAGATGTGGAGGAAGAGGCGAAGTCTCATTTCTTTCTAATCGTTTATGTTTTGCTTGAGCTCACACTAATGAATTTAAAATACACTCAGCTATAATGCAGATGCTTTCAGTACATGTGGCATGTGAGAACTGATTTCAGTATTATACTCTCCAGGCTGGGTATTTTTAAATGGCTCATGTTCTTCTTCTAATACAGTTCTTTGTACTGAATACTGCAGATATCCTGAGGTGACTGGTGTACCATCAAATGTCTTTTATAAATTAAAATGATTCAGAATTAGCCAGTATAAAACAAGCATTTAATAGTTAGAAGGATGAGCTAGAGTAATCAGATAAGGCTATATCAGTATTTCCATGGCTCTGTGTTCTTGCCTAGGTATGTTTCTGAGTAACTTCCCATTGTGGTGTGTTTTTTCAGGTATGGAGCTGTGTCAGCGGGAACACTATGTGCCCTTACCACTCTGTCCCAGCAGCTGGAGAATGAAAATGCTGTCGATGTTTTCCAGGTGGCAAAGATGATAAATCTTATGCGGCCTGGAGTATTTACAGACATTGTAAGTCTTTAAAGGGAATATAAATGGGTAGTTTACAAGGTTTTCATCTGAGACCAAAAGCATGAACTAAATCACACATTGTGTATGTTATCAAGCCCTGCTTGCAACGGCTACTGAGAAAAATTTGCATTTGGGGTTTTTTTGTATAGTTGTCATTTTTTATACACCTCAAACCCACTCTGTAAGTCCCTGATTTGCAGTTAAGCTTATTTTTCATACAGCTAGGGATACACTGTACAGGCAGCCCTAGCAAAGAAGGACCTTTCAGCTTGTCATCATCCCCTGCCAGCCCTGCATGTTAAGCTCTGCTGTTTAAACTTTGCACATTGTGATCTGAAGGATGCAGGTAGAGCTACAGGGAGACAAAGCTTCAGCAGAGGGGCTTTTTGCTGGGTGTGCATCAAGAGCAGCAACCTTGCCTCAGTGTGCATGGCTCTGCCGGCACCAGGGAACAACCTGAGGCTGAGCTCAAGTATTTCCTGCCCTCCTGTAGTGTTTAATAATGTATCAAGAATAACATAATCTACCTAAAGCTAGAGGTTTGGGTTGACAAGGTTCAACTAGACTGAGGTAATTGCCATCTTTTTCTTTGCCATGTGCATGCTTCTAGTAATGAATATCCATGACCTTCCCTGGAAATGCCAAATTTAAGTGCCACTCATTTATGTTCACTGAAAGGATTGAAATATCTTGTCCTTTCTTTTCCAGGAACAGTACCAGTTTCTTTATAAGGCAATGCTAAGTTTGGTCAGCACTAAGGAAAATGGAAACGGTCCCATGACACTGGACAAAAATGGTGCCGTGATGGCCAGTGATGAATCTGATCCCGCAGAAAGCATGGAGTCTCTTGTCTAATTGGAAACCTGAAAAGGCACTTAATTTGTAGAACTTCTGAAGACTGAGTGAACTTTTTTGAGGCCTTTTTTGCCAGACTCTAGGTTATACAATAACCCAATTACTTTTTTACACTGATAAAAGTTTTGATATTTATTTTTTGCCATTTTATGTCTTAATGGTATCCTACTGAGCATTTGCACCTCTGTTTCTTTCACACAGTGAAACGCAATTTTATCTAGTTTGCACTATATGATCAGTGTTACTGCCTATAATATTCTAATACAAGACAAGCCCTGATGTGACATTCCATGACAACAAACATATGCTTTTTCTGTTTTGTCTAAATGCAGTGACGTTTTCTAACTACAGTGACCCTCAGATCTTAAATCTTGAATGCTAGGCCAGATGGATTCTTTCTAGAACAGATACTGTACCCCTTCATACCATATTTATTGTTTGAATGATCATGTCACAGTTTTGGTAATGGTATTCTGCATTGCATTCCAGTGGAGTGGATGAGCAGTGTTCATCCTTTCTTGACAAAACCTGGCAGGTGATTATTAGCAACAGTGAAGGTGTAATAGCCTTGTGGAGCTGAAACAATTATTTCTGTATTGTTTCCAATTGCTGTTTTTGTACACTTGCAGGCCTAAGACTTGCTTCACATGGAATATATAAATTACCTACAATATAATTATAAATTAGATGCAGTTCAGTTGTGGGACACAGCGATAGGTTTTGAATTTCAAAGTTTCCCCATGTATTCAAAAAAATGTCAATTTTAGTTTTTAACCAGCCCTGTGATGGAACATATTTTGGTTTTATTCTCATCAGAGTCAATACAGTGAGAAATCTATGACAACCCAAAATCAGACCTGTTTTCAGATATATTGAAGGTAGCAATATTTTACATTACTAAGCTATTCAATATTTTAAACACATTAATTTCCTTACTATTTCTTGAATATGACCTCACACCTAATGGTATGTTACATGATGACAGGCGTTTCTTAATTTCATAACTGTTAGATGCCATTTTTACAGGTGTGTAATTTTCATACTTTAGTGCTAAAAACATAAAGTACTGATCCATATTTACTGGTGAAGCAAACTAATAAAAAAACTACCTATAAATTTACATTCTCCCTCTTTTTTTTTGCCAGACTAATTCTTTAGCACAAACCTAGCTTGTTGTGTTTTCCTTCCCAGACCAATAAAATGGTTTCCCCCAGATTATAGAAAGAATTGAATTGTTGTTTGGAGCATTTAAGTATACAGCCTCACTGGCTCCCTTTTCCTTTGTATTTGGTGGCAAGTCTAAAAGGTCCATCCCTATTTAACAAAAGAAGTAAGCATATACTTAATTCTTCTGAAAATTATAGCTCATCATGTCCTTCATAGCTTGGCTGCATAGGGAGGGGTTATTGAATCTGCCTTGAAAAGGAAATACGTTGTTTGAACCATCCTGACATGTATATATCTGAAGGCTCTATCCCTCATGTATCGAATTAGTTTCTTTACTTTTAATTTTCAACTGCACAAAACATGCCTTGTAATTTTTCAAGACTTGTCAAAATGTTACAGCTTTTTTTTTTTTTTCCATTTAAATGTAAAACAATTAATTTTTGCCAGTCCAGTCTTGCTGAAAATAGACATTTGGCAAGGCAAAACCCACTGCTTTTGTTGGAGGGGAAGGCAAGGAGGAAGGTTCTGTGCATTTTCACACGTGAGAAAGCTGAAAGCAAATTGCTTAAGATTGTATTGAGAGTAGGTATTTTGGTTTGGAAGCTCATGAGGTAACAAGCTGATACAGCCTTGCTGAGAGCAGAGGAGCTGTGCAAACTGGTATGTGCTAACATTTGGCTTTTTATTTTTAAGAAGGGAAAGATTTCCTAGTATGGATACACTTGGTAATTCCAACACCAAAGTATTTAATAATTCATCAGCAACCTTTTACTTCTCAGTTTGTTGAATCCCTCCATAGAAGTGATCCAAATAATTGCTAATGCTGAACAATATGATATGTCCATGGTTTCAGTAAGGAAATCCCATGTCCAGCACCAGCTAGTCCAAATAAAATATGCACAAAATGTTTTGAAAGAATGCTTTGTAGTTTGCATCCCCTTTGCACTGGGACGTCCTAGCACCAAGGAAGAAGTCAGTTAATCTCTGGTAGGGCTTGAGGCTGCCTCCAGTCACTACACCCCAGTAAAAAGAATTAAGTACATTATCAAGTAGTGCTGCCTGCAAGGGCTGGAAGGTTTTGCTGAGTGGTCTGCTGGCCAGCATGCATCAGCATTAGAGCTGGGGAGCCGCCCTTTATACCTCTATAGAGATCCTGGCCCCAGGCAATTCTGGCTGGTAGCACAAAGGGACTCTGATGAGTTGGATCAGTTCAATCTGAAGGATTTAAGTTCCTGGGGAGGTGTAGGCAGAAGTTAAGAATTCAAACCCTGACAAGAGCTAAGTGGCACAAAGATTACTGCAGGCATCAAGAGGGTTGGATTTGTTCAGTACTTTCAGCCGATTACTTTTCATTTCACTGGCGTGATGGAAGATAACTGTGGTTCGTGACACACTGCCTGAATAGCCTTGGTTTAATCCCTTACCTTCTTACAAGTTTTAAAAATCAGTGCAAGAAGGCTGTGGGGGTTGAACTTTGGTAGATGCTTTGGAAATACTTGTATTTACATTGGCATTTTCCAACACCTGGAATACTTGCTTGGGGTTTAATCTGTGGCATAATAATTTACACTGATGTTCCGTGAGTTCTTCATAGATTTTTTTTTTCTTGAGGGGGCTCAAACTGTGTGCTAAGTGTTGTGCTGACAGTCAGATGGTAGGGATGCTGACAATAGATGGTAGTGATGCATTAGGCTTGAAGTGGATGAAGCTAGGAGTCACTTGTGAAGGTCGGGATTAAGAGCGTGGAAGAGCCAGATCTCCCTTACTGTAAGCAGCTGCAGTTCTGCTCTCTTACATGGATTTGCACCCTTTCCCTGGGCCTGAGCAAGACTGGCAGAAGGAGCTGGTGTGTGTTCAGAGGTGTGCACTAGTAGAGCTCCACTGAGATGCTCTTGTTGAGTGTCTAGCCAAAGGCCCGCTGTGTATGTCGCAACCTTGCTTTTACCACATCAACTCCCACCCCACCCTATAACCACTCCTTGGCATTTGGTCAGGATGTCTTTCAAGCATCAGAACTTCCCAGACAATGACAATGTGCAGGCCTGCAAAGTGTATCCCATGGCCATAAGATGTGGTCTTCAGCAGCAGCCCTGAGAAATAAGGAAATAAAGGAGTGAAGTACACGTGCATCTGTATGTCTACCTATAGAAAGTATTTCTCCATGTCTTTCACATGTACTGTGCCTGCAGACCATGTGAAAGATGTAAGAGACTTCTGTGCATTGAACCCATAAAAGCAGCCAAGCTTTCCACCAGGGAATGCTTGGGAAGCTGCTGTGTCAACAGCTAAAATGGGTGACAGTCTCTGCTGAATGCCCCATCCTACACACACTCCTGTATGTGCACTTGGCATTGGTAGGCAGGTCTGGGAGAGGCAGCAGGACTGCTCAGGTGTGTAGGCTAAGCACCAGTTCTTCAGCAGGACCAAGCTCTATAGAACATGCATTTTAAACTGCATTTGTCCTTAGTATTTCACTGTGTTTCCAAATACAATTTTAGGAACAGGAAAAAGAAAAATCCCAAACCCTTAAATTACTTGTTGTGTGTGACTGTTTCTGTACTGTCCTAGGTTAGTGGAATCATTTACAAGATCTGCAAAATTTCAGTTGTTTTTCCAGTTTCTGACTGCTTGAGTTGCTTGAACCCAGAATGATACATTGGAACTTTAGGAGAAGAATCTTTATGACACAGCACAACTGCCTTCTTATTACATTTCTTTTTAAGCTGATATATATTATTTAAAAGCTAAAAATAAAATTTAAATATCGATTCTACCAAAGATACATACTACAAATTCTCAGCAGAAGAAAACCAACTTAATTAAAAAAAAAGTCAAACTAGTTGTCTTAAAGATTTAGCAATTTTTCTCAAATTCATGTCTTTTGGCATTAGATCTTGTGTTCTGAAGTTTCTGTTCAAATGGTGCCAGTGAATTTTTTATATGAAGGGAAAATGCCTATGTGTTAATCCATTGCATTGCTTTTCTTTTTTGTTTTAACAGAAGTAATTCAACTCTTATTGTTACCCCTTTGCTGCTCTTCTCTTTGTTGCCATTCTAACAATGTGAACTACATTGGCTTTACTTATCAAAGGGGAAGGAATGCAAAAATAAAGAGAGAGAAGGAACTGTAATGAAGAGATTTGGCCTCTACTTTGTCTTAGCTGTTAAACTGTTTTTAGTGTTTTTGTTAACTATTTGCAAAGGGAAGCATTTTCTACAGAGGATAATTAATTTCAAGAAAAATGTCTTGAGTTTTAAGAATAAACGTCTCCAAAAGAGGAGATAGTCAATTTTATACAATGTCACAACTCTCCAACATTTGGGGTAGTGACTTTTGTTTTGTTTTGTTAGAACATTTGAAGCTAACAAGCAGCCATTGTTTCTAAAGACCGAAGCATTCATGTGTACTCCTGTTTTCTTTTCCTTCATTTTTAAAATAGCAAAGTCATTAAAACTGTAAATATTTTGTTGCTTGGATAAGCATCTTCTGGGAACTTTGTATCTATGGTATATAATCATAGAATTTTATATTTTCATATAAAGCTAATTTTTTTCTAGTTTCACCTCCTTCCTAGTTCTGTGGTGGCTATGTGAATACATACCTTCTGTGTATCGAGGTAGTGAGACACCATCATCACACTCCAAAAAAGATTTCCACACGTCATTTCTTTGGGGCAGTGATTGTGAAAGTTGGATTTTTTTTGGGATTCCATTGTCAGTGTGTGCAATAGGAATTAGACTTAGCCAGTCACTGGATACGTTTGTCTCATTGATCCATTCAGAAAAAGAAAACAACAAAAAAATCAAATGTGGTGTTTGGTTTGGGGAGAGGGTGGGAGGGAGTATTTTGAGGGAGATCTTTGGTTCATTTTGTTTTGGTTTTTGTTTGGGGGTTTTTTTGTAACTTGAATCTTCTTTTTGTTATGTTAAACTATTACCAAATCCTTCTATTATAGTGTTATTTAATATGTAAATTGTATTGCTATACATAAAATAAAGTATGGTTTTTGATGTATTTACAGACTTCTTCCTTGTTTGCATCAAATGCTCATAACAGAACAGATGCATCAGTCAGTATTTCATTGTCCCCAGTGTGCAGGTAAACTGATGAGATTCAAGGGCTGCTTTAATTACATCTCAAATTTCCAAGCAGTGTTCAGCTGGGAGCTGTCTCTCAGTCAGTTGACAGTGGAGATCACCATTACTTTCTCAACTGTCTCCAGCTATTAGAGAGCTGCCAGTAACCCCCTTCCATCTCCACCATGTTCCTCCCCAGACTGTTGTGACCCATCAAAAATCCCTTTTGGAAGGGGGATTGTCTCCATTCAGAACAGGACCTCAGAGCCTGAGCTTTATTGCCAGTTCCTTTGAGTGTGCCCTTCTTCAGATCTATGTCAGGTTTATCAGCAGGTGTCTGCTCAGAGGAACAGGGACTTCCACCAAGCCACTGTCACCTCATTTACTGTGGTAGCCTACTTCTCCTCATCACTCAACTGACCCCAGAGCTGTGGTAGAAAAAGAAAGTCCTCATCTCCATCTCGGGCAAACTGGGATGGAGGGACAGCTGTTCCAAATCCTAGAGATAAATCAGCAAATATTCCCTATGGAGAGCATTAGTAGTCATACCTCCTTGCTGCATCCGAGCCAAGAGCTGTCACTGAAATGGGCACACATTATGGCATCGATGCTCAGTGCTTTGCAACAAAACCTCAACAGGTCTGCGTACCACCTTCCCTGCTGCTCCTGTGCCGAAAGCATGTCTTACCTTTTTTTGTTGTTCTTGTGGGAAAACTGCTTGGGTTTGTGGTTATGTTCCTCGTTCAGGTCTGCTGCCAGCAGTGAGGCGTGGAGGCACATCTGTCTGCAGCATGGGCACAGCAGCTGCCAGGGCTGACAGAGCCTTCAGAAACAAGGCAGCATGCAGCCTCTAGAGCAGGGTCATGGCAATTCTTATATCACTACCCTGCACATGGACAAAAACCATCAATAACTGAAATTGCTTGTTGATGTAAAATTCCTGGTTAAAATCAATGCAGTATACGTCTGACGCCTTTTGTGTTGCTGCATTCTCACCTGTAATGTCCACGTTTTGGTTGACTGGGAGAAAGAGGGAGCCAGGGATATTTGATTGGGACTGTGATTAATAAGACACCGCAGTGCTAGCAGCACAGCCTGCTGACTCCTGCAAAGCTCCTGACTTCATAGCATGCTTTCTCCAGCCCTTGCTGAGGGCACTGCCTCCTGCTGCATCCCAGGAACAGCCCAACACTAGCCCACAGGCAGGCTTTCAGGCCAAGGGTAAGCCAGCAGGGGCTGGGCACCCAGGGAAGGCTCCTCTTCCCAGCTTGGCTACCATACCTCCGTGGAGAAGATGACAACCCCTACACATACAGGTAGGTGGGTAACATAGCACTTCATAACAATGGGTTAGATGAGGCTTTAAGCAACCTCATCTACTTAAAGATGTCCCTGCTCACTGCAGAGTGGAGGTTGACTGGATGACCTTTAAAGGTCTCTTCTAAACCAGAGTATTCCATGATTCTATGAACAATAGGAGAAAGCTTCTTAAACACCACTTGTCTGGGAAGTGCCTGGAAGACAGAGCGGATGGCAAACTGAAGACAAGTCAACACCCCCTGCTGCAAGAAAAAGATGAATGCAGGCCTGACAGGTCTAACCAGGTAAGGAAACTCTCCCAGCCTACTCACAGTAGGTTTAAAACTCTCTGTTTTTGAGAGGGAGAACCACACATGAATATAACTCCACTGAAGACAGGCAAAACGAGAGCAATAAGAATGGTCAGTGATCTGGAAATCCTCTGAGCACAGGATGAGCTGGGATGTTGCCTAGTGAAACACTGGAGAGACATGGCCTGGGAGATGCAGGAGTCAAGGAGAGGCTGTGGGAATTGTCTCCTGGTATTTAAAACACTACTTCTGAAGAAAGGATTTAATCTTCCTATATCTTTAGTAGATACAACAAGCAATATAGCTTGAACATCCACAAGGAAGATGGGGGCTGAGCAGTAGAACCATTGCCCAGGACAGTGATGCAACAAAAGAAGAATTCTCTGTAGCAGCTATAGAAATCAGGGCAACCTAAGGCAGCTCCTTAAATGTCTCTTAAATGAAAAAAAAATTGCATTTTCATTAGATAGCAGCAGCTCTGAGGTGGAGCCCCACCCTGCTGCTAGCCAGATCATGTGTACATACAACACATGGTGCAGAAGTCACCACAGGATAGAAGGTGACTGTTCTCTAACTTTACCCTCAGCAGCACCTCCCTAAACCACAAAAACTGCAGTGTTTGCTCTGGGGGTCCATGGTCCTCCTCAGCTGTCTTGGTGAGCAATAAAGCAGGAGTGGAGGACATGACAAAAGGCAAAGCCTTGGAGAAAGCACTTGGATTCTATGCCTATGCTAGGGAAGAGGCCTGACTAAGACCTATATCCCTTGGAAACATGTAGCGAGTAGTTCATTAATATTTTGGCAACAAAGGTAGGATTTACCTGCACTTTCCTATACTAACAATACACCTTAATTAATTGGTGGTATCAGGAGATCCCAACTTCTGTAATAAAGAGCTGATTTAAGCCTCCACAGCTTCCAGAGGCTGCTAGCAGTCATGCTAAGCAGGCACAAATAATAGCAGCATTTGTATTAAATAGACTCAAATGCCAGAAGGTGTACTTTCAAGACTTTTCACAACATAAAAATAATTTTGATCAATGATTTAGTCCTAGTCATTACTTAACTGCTTCAAGCTCCACAAAGTGCTTCATGCACTGTCTTGTCACCCCCACCTGCTGGCAGCTGCCTTATTGATCACTTGTGCTTTCTGTTCCCCCTTTGCTGCCAATCAATGTTTGTGATGTCTTTCTGACTTTGCAATGCTTTAAGAAGCAACACATCACAAAGCAGTCTCTCCTGACACTGTGTTCAATTAATCTGACAGTCACTGGGCTCACTTTTCTCTTTTAAAGTTGTTATCTTCCTTATGTCTCCAAATCCTTGTTTGGGAGTTGATGCCTGCCTTGCTTGTGTTTTAAGTTATGCTGAATTTTGGAAAGATTCTGCATTTCAGTTCCATGTCTCTTATGGGAGCAGTTTCCAATATTTCACTGTCTTTGTGTCTGTGAGCCATGCTTTCTGTATGGCTCAGAATTTCTGTCATTCCCAAACTCAAACCACGTTGGTCATATGTGCCATATCACAGGATATTCTTGCACAATATCTAATCAAAAATACTTTGTTCCTTTATCTAAGGAGCTGCTGAAAGAGAGAGCTTCTGAGTCAACACCAGAAGAAAGCCAGAAGGTATGTGTGTTTTGTCTTGGAACGATAGTGTTATTGGCTGGAAGCCTAAGGCTTGATAGAAAGGAATGTGGCACAACACCCCACCAGCTGTTTTTCTCATTTCTTCTGATTTAAAATGATGCCACATCTGAAAGATGAGGGCCAGCAGGCTTCTATATAATGTAGATACTTTTCTGCACCATTTAGGCTCTGTGGTTCCCAGCTTTCTCTGGGTCCATAAGGGGATGATGCCAGCAGCCAGAAGTGAGCAGAGCAGTAGAGTTTTTCACCCATGAGCATGTTCTCATCCATTGGTTGAGACACTTCCTTCACACAGACTTTTAGTGAGACAGCAAATACTGGTGACAATGACAATCACCATGAAGGAGGGAGAACTCTATTTCAAATAATATCCATCTGGCATATGGCACAGCAAGCCCTGTAGTTCAGCACCAGAGCTCTGAGATGCTGCATGTTCCATCTTTCTGAGAAAGAGAAAAGACTGTAATCCTCTTCCTTGCTGAGAAGAAAAAGCAAGGGGAGAGCTGATAAGCTTGATTGCAGGATAAAATGAGATCTGTAGTGTTGTCTCAGTCAATGCATGGGAAGAAAATTATGATCTCTTAAAGAAAGCCTGGCTGTTTTCTCTCTGCAATGAGGTTCCTACATGGTGTATAAGAGGGATGGAATGGGGATGTCCTGTATGTACTAGATAAATGAGCAATTTTCTGTAACAAGGTGCTTATCAGGTTTCATCAGTAGACAATCAAGAAGAATAGAAAAACATAGAAAAACAATAAATTGAGGCCTTCATTACATGTAGCCTGATGGGACTATCAGCACCACACAGCTTCACCGTCCAGGAATTTTTCCTAACAGGCTAAAACCATTAATGGTATTGGCTCAGTGTCAGAACTGGTGGAGAACTCTGAGTCCAGTTATCAGATGGACATTCTGATTCTAAGCCACAGTTTTCATTTAAAACATCATTTAATGTCATTTAAATTAATTTCATTCATGGCATTGTGAATTGACATTTGTGGAGTTCATCAAGTTGCAGAACATCCACTCTGTTCAAATGCCATAGGTGTGACTGGGACCAAAACAAGCTCTTGGCTATTGTAGCTATAATAGCAAGCTGTATAAAAATAGGTGATGCAGAATAAAAGGGTTAACCTATTTAACACTTTATTTAGCTAGGCATGGAAATGTTGTCACACTTTGCAACTAGCAAAGAATGGACTTATTTTTGCTTAATACCAGCCTTTAAGCTGAAAAGCACCATTAGTGGGGGGGAATCATAAAAATCTCTTGAAAGTTCAGTAACTGAAAGGCTCTGCCTTCTGAATTTTAGTGCTTTAAGTAAGCTTCCTTATTGCTTAAATCCAATTTTCTAGATAGCCTCTTACTTTGAGCCTGTTAGACTTACGTTATGCCTTTGCCTGAAAGTCTCCTAGTGACCTGTAAATCGATTGCAGCCTGTGAAATTGGCCATAAGCAAATCTTTGTATTTTTTTCCCTTATTTTCTTTTCTTTCTCTGAAATAAAAAAAGGATGCAGGTGGCTTGTCTAATACCAGGCTACAGATCCTGTATGCACTTCAGAAATGCTATTGACCTCTTAGCAATGATGTAGCTCCCAAAATCAGTAGCAGAAGGCCCTTCCTTATATTATGAATGTAAGATCACTGGATTCATTAATAATGACATTATGTAACAAAAAAATGAAATTCTTCTCAATCTGTGTTCTTTGTCATCACAAGTGTATTTGCAATTGGCAGGATTTTATTGACCTGATAGGTTTACATATCTTAGTCTACTCTGTAATGTATTTGGAAAGAATGAGGCACAAAATTACCAAAAAATTACCTCATTTGGTTTCATGCAGGGTATTTCTACAACATTTGTATTTTTCACTCTTTGTGTTTACTATTTACATGTGTTAAAAAATGTCCTGTACCTTTCTTGCATTATAACAGCTCCACAATAGCAGAGTGCAATAGCCACTTCTCATGTCATTATATCTTCATAACATTCACCCAGTAAACAGGGAGAACATTTTATGAGTATGTGAACAGCCCTGAGCACAGCTGATGTCTGCCTGAGCATGCAGCCACCCCTGCCCAAATTTTCTGGGTGAATCATCTCTCACCCTCTTTTTTTCCTCAGCCTCTACAGTGGGCCCATTTCCAAAATAGAAACCGAAGTCCCATTATGTTATTTCCTTCTTTAGTAAGTGCAAAAAGCACCTCCCTGAAAGGCAATACTAACTTTGGCAATTGGATTCTTTGCCTTTGGAGCTCTTATTCCACATTCTTGCTGCACTTACAGAGACCTCAATCTTTATTGATTTTCCTGTGCCACCTCTCATCATCCTTCCTAGGAAGCATGATGCATTAACTTTCCATATAATGAATATTCCTTTTTGATTCTGTACTCTGAAATACATGCATCTCTGAGTAAGATTTCCACACTCTGCCTTGCTGTTTTTCAGCTGCATGCCATAGCCCTTGTTTTTCATAGGCTGGTAACGCCAAAAGAGCCCTCTGGACCCAGAAGCCTTGCTTTTAACACAGTCACTGTTGTATTGGGCAGGGAGGAAAGCTTTTATGTTTTAGACCAGTTCCAACAATAAAGTTATTAAAGCTATTTTCCACCTTGCAAGAAAGCTATCTGATGATGATATTGTTCCTGCCTTTTAAACTAATTTTATTTCAATATAGTACATTTGCAGTCATCATAATCCTATTGTGGCATGTTATTCTCAGAATAATGACTGAAAATGCTATTGCTTGGGGAAGGGGTTTGTTCTGGTTTTGTGGGTTTGGGGTTTTTTTCCGCCCTTTAATTTTATCTGCTGCTATAATATCAGAAGTTAAGACAATTTAGCCACCAAAATCCTTCCTATCCATTCCTTTGTTGACTTCAGTTTCTGATGAAGGATACAAGGTGAAGGATACTTTTGCAAAGCAATGTGAAAGAAGATCTGCAGTTATTTTACTAAAGGCTAGCTGCATCTACACAGCTAAGTATCTGACCCAGCCACAGTGCAGAACAGGTAGCATCCCTGTGGTTCAGCTTCTTGTAGGAGATGAGAATATATCTAGACAGAGAGCTGCAAAGCTATATAGACAGCTCCTCCACACTGGATTTGGAAAACCGTGGTATTCACCTCTCTAGGGTGGCACCTCCACAGCAGTGGGGACATCATAGTCTTCCTGCCAAATAAAAGGATTCTAGATAATTTATTTTTACTCTTAACCTCTTGCTGGATTTTAAAAACTCATTTCCAACTTGTGTAAAACAGGATGACGATTCGTTTCACACCATGTCATTACAACTGTTAGAGCTTACACCATGTAGCACAAAAGCTCTATTTTGAGTTCCAGACTTGAAGCAATTCAGAAGGTAATGAGCTTCAGGAGATTGCAATTTTAGCCTTCCTGCAATTACAATTTTTGTGTTAAGCACGCAAACCCCGAAGTCTTTCTCAGATATCCATGTGAACCTTGAGATCCAAGGTGAGTATGAGGGATTTAGTGACCAGATTGGCACAGGAGGCCCTTGCCCTACTCAGATACCCAGCTCCTCACCTACAGTTAGGGGATATGATTTGACTGATATGGAATGGTTGTTGCAGGGAGTGAGTTGCAGAGGATGTTATTTCATGTAACCCAACTTACTTGCACAGCTGTTCTATGCACTGTTTTAATAAACAGGGGGTTTTCATAAAACCATTACTGCCTCTGCCCAGCTTAAAACCTGAGCTTCGTAACAATGCAGCAGAAAAAAAAAAAATCTCTCTCCCCTCACACGTGCCTTCTAGCTGACACATTTCTTATTTACAGAAGGATCTTGTCAAGCATAAGCAAGTGCTGAAAGACAAAATAGTATTTAAAAAGTGATCTCATATTATATGCCCATTACTGCCATGTTTTGTATTAAACTTACTTTCATAATAGTAAGAACTAATAGGTATTTCCACAAACAGGTCTCAGTTTTTATAGGTGATTACAGAGTTCAGCAGGTTGATCATTACTGCAATAGAGCATTATCTGCTGATGAGCTTGTAAGCCATGTTATTCATATCTGTTACATGCTCATATTATCTATTAATAATTTATAAACTAACCTTATTATAAGGTTGTAGTATGGACTGCAACAGAATACAGCACAAACAGACAGTACTCAGGCACTAAGAAGTTTCACTGTGCTGCTAATCCAAGCTTCATTATGCCTTCCTCATTTAGATTTTATCATACACTCTAGAGAAGCTGATGGCTGTAGCAGAAGCTTAGCTCCTGTCGTTATACACACAGATTTGGGAACAAGACCAAAATTTTGCTAAGTCTTTGGAGTCAGCAGAGCTCTACACAGGTTTGTGGGTCTGAGTGCACTGGTGAGGCCACAGCAATAGTCATCTCTTCTCTCATCCCCATCATTGAGATGGCACCTTCAATCATCCTTTCACAGCAGTTCCATCTAGTGCCTAAAGATAGAGCTTCACCAGTACACTAAACCGTGTCTCCTACCCATGTCAGCCATGCTCTTAATAGATTTATTTCACTAAAATGGTCACAACAAAGTACTAAACCTACAAGAAGCAGCAATTGCTGTAAAAAGGCCAGTGAAATTGCCAAAGAAGGACTGGGAGTGGTTCTTTTCCTAGTTTGTACATACAGAAGATGGAAATCTTGGGAAAACAGCAATTTATGCTCAAGACTTTCCTTTTTCTCAAATCACTTTCCAGTGCTATCTAAATAGCAAATAATTTTATTTTTTTTTCAAAATCCCTTTTTGCCAGTTCTCCCTCAAAAGGTGGAATGCAAACACTGACAACTGTGAGCAGTCAGCTGCAGTATCTGACTTCGTAAAAATGAAGAGCAAAGCTGGAAAGAGTAGGTTGTTCATAAAGAAAAAGCAGCATAGCCATTCATGGTGCACACATGCTTGCTAAAATCTATTTTTTCTGAATTCGTGACAGCACACCTTTCCTTGGAGCCTCTTCAGGCAGGAGATGCTCTCAGGACATCCAGGAAGAGCAGCTGGTCTGGGCAGATTCTCAGGGCAAAAATCTGGCCTTTACTAAAGCCACTGCCGAAATTCATTTTGACTTTAGCGGAGCCAAGATTTTACTGTCATCTTATCATTAAATCTTGGCTTTTAGCATTACTGCATCTTTTCCTGAGCAATTTTAGGCATATCTATTTCAGTCTTCTGACAAAGATATTTATGATGAATAGTAATTATTCCATTGTAGTAGTATCCTGGGACCTTAGCTGTGGACTTATGTGTATCATCAGTAGCAGTGTGTGGATGCATAATAAAGAGACAGGTTTCCTCTTTATTTATGTATGGTGCTCTTTATCCTCAGACATTTACACAAAGGAGTTTAAACTGAGGAGTAAACACAAAGATGTGGATAAAACCTCTAGTTCAGGATGTGCCTAGTCTACAGACTGTCAGAGTGTGGTAAGAATTAATGTCTGTTGCTTTTTATCACTTTTCTGGATATCCTCTGTTGTCCTTTCTTAGAAGCAGGTTACAATATAAATATTCCTAGGCTCTCAGTACTACAGATTTTTCTGCCTGTGGAACATTAATGGTGTTGTGGCAAACAGATCCGAATCCTGCACCCTGACTTCAAATGGGTAGTTGTTTCCATAGCACTTCTATGATGTGTGCCTTATTTTTCCAGAATTATAAATGGGGCTTCGTAGAACATTGTGACAGTTTAAAAAGAATGATACCATTTCTAACTTACTGTTGCACTAAGATTAACCTGATTTTCAGACATGTGTTCTGGCCTAGAAAGTAGCTAGTAACTAAGGCTAACTGCCTTTTAAAATTTTTACTCAAAGAACACAAATAATTTTCCCAAGACACATTTATTGTAAAACTCAGTATTTTAGCTGTGAGATTTTTCATTTCTCTCTTCCTTCTCACCTCCACAGCATGCTGAGTAAATGTCTAAATTAATGCAATTGCTTTCTATAAGCAAATGAATGAAATCTAAACACAGACTGCACTAGGAAGATGATGAGAAGACCTATGTTATCATAACTTCCCAGCATTCCAAGGGCTGCATTTCCTCATAGTCTTGCAAGCATATGCAATGAGACCAAACAAACAAAATCTCCCCACAAACTCTTTTTAATTTCCTCAGAACTTGTGTTTCTCAGAACTTTGCAAACACACAGTTTGTTAGAAGAGAATTCCTTATGCAGAGTTACTTATCAGGCTGAGACAGGAGCACTTAGGTTCTACAGTTCTGCTTAGAAGGACAGGGCTGGGGGTTAAATCAAGGTGGAAAACACATCCTTAGTTGGATATTTCCTTTCTGCTCTATTCTAAACACTAGCAATTAATGCTCCCTTAGCTGAGAAGAGCAAATTCTGCAGTAGCTGCTGGTTCAAGTGCATAGTGAGAGCTGCTCCTGACAGTGCCATACAGCCTAGAGTACCACACTCAGCTCTGCAGACTCCCATGGAGGAACAGGGGTTGCCTACTCAGAGGCTGCTCATGTTGTGGTCCCAAGCACATCCTGCTGTACACAGTGCAAATGGCTGTTAACCATTAAGGTATCCCTTGGTTTAGATATTATACTGAACACAAAAAAGGATAAAGATCAAGAGCAATGCATCGCTTTTATTGTGCACACGCAGACAGCAGTGTGAGATGGTGTGGAATGACAAAGTGGATCACCAGCTGCAGCTTCAGGTCAGCCTGAGTAGTGAGTATTGGTGTGGGTATCTGGTTTGGTGTGTGTGCTTTTCCCCACTCCTCCACCACACTGGCTAAGACTGAATGCACACAGAAAAGAGCAGTTAGCAGAAGAGACAAAAGCAATGGAGTAGAGCTGAAGTCCTTTAAAATTTCTCTTTACTGATTCACTTTGATTCTATCTCATCATGTATCTCTAAAAAGTCTCAGTGACTGAATATTTCCTGACGTATAAGTGCAGCTTTACTGTCCCAAATTAACTGGCTCTTACTCAGTTCCCTTTCAGGATGTATTCCTACAGTTTCTTTGCTTCATCTGATCTCTTGTTTTAAATGAGCATTACTCCTATTTCAGTGTTGTATCTGCACTGAGAGATGTGCCCCAGAAATGACTCCTCTAGTGTCCAAAAATGCCTGGTAAGTAATACCCAGATTGCATTGAAAATGATCCTTTACTGACAGAGATTACATTTTGGGGAGAAACCTTGAGCACCTTGTGATGAAGTAAGTTGCTACCTTCAGCATGCTGTGTGGGATTTAGGCCATAGATCTCAACAATGCTTTCACGATCTTTCCTACATGTAACACCCACAGCCTCTCACACATGGAGACTAATAACCATTTCTTCACTTGGCTATGTGTCTTCTAGTACAGAGCCAAGAGTCCCTTCTCAGAGTCAGTAACGGTCTAAGGCAATTCACAGTATATGAGTTATGAACTATGTTGGGTTTTTTTAAAATAGAACAGGGGAAGCATAATTTTCATCAGCCCTGATTGATTATCCCAGTTGGCACAATGTGTAAAAAGCTATCACAAATTGTTTTGAGAGATTAGCCAATTACGGAGAGCCGTTTCCAGAGAGGAAATTTAGGGCATCTCACTAAGAGCTTGACTTTCACAGCAGTCCATATTCTAACTACAGATCACTTGATTGCTTATATAAACTGGTTTCATTTCACTTGCTTTAAATACAGAACTCTATGAACAACAGAAACAAGGAGCGTGTTCCCTATGGAGGAAAAATATCCTACATGGACTGTCTGACATCTAGCACTTGGTGAGCTCTCCTTATAGCATTTCTTTTTCTCCTCTGAATGGTCAGCTATTTTTGTAAAACTTTTGGAACTGCAGTGTCTTTGAGACTAGTAGCTTTCATATTGAATTTGGCTGTAACTGGTCACCTTCAAAAATTACTGAGAAGAGACGTGAAAGATGTATGCATGCATGTGAGCACTGCTACATATGAAACATTCACAGAGCATGACCAAAAACCAAAGTTACTCCCTAGGTAAAATAATTTTCTCATTCCCTGGAATGTATTTATTTTCTTGTATTTCTTACTGAACTTATGGCTTTCTCTTTCCAAAGAAAATCTCCTTCACTACAGTATTGCTAAACCAAAACACAAATGACAGAAAACCAAGCGTTGACCCTTTTCATGTCAGTGGCAGCACTGACATTTTTACACAGTTATTTTAAAGCCTGGACTCTATAGTGCTGTCTGTAACTCTGATCACAAATAAAGATCTGTTCAGTAAAGCCAAAGACAGTCAATCGGGCAAGAAAATCAGAAAATGTTGTTAGAACTTGCTGTATTTTAGTATTTTAAACTGACAGCATTTGAAAACCATCTTGAAAACTACAATTTAAATTCACTTGCCTTTCTGTGCCTTAGGCTATGAAATAGGTTCAGACATACAGCCAGCTACAAATAATGTCATGCAGGACTTTTTAATATAAAGCTGCCAGTGAGATCACAGCAAATAGAAGTTTACATTAGGAGGCCTACGCAGACAGAAATATCTTCACAACATGGAGATATTTTGTTAAAAACATTCTCCTTCTGATGCCTGAATGGTGTAGCAGTACTCTACACACCTACATAGCATTGGTGTCAAGTGCAAGCAGGCAGGCTTGGCAGGCAAACCCAAAGCAGACTGCAGAAGTTCTGCATTAAGTCATTTATTGCCTATTTTCCCTCTGCAATACTATTCCTAGACAGAGGCACAGAGCAGCAGGTGACTTGGAGCTTTAATTTCCAAGTTTTTCTCTCAGACGACTAGCAGCTGATTACAATATTGATGCTGGTGGTGAATCTGGAATTTCACCAGCACTGCTCAACAGAACATGGCTGCTATGAAAGACCTGCTATTGGAAAGGCTCTGCAAGTCTGGCTTCCCTCTGAAGGTCACACAGAAAGCTGTCTCACATTCTCAGTGGCAAACTGATCAAGTTCTGTGTTAAAATGAATCTGTTTTCTTGTTCTCCCTCCCTCTCTAACCTGTCTAGGACGATGTCCTAGAAATTCACTTGTATGATTCTTAAGCACTTCCCTCAAACTTCTCTGTTCAAGAGGAGGTTATTCATTACATCTACTTGTTCTTCTGCTAGCTCTTTTTGCTTAAAAACCTTTTTTTCTCTGACATTAATGTATATGTATGGCNAGTAGAAAACAATCAAATACTCTTCCTGCTTTTCTTTTGATAAATAAGTCAAACATTTTAATGTCTTCACACAAAACAAGCTCACTCTACTATCATGATCATCCTAAAAGCTATTTTATACCTCTTCATTTTTCTTGAACTCAGGTGACCAGAAACACACCACAACAGTCACAGCTGGTCAAATGTGTAGAATGACCCATAGCAAGTTTGCAAGGAGCTCAGTGGAACAATTCTCTCAAAAGGAAAGAGAGGTAAGGTAGTCCATCTTTTCCTCCATTTGCTGTTTATAGGTAAACCCGAGAGGGGAGTTTAAATTGAAGGATAGAGTATGTGTTGTAATTTGGGATTAGTGCAGATTGTTTGTGTCCCTTGAAAGTATTCATTAGTTTTGATTTTCTATTACTAAGGTAACCCTTGCCTCTCTGTGCTTCCCATTCATCCACACAAAGTAAATAGGATACATTGTTACTTATTCTTTACATGGTGTTATAAAACAAAGTTGATCCATTTTATGACACAGGGCTTGAGATATTTCAATTGTTTCCTTTTTTTAGATTTATGTGATCATGCTGCTTGCTCATCTGCTTTTAGTGTGGTTATTGATGTTCTAAATGCTTGGTAACATTCTGCTTACATTCATTCTTCCAAACTTTGAAACATGTCCTGAAGAGAATTGTTTAACAAAACAGTATTTTGTGCCTCTAGAAGAATCCAACAAAAACCAAAGCCAGCAACCAAATTTCATAGAATTAAAACAGAGGAAAGAGATTAGCCAAAAGAAGATATTTGCATATCTTTCAAAGATCTGCCATAAAAGCTACTTCTGAGGGTCTTCATTTCTGGTTACCTAACAAGATGCCATCAGACTTCTCTTTCCTTTCAGCAGTGCTAAGGGCATCACTCAAAACCATTTAAACTGCAGTTCTGAGCACTCAGCTACTCTGAAAATCATAATGCCTTATGAATGAGTCGAGTTGGTCATTTCCTCTGAATGAACACTTAAGTAAACATTGGCTTTAAGCAAGTTGGTTGAGAGTATGAAGCCACCTTGGCAGCAATGGGAACTGAACTTGGGTTTTCTGACTGACTGATCAAATGTCTTGACTGTGCTATCACCAGGAAAGAGAGTTTAAATAATGACTCTGAAAGGTTACTTTCACTGAATTGCTGAGTACATAAAATGTGTTGAAAGAAAGGGTAAAACTTCTTGAAAGGGCTTAGAAATGGTTATATTTATAATCTGTTGTGGTAGGATTTTCAAGTCCAGTGTTCAGTGAAGCTAGACTGACATATTTATTATAGTTATATGGCTCAGAAACCTATTAGAAGAAATATAATAGAAGGTACATTTTTGTGAAGCTTTAGTAAGAAATGAAACAATTCAACAAAAGACTAAATTTGGTAAAGGGGAAAAAGTCATTTATTAAATCTTTCTTAAAAGATGGACTGACCTTTCTTTAAAAGGAGTGGGTTTTTTGTAAAAGTGAAAACTCAACCTTCATAACAACCTAGTAAAAGGGTTTATTAGAAACTGGCTTCTTGTGCAAGTTCAGTTATTTTTATTGTCAATAAACATTGGTGTTATGCAATAAGAGAAGCATTGTTGCCTCTCTAATTTCTCTCAGGAATTGAAAAACCTTATAATAAAAGCATTCAAAACCTAAACTGAAGGAAAAAATAGAACATTCCTACTCAGGTTTGTATGGCAAAAACCAGAGACAGAAACTACAGGCTGAGAATTCAGCTCATAAGTAATCTGTGCCAGAATTGTGAAGGTGGTGTTATTTCTTCTACCTCTGCTTATAGTGGAAGTCAAGCTATTAATATCAGGCATCTTGACAGTCACATAAATGCATATATTAAAATTCAAAGTACTTTTTTCTTCTGTAGATGTATCATCATTACAGAGTAAGACAATTTTAATGTAAGACCAGATGTCAATAGCATTAGTTATTTACAGTGGATAGAAGTTGTAGGCCGACTTGTGTACCCAGTGCAAATGGACTAAAACTGAAGATGATGGTGTCCATCATCATCATCCCAGAGCAAGAGTAGCCACAAAGTTAAATAATCCAGTTCAGTCAAAATGACATGGAAAGCAGTTGGAAGACTGTTTAAATAACCAGAAGAGCCTGCATGTGACTGGATTCATACAAACATTACCAGGCGCTGACTTGCTACTCAGTAAATTTGCTACAGTTTCAAACAGGAATCTCACTCAAATCAGGCCAAACCTGACAGGCTTTCTGTCCATGTGGCACCAATATCAGTCTGGAGGAACTCTACTGAACTTCCACTAGGGTGTGATAGACACAAGCTGCCATTGGTTTTGAAGCAGGTAATCAGGCACTCAGGCACAGTCTGAAAATCACTTGGGGTCTCCTGTGGCCCCTGGTGCGNTCAGGCACTGATCAGGTGCATAATTATACACAACAGTCTGAGGAAGCCAGTTTATCAAAGCTCCCTATATAGCCTGTAGAGAAAGATACCTTTGGTCCTTCAGAGCAGCTCCAAATATTCAGCCTCATACCCTACATCACTGTCAAGGAGAGCTTATCTCTCTGCACTGATTAGGGAGGGAGCCTTCTCATACATAAATCACCTGATGTGACTGTCTTGCTTAAGAGTCAAAAGATGTATGTCACTGTTCACAAGCATCTTCTTGTTGCTCTCAGGAGAAGCACATTCTCAGTGCACAAGGGAAGAAACGTGTAGTCTACACAGGTAAGTGAAGTGCTGCTTTTAAGATCAAAGCTAAGCATCCCTATTTGAGATACTTCAAACAAGAACCGAGAATGGTGGTTTTCCAAGTGTTAGTTTTTATTGGGTTTCCTGTGTTCAGTTTAGGGAAAACAGACTACAGGAGTTGTTTGAAATAAAGCTGTAATTTACTATCCTAACATGCTGAGAAGCAATTAGATTTCAGCTAATTACTGTAAACAGTTTTTATAATTACTTGTAAAACATTCTACTACCTGTACTTCTGTTAAAGTCAGTTAAGGACTGTAGATTTTTATTAAAGAGAAGGCTTAATGTTTTTACTTTCAGTAAACTATTTTCTTAAAATCTTCAAAAAGAAGTAGCTATGCCATAGAAACCACTGATAGAAAGCACCTGCTAGGGCATGAATCCCCTTGACTATAGTCAGTGGGTGTATCAGTAAACTGTCTGAAGAATTGTCCAGGCTGGAATGCATTTCACTGCTATATCTACTACTACTTGGAAAGGCTGTTCCAGAACCTAAAAGGACCTTTCTCAAAAGAAAAAAAAAAATGGCACTGAATACTGATTTTCTTAGCTTTATCCTATTTATCAGGTTTTTATCTCTACTTGAAGTATAAAGAAAAGACTCTCTTCCTTATGTCCTTCTACCACACTCATTATTTTTCTCTTTGGTGTTGGGCCTGATCCACAGTTTTACACCACACTTTCACAGGGACACACACTAGTTGGAGCCCCAACACCTCTGTGCCCTCACACTCACAGCTACTTGTTGATCCTCTTTCCACAGGAGTTCAAGCTCTTGTTCTGAATTTGACCCAGCTGTCTCTAGTTTGGACAATTATTTTTGCACCAGCTGAAGGGTGCTCAGCCCATCCCAGTCTGTTGTTTGAGTTCTGGTTCACCTGAAACAGGTCTCCTGATGTCTGGGGGCAATTTTAACAAGCAACAGATTGTTCAGATTGCACAGATTGTTCACATTAGGCTAAGCATACACTCTAACACATTGGCAGTTTGCTTTCAACCAAGTGTGACTTCCATAGGTGTACCAGTTTTTCCCACACCAAATACACATCTTTAGCTGCCAAATAATAAAATGCAAATACAGGAATATGTTGTTAGGTTGTCCTACCACTTACGAGCTTCATCTCAGCTCTAAACTTACTACTGTAGAGAAGACAACTATTTGTAACCCTGAACAGAGAATGTTCTGGGGCCTGCCAACAGCATGGTTGAGAGCAACTCCCTGAAGACTGGAATGTGAATGGAAAGAGGAACTAGAAGTCCTTCTTTGCAGTTTCTAGGTATGATGCATTATTAGCTTGGTCCTGCACTGGGAGGATATTTCCTTGCATGCCTTTGCCTTTTTACCTTGTTGTAACTTGAAGCAGCTTCACACAGGGCCTGTGCAGCTGACTGAAATGCTGCCAACCACTTCTGCAGTTGATAAGAAAAACTGCCATGGTCCAAGGTGATGGCCATAAGCTGCTCTGATGGGATTTCACAGCTCTTAGACTGTCCCACAGGCCTGCTGTATTTTACCAATGGTATCACTTAAGAAATGTTTATGAACAGATAGACTTTGGACCTCCAAGCAGATATTAAGGTAGTATAGCAATAGAGGTGTGACTCCTAAAGGTAAGGAAAGAGAAAAGTAAAGAAAGAGAAGGAAAGCAAATAAATTAGAAAAAACCCCCTAAAATATATGCTTTTATTAAAAACAGTTGTGAAGAGGTTTCATATAAAAACCTCCTTTCTTATTCTTTTCCCTTTGAAATACTCCTGTTTTAATATCCCAATACACAAAATCATTCCATTTAAAAAAACCCTGACATATGGCAAAAAATTGGTACCAGTAAATAAAAGCACATAAAGCTAAATTGTGACATTCTAAATGTTAGTAAAAATGACAAAATAAAATACTAGCTGTATAAACTCTGCACAGGTGTGTAGCATATTACAAGCAAAAAACATATCTTGCAATTATAAGCTTACAGTATTTATTTCACTTGTCTGTAATTACATTTTATACATGTTTGTTTAGTAATATCAATCCAAGACATCATTTTGAGGATATAATTAACTGCATGTTAGAACAGAATGTGTTTGGCTCGTTTTGTGTGTTGCAAGACCTAAAATCTTTGTTCGCTGTGTTTAAGTGCCACCTAGTGTTACAATTCACTAATTTCGCTCAGAAAACTGACTTTGCAGAGTAAAACCGATTTGCAGGGTTAAGAAAAAAACAGGGCCACAATGCCCACACTGTGCTAGCAGTGTTCTTAATCCATATTTAGGCAATCATGGAGAACACAACCTCATGCATCACACTTCTCCTGCAGACTGCAATCAAGCAACAGAGAGACTACTCAGGTATCGAATTGTGCACTTGGTTGCATTAGCACAGTTGGGAAGTAAATACAGATCTCAGGGTGTCACTTGCAGGTATCTAGTTTTTCAGATTTTTATATGAGTGATCCAACAGTAAATTCACACCTAGAAGTGTCTAATGAAGATACAGTACCTGGGGAGGGGGGGAGGATTCACAGTGTAACTGGAAACTTGAGTGAGGGACACCCCACACATGACATAACATACAACAGTAGAGCAGGCTACAATTAGGTGTCAGGGTATTAAGTACACCAGAGAATGCCTTTCCCCATGTAAGTGACTCCTACCTGTAAAGCCCCATTTCTACAATGACTTTCACTCACTTCATTGTGGCCACTTTGCAGATACAAGGCAGCACCTATTTAGAACTGGCTGAAATTGGGGGTTTCTGGCTGCTACTAGCAAGCATCTTCTTTTAAAAATACGAAGTTTAAATCTTATATTCTTGACAAGTTCAGAACCAATCTAGGTTAGGTCGCCCTTCTAATGAAAAAAGAACATTAATATTGAAAAACTAAATGCAGAGTTTATAGCTCATTAGCTCTGAACTTACATAGTGTTTCATCTACTGTCACATGAAGTAGTCATTAAGAAATTACGGTTTCCATCTTATCTCTGTTTCTGCAACACTGAGCAATTGACAGTATCTGTAGCTTAAGTAAAATCCTCATTGCATTCTCTCCACAAATGACATATTTAATGGGTTATGTAAACCAAACTTCAGTGTGTCTCTGTTCCCTCTGAAATTCATTAAATGCCACAAGACAGATCACTACCATTAAGGAGAACTGGTGTAGCTCAGAGTAGAATAAGGAAACACTTAAACTGTCTGATAAACTTAGTGAGAAACCACTAACTTTTCACACCATTAGAAATGAGGACAGACTCCTATTTCTTCATATCATTTCTTGGAAAACCTGGTCTTGAAATGACAAAAAACCCAAAAGATTTTAAGTATTATTTATCCTGACTGCTGCAATGAACAGGGTAAGTCGACAAGCACATTAAAAACCTCTTTAATTGTATGTCATGAAGTAAATTAATGAGTTTGTTGCAGAAATATAAAATCAGAGAATGGAAAAAATAACAGAACATATAAAGAGCTGAATAATCACAAGAAGACACTTCAGATCAGTGGTAAGAAAGGCTTGTGATGAGGCATCTAAACACTAGGATCAGAGAATGTTTAGAAAGGGAATAGGGAAGACAAGCACTTTCAGAGCAGCATTTAGAAATAACCTGCAGGTGCAAATGTGCATAATTTGAAGAACAATTAAGAAAATGAAGAAAAATCAACTTTCAGCTGTATTTGGCTTCGAATTGTTTGGTCTTCTGCAAAGGACAAAACATTCAACAAAAAAGTGGGTTAATTGTACTTGTTTTAAAAGTACATTTAGATGAAAATTAAGACTATAAAGGACTAGAGTCAGCCTCTGTAACTCTTCAGCTTTAAGGCCTGGAAGAACGTCTGCTTTCAAGTATAGACAGGGCCTAGAAATGGACGTGGAGACTCTGGCTTGCACTCAGAGCATGATTCCCAGGCCAAGCTGGTGCAGGACAGTAACATATGGCCTCGAACCAAAGTCTACTTCACTAGAGCACACAGGGCCTTGGGACAAGAAGGTTCTGGAAGGCGCAAGCACAGGCAAAGCTAACCCTCAGCAACAACTCCACATTAATCAGGGCAGGTTTGCTCTTCTTGGTGTATTTGAACTGCAAAGCCCACGCAGTTTGTTCAAATTATTAACAAACCTCTCGTTGGGGGTAGTTCCAGCGGTGGAACCCACCACGGACAGTGCACGTACACCACCGCTCTCCACTGCGTTCCCGCAAACCCCAACTCCCCCTCACCGCTCTCCGCGCTACAAACCGCCCCACTAGGCCGCCCTCCACCGCCGCCTCCAATGATTGGCCCCTGCGTCCTTCCGCTCCTCCAATCCCCGTGGCGAAGGCTGATCCCGACCTAGTCCGGTTCCGCCTACCGAGGCGGTACGTAGCCAATCAGAGCCTGCGGCCACGCACCGCCTTTCTGGCCGTCTCTATGGCAGAGGGAGGGGGAGTTGAGGCGTCGCGGAGACTTCGGTGGGTGGTTGCTTTCCTTTTTCAAGCCGACGAGGCTAAAGGTAAACTAGACCTGCGTATGTGTCCGCTTCTTTTTCCTGCCCTCTCCTTCTCTAATCCTACAGAATGGTGCATTCTGACGGCCTCGGAGAGTCTCCCCTCCCCGTTCCCAATGGTAGGGCTCAGGGCAGCTCTTGCGTGCCCCGTTGGCCGCCAGTGCTTGCTTCTGTTACAGCTAGCTTTAGGAGCAAGTGAACTACCCTGCAGCCTCCTGCCCCCCGTCCCATCGGCCCGAGGAGCCTTTCACGGGCTCCTGACGAAACAGGGGGTGTGCATGGGGCTTCTGACGGGGCCTGGCTGCAGTGGCCCGGCGCGGCTTGCCTCATGCCTTGCAGCCACTCATGAAAACTGTGTGTGAAGCGATGGCTCCGTGGTGCTGCGGGCGGAGAGTGCTTTGTTTATTGCTACTGTTCGTAAGCTAGGCTCCTCTAAGAAAAGTGGTGCGTGTCACTGCGCTCCCCATGCTTATAGTTTGTCCCATTCGCAGGGAAGGCGTTGCCTGGTGAGCGGAGATCTTGTCTGGTCTCGCAAACAGCATGAAGTTCCCAGGCTGTGGGAAGGAGCACGAAGGGGATGTGCTCACTAATCGTAGGGGAAGCATTAGCAACAGGCCAGTTGCATAGAAGTGTTTTTCAGAGTGGGGTGAAACATGCATCCCTAGAAAATGGCCTATGCAGGAGGTAGTGTGCACATGTAAATAACTTGTTTCAGACTTACCTGTGAACCTTGACAGAGGAGGCCTTTCCTAATGTTCTCAAATCTTGAGATCTTTTCAATCTCCTGTCCTTCAACACTGAGCACCTGATAGACTCTTTTATTTGCTTGCGTTCTATTTAACATGACAATGCAGTCACTTCTGAGGTGAAAAACTGCTAGATTGTAAAACACTTTCCACCCTCTGGAAAGTGATGTTGGATCTTGATTTGCATACAATGGGCAGCTGATCTTTATATCTCAAAAAGCCCCAGTAAGATGTAAGCAGGTTAAACTATGTATTCCATCATGTGCTGTGCTACACTTATGGGAGAGCTGAGCTCAAGAATTTTTCATTTTTCAAGCACTCAAAATTTGAACTGCTTTAGTAGCTTCAGTTATTGAGTTTAATCATGCCTGTGCTTAAACATAGATTCCTACAAACAGGGCACTCTGTCTGTAAGCAGTAGTTATACTTACAAGAATAACTTTCTGTTCAAAGTAGCGTGATAAAAGCCAGAAATCACTAATACAAACAGAAATACACTGATCATGTAAGCATGTAGTTGGCATGTGCAGATGTAAGCATCTGAAATTTGAGAAAAATTAATGCCAAATCTGGAAATGAGCATCAAATTTTAGTTCTCTCATAAATTATTAGAATACAATAAGATTTTTTAAAATAAAACCATATTTTGAATATTAGTGGCGTGCATGTATCCAAAGCATAATGTAACAATGTCCTGTGGCAGGTTTTGTGCAGAGAGCTGACACATAAATATCATGTGTGCAACATTTTAACACAAAATTGTTTAATACTGAAGAGTGTATGTTCACATATGTCTTTGGAAGATTATAATTTTCCTTGAGTTTCCTTTTATAGAGTGACCAAACTGGGGCAAACAACTGAAAATGTCATCCTATTTGGCTCAGGAGGTTCACCTTGCTAGAAGACATGAGAAGATGTAAGTAATCATTTCCAGGCTGTGGCCTGTCTCCTAGTAGTTGGTGTTGTGTTCCTGTGAGACCTCCCTTGCTGCTTTTGAGCATCTTGTGAACAGTGAATCTGAACAAAGCACAGTCGATGTTCCAGGAGGTGGCACTCTTCCTTCATGAACTATTGGAATTAGCATCCTTGCTTGCCGTTAAGGGTATTTAGAAGGATGAGAGGTTTGACTTCCAGTGGTGGTACTGGTTTAAAATCTCCATTGTTAATCTCCTGTCACCGTTAAATTCCTGTTTGAGGAACATAATTGGATTCTCTCACTCTATGCCTCAATTATAGAATTGCTTCTTTGTTGCCCTGTAAACTCAGACTGTGAAGCAAATACAGTAATGATTCAGAAAAATCTGCTTTTTTTATAACAACTAGTCCTTGCCAATGAGCAAGAGTAGTACTGATCAAGTCACCCCAACCCACCCTATCTTTCCAGTGCAGGGAGATTCAGTGCTTCCAAGCACCTTAGCATATGAGGACTGCTGGTTGCAACATTATAGCTTCATACAAGCACAGCAGGTGGTGTCTGCATGTACCTTTTCCCTCCCCCAGCACACCCACCCTACAGCCGGCTTAATTAGCCCCATAGTTTTGAGGAAACTGAGTAAGGTAAAAAGGTTATTTTCTAGCTCCTGAGCAAAATGTTCTACCCACTTAGCAAAATGTTTTCCTTTGTAGACTGTCTCAGAGATCAGAGCTGTTACAGCAGATGGAGACTTATCTAGGAGACAAAAAGACTAAAAAGACACGGCAAACTCAAGCAGCTGATGCAGCTCGTAAAAGGAATACGGCACTTTTAAATGTAAGTTTCTGCAACTACCAGAAACTGCACTGAAATGTCATGATTATATAGTTTAGAGAATTTAAAAAAAAAAAAAAAGGGTGTTTGTTCTGTTTGCTCAATAGTTATTGAACATTTGTATTTTCCTGTATACAGTTCCCTCTTCTGGAACTTGACCAAAAGTATTAAATGACAAGTCTTTATTTTGTGATGGCATCACTACCTATTTCCCATGCCCTTCTCACATGAGCCTCGTGGTGGCAGCTGCTACCATCTCCTTTTTTTTAAGTACACGTAGAGATGCAACACACTATTACATACCTGCCTAAGAGAACTTGAGTCTGACAAGAATCAGAACACCTCTACACTTCGATTCAAGATGGGGGGGTTATATTTGGAAATAGGGGCTGATCCCTATACTGACTACTGCTTTTAGTCCAGGATAGGAATTATTTTTGCACTATGGTTGTATGAAGTTGTGGAAGAAGTTCTTAGATTAGTTTTTCTTTTAAGAGGTGTAGAGTGACTTCAGGAATCTTACTTGCAAGTCTGTAAAAAGCAGTGTTTGGTGGTTTTAGCTCTTCCTAGTGGTGATACTGTAAATGATGTTAATAGCTGTTCTACATGCCTGTTGTCATATTTGGATGAGATCTGTGTTTCCTAGGTAAATTCAGCAATGTCTGTGAATGGGCAGTTAAAAAGATCTATGTTTGAAGGCAAGGACTGGAATGTTAAAACCTGTTCTGGAACCCCTAGCTTAGGTGTCTTGAGTATGAAGAGATTGCACTTGACCACCAACATAAGCAGGCATTTGATAAACAGTTTGTCTGCTGTTCAGGAAAGAACAGAAAACTGTACCTCTTGTTCATTTATGAAGGGTCAATACTGCATCTTTTGTGTTTATTGAAACAGTAAGTTTTACCCTAGACCATTACAAGACTAATTTGTGTCACTGGTTTTTTTCTTTCTTCATGCAGAGCCTGGTTAATATTTAAAATGTTCACATTTTGGGCAGCCCTCTTTGTATTTAAATGGAAGCTATATTTAGGGAAGGGAGACAAGGCAGAGGAGTTAGTCAGGGATGCCACCTTAATTGTTCTGTGGCAAAGAAGATTTTTCAACTTGGACTCTGGTAAACTGGTGCATTTTGGACTGGGACAATCAAACTCTTCTGTATTGGCTACGGAGAAATGGAGATGCTTCAGTGTAAGGCTGGGGAGTAGTGGATGATTTGTTGATTTTTTTTCCATAGTTCATGCTCCATTGATTTAGTAATGTCAGCCATTATGACTCCCTTTTTCCATAATGCAGTTTATAATAAATTCTTATTTCATAAATTTATTTTTTATCAATTAGTTGTATTTTCTAAATGCATTCTCAGTTTACATATACAGACAAATATAATAAATGCAGTGCATATTTCTGCATGCTGAAAACTTGTTGTATTGGAAATGTTAACAATAGCTCAGACATATACAGAGTGTAAATATTTTTGCAGTTAAACAGATATTTGCCATCTTCTGTCACATCCTCAAAATTGTTCCTTTCAAGTGTCAAAAATGTTGGTGTTTGTATGGAAAAAAAGCAAAAACATATGTATCAAAACAAATTCTGTTGCAGGATAAAGTAGCATAAATCAGTTTAAATCTATTAATTTTATACTAGTTTTAACAAGCATGCAGTCCTGCAGATGCTTTCTGATAACAGAAGAAAACAGAGGGGAAAAAATCTATTCAGAATAATATATGAGAAGCTTGAAAACAAGACTGATTAATGTGCCAGCTTCAGAATATTGTTCCTGATACCAGGCACTGTACATTTCACAGTTACCATGTGGAGAGTTGTTGATTTGGCCTACTCAAAAATACATGGACATGATGAAGTGTTATTTTTTTATTTGCATTTCTGGTTTTCTGCATGTAAGCAAAATCAGTTGTTTTCAGTATGTGATCATAGCAAAAGATATTTCTCTTTCTCTCTGCTAGTTGATATTTATGCACAGGAAAGCATTTCAAAATTAATTTGTTTTCTGATCAGTAGGAAGCAAGGAACTAAACATTTTCTTTAATTGAAATTTTAACATTATAAGCACTTGTTCAGCATTTTAACATAATTATCAGAGTATTTTCCTTGACGTCGTTACAAGGAGACTGCAAATGAGGAAAATCTGTATCATTTGGTACTTCTATAATGTTGTCATAATAAAAGCAGAAATTAGACTAGTATTTATAATTATTACATTTGTTTGTTAGTAATATTTCTTGTGTTTAGAAATATGCATTACTGTGAAACAGCTTATAACATGAAGTAAAAAATATGCTATATTGTAATTAGTATTGGGAAGGTAATTTAGACTAAATTTGCTTTCCTTCACAGGCATGTAATTGTGGAATTATTGTAGTGGGATTCTGCCAGACTGATACCAATATAAGTGACAGCTGAATTTGGTCCCCCAAAAGTGATGCATGTGTCATCTATTCCATTTTACCTCTGGGGAAGGGTCTTGAATTGTTTTTGTTCCAGTCCTTGTGGTTTTAGGGGAAGCGTTGTAAGATGCTCTCTTTTTCTCAGTACTGTGATATATTGGATTTACTGTTTTTTTTTTCCAAAGAAGTTTACACTGCTGATGTGTTTATTTTTGTGTTGATGAGGATTTATTTTCATACAAAGCTTACCAGTTTTATAGACACACAAGAAATGCCATCTAATCTTTCTGTAGTTCCAGTTATTTTCTAAAGCACCTTCCAGCAAATTTCTTTCACTGTCTGTCATTAAATCAGTATTCTGAATGACAATAGACTGCACAACATACAAACTAGAGTGAGCAACGAAAAGACACATCCTATATCTAGGCTATGCCAAAGTGACCTTCTCTACTAAACATATATGCACAACTGCTGTCTTCTTTTTTGCCTGAAAGACACTAATTTCCTGTCACCATAAACATTCCAAAGACTTAGCTGAGTATATAAAGAAATACATCTTGACTGATATTCTTCCTTCCTGTGAAAATTCCTACAGGAATTAGGAAGAAGGAATTGGAAAGGAGGAAAATCTGTGGAAGAATATGAAGTGAACATTGCTGATTGATCCTTCTTTTCAGTATGGTGATGATTTCTCCAGACTTGGTCTGAGCCATACTGATAGAAGCTTCATTTGGTGTTTGTTTGTGGTGTCTCTCTTCTAAGTACATGCAACAGAGAAACAACTTGCTTATGTTACTTATGTCTGTGTTGTCCTCTGTTATTTCAACATTGTAACTTCAATTGGCTTCCATCTTTGCTCATATTCCCCCTTCATGTTTATCTCCTGTTACTATTTCCTCACCTGAAAAGGGGCAGCCACTTGCTGCTTCAAAGGATTTAGATAAATGAGACTTAATTTGCTCTTTCTCAGACATCCTTATGCTTCTTACAAGGGTATGCACTTTGCTGTAAAAAAGGAAGAACAGTTTTGCTTGGATTAGATCTGTAATTATGTACAAGAGAATGCAGTCATGCTGTAAAAGGAACTAATGAAATAGGAACACTGTAAATAACATGAACTGAATGTATCTGTATCACTAAGTTGAACTTCAACTAACAGTAAGGCTGTTTTTTTCTTTTATTAATCATACTCTACTGAATTTGAGTCATGTTTTTCAAACTAAACTTGAGTTGAGCACCATTTACTTATTGATGTATTCAGATTGGCTATTATTCAATATGAGTAATCACGTTTGGTCTCTCTTGTGGATATGCTCCTCCAGAATCTCACTCTTCTCTTCAGTGGCAGTGGTTGTGAGAATTTGGGAAGTCCCTTTGGGGAATTTCCTCTCTCATTTAGTTTTTCTGTTGTACTCTTCACACCCGCTCTCTGCTCCCAACTCTGCCATCTGCTATACTTTCTTTCCCCCTCCACTCTGTTCAGCTTTGGCTTCTTCACACCCCACTCCCACGTCCCTTTCTGTCTCTCTTCATCTGCCCACCACTCAATCTCTTCAATGTTTGGGTATGGAACTAAGCCCACAAGGATGGGTCAGAACTTTAAAGGGGGAGGGCAGTTAGTTTGGGGGGATGTTTTGATTTGTTTGTTGCTGTTGATTTTGGGTTGTTTCTTTTAAAAAGAAAAAAAAGATTTAGGGCTTTGTGAATCCAGCACACATCCACTGGACAAGCAGAAACCCAAATACTGATTTTTTTTTTGTGAGAAAGCTATGTGAGGTGCATTGTCATCCAAGTTTGTCTGGTGAACAGCTTGCTGCAGCTCTACATTTTTGTGCACATGTTATGCATGCATATTAGCAAGTCATCTTTGTCTTCAGTAAAGATCTTGAACATAATTTTCCTAGTTACTTTACAGTTACAGTAGCTAGAATACATCCTTCAGTCTTCATGCAGCACACAGAAAACCATTCTGTTCCCCTCTATTTTCTTAAGTTTCATAGAACAGAATTTAGCTTTAATTTACTCTAGTGTCCAAAGAGAATAACAGTGTTTTACAGTAACAGTTTTATGTGGTCATGAAATTTATTTTCAGATCAAAAAGGTACAGTAAACATATTTAGAAACTGCATGATGTTAGCCTTTCTAGTACAGGCTAGATTTCAGAATGACTAAACAGATTTTAACATCAATATTGTTATCTGAATACTGTTTAGCTGCCATGAGTTTAGTTAATTTAAATGCCTTTATGTAAGTGTACATTTTCCTTTTAAAATTCCTAATGCTTGTTTTTAAAATGTACTTTGTCTGTGTTTTAGGATATAGAAGCAGCAGAAAAAAAGCTGCGAGAAAGAATGTATTTACTTCCACACCCTGATACTGTTAAGTTGGAAGTAAGTCCTAGAACTCTGTATTTTCACTTGCTGTTTACCAAATATTTTGCTTTTTTTTCCCCCCCGAAGCATGTTCTTTAAGTGAAAATAATTGATTTTAAAATCCAGTGACTGGTATAGCCAAAGGCCTGTGTACTGTGTAGCAAACTGAACCTAAATTCTGGGACAAGGTCCCTAGATTATGGCACATTCTGGTGGAAATATTTAGCAGCTTTCAGATCTATACAGACTTCTATTTAAAAATTAAGTCAAATATAAAAATGAATATTGTATCAGAAGATTACTGTGTTTATTTTTTCAGAGCTATTTAGTTTGTTTTATATGGTCATCCATTTTCAGTTTGCCACAGATTGTCATCTTTACATTTCAAGGTCAACAGTTCATCAGCACAGACAGAAATTTTCACTTCTCAGAGTTATTTTATGGTTATATAGGAGCTTATGAAAATATCATCCTCATATAACATAACACTTTCAGTTCCTTAGTCTCAAAACTATTTTATCAGTATTATGCAGTGTTGAAGGAATAACGAGGACAGAAATGGTCCTGGCAACAGGAATTGGAGCACAGCTCTTCCTGATGTGAATTAAACATCTCAACTGAAGGCCACTGAGTCAGGTTCCCATTTGGGTTTCTTGCACTAGTGATCTGTGGGTTCTTCACTGTATGGTGGCTTAGCATCCACAGGCATAACAGCATGGAGTGTCCCACACTCAGCTGTGTGCTGGGACACTGTCAAAGCAGAGGAAAGGTGTAGATTTTAGCTCTGTCAGCTAGCTAGTTTCACACCTACTGGGCAGGTGTTCTAATGCTTAGGCTATTACTTAAATGAGAGGCCTCACTTCTGGTTCTGGTTACTGTTTAAAGTTTTTGTCTGCCATTACATTTTATAAATAGTGTGCTCCTATCCCTGTAACTGGTATCCTAAAAGAGATACCCCTCAGGTTATCTCTTCAGTGGGGCTTTTAAAATGTTTCTAGAGATTTGAGGGTACTTTTTTCCTAGATAGCTGTATATATTGAGTGATGCTAAGAAAGCTGCCAAGCTACTAACATTGAACCTATTTTGACGATGTTCAGAAGTAGTTTTAGACTCTTTGAGGACTTTCAAGGCACCTCTAGAGTTGTTTGGATCAGTTTTGGACTGCTTCTCTCTCTGTCCTCTGTTAGGTGTTAAGCTGCCTGTGGCATGTAGACCGAAGTCCACACAAATTGGAGAATGCAGAACAATTGCTTATGGCTGCAGAGATGTCTACACTCTGCACCAGCAGTTGAATTTTAGTGAGAACAGAGTTACTATTTGAGGGAGAAGATCCTCTTTCAGCCTTTTTTATACTTCCAGAGAAGAGTGCTATAAATAGTGGAAAAAGAAAACTTTTTTTCATAGTACAAAATTCTTGTGCATGCTTTGTTCCAAAACACTTCTGAGCATATTTCACTCAGCCATATATGTGTCTGTATTAATATACTTTGAAAGTTATGGCTATAATGGATCCCCAGCTTGCTAAGTCGGAGTAGTTTTGTGTGACAGCACATATGCTTGTCAAAAAAGATTCTTGGAGTAAATCTGTTGAAGAAAATATTTTTGTAAATCTGCAAGAGCCATAGTTATATCTGAGTTACATGTAAGGATCAAAATGATTAGCCAGGAATCTAATACCCTGCAGGGAGATGTTTAGTTTTGTGCTACGCTTCTTCTACATTATATACTTACTTAAAGAAAAAAAAGGCTCAATACATATGTACCATAAATGTTTCCTACCACACATTACTTTTTTCTGAATGGACATCACAATCTAAAAATACTTACATTGGTAGATGGATTGAACTGTTGGCTCAATACAGCTCTTTGATCACATTGTTTTGTGGAAAAAATAATACACGGCACTTAAAAAATTTTCTTCAAAATCCTGCAAACAACAAAGTTATCCTTAGGATACCAACACAAAAACGATGAATGGTTGCAGAGATAAAAAAGAAATTAAATTTTTCAGAGACACAGAGTAATGCAGAGAAAGAATGAGATAAACCATAGTGATTTTCTTAGACCACAGGATAAGTATCCAGCTTTATTTTATTTTACTTGTGATCCAAATGCTGGAGTCAATTACTTCATCAGTGATTTATCATTTTACTTAATTTTACTCAAATATTTTGAACTGCATTACTGCAAGGTGTTCTAGGATAACCAATTTACATAAGGCTTTTCTGGGATAACTGATTTACATAAACTTTTTGTTTATAACATTAAATAATTTTTTCCACTTCAAAATTGAATTCCACTAACATATGTACTTAAATATAAGAGCTGCTTTTGGTAAAGTTTATTGTCAAGGAAAATATTTTATTAAGGTACTGTGAGGGTCCAAACTAATCTGTTACTTACCACAAGAGGGCATATTCAGTCACTTCACGGTTCATGCTACGGAATGAAATATATCCAGGGTGGTATTTAATATCATACAAGAAATCTCATGTGTAAGAACATTGTTCTTTCCTGAATTGCTTCACTCATAAGGCAAGATTTAATATTTCATTGCATATCTGTATTATTTTTAAACAGGCTGACACAAATTTTGAAATTAAGTTGGTTTTTTCTTATATCTTTCTCAGACTCTCTATTGGGAATCAATAAAAGAATCTCTTGCCAAGTGGGAAGAGTTTCTTTTAGGAAGAGCAGAAGTTCCTATTGGTTTTAAGAAAATGAAAACTACAAAACAGAACATAACCTACCCAGAAGAAGATTCACAAAAATAAACAGTCTAGTTTAATTTTGTTTTGTAATTTCTGGTTTAAACAGACAAGATCATCCCGATCAGGAAATAGAATATCATGCTATTAAATTGTAATGTAAATCTTTTAAATGAAAATGAACTATATTGGATCGTTTGCTTCTGTTATTATGTTATATACAATTCTTTATTCTGTATTAGAGAAGCAATCCTCAAAGAAGCTTTTAGGATCAAAAGTGAGAAACACTGGTGTGTAGAAACCTGCCAAGGCAATTGCCTTTTCAGTATGAGAAGAGTTTTAGGTTATTTTTAATCCTCTGCTTCTACATATAACTGTGATAAGTAAAGGCAGATTCATGCATTACTTTTCTTCCCTGTAGTCCTCTGTGCTGTATGCCTTAGTGGATGAGGGAGAAAGGAGGAATTTAATTTACCATTGACAGGAAAGGCAGGCTGTTTGCATCAGACAGAATAGCCTTGGTTTAGCACCAGGAATCTGTGACAAAACCTTCAGGAAAGCAGTTGTAGAAGGAGCACCTTGAATTTCCATATCTTGTTTTCTCTTATTTTTGTCACTGCCACTTTCTTCACTTCTACACCTCACTCCAGTAACCGCTGCTGTTTTTCCAACCTCCTGCTGCCAGCTCTGTATTTCCTGTCTAATGAGTGGGTAAAGGCAAGAAAAAGTAAACAAATCTCTAGGGTTTTTTTGTATTCCTAGGCTGCTCTTAATGCTATTTTCTTTCTGTTGACATAATCTGCAAGTGAGAACTTTTGCTTAGGCATGAAAAGTTTGAAAGAAGCAAACTAAAAGGTAGCTGGCAGGGCCTGTCCAAGAACCAAGGAGAGAATATTTTCATTTTCATCCATTGAACAGCTCCTCAGTTTCCTCCTGCAGAGGTGCAGTATCAGTGAGTTTTGATTTGAGGGGGAAAATATATAGTTTTTAATTAAGAAGCTGGACTCGAGTCAGTGTTAACATTTAATCTTGTATGCCACAACACACCTCCACCCCTGACCTGGAAGTAGGAGAAAAAAAAATGTTTCCTCTGCCAGTGTTTGAGGATATGAAAATGTAACTATTACAAATTTTGCTAGGCTACTAGTCAACTAATGTATTCATCTCCATGATACACAGAGATATACCCTAATAGTAAAAAAATATATACCTTTATATAGCACATAGAATCATTGACACAATAACCAAAATTTCAGCTGCAGTATAAAATTGTTGTATGATTTCAATGAGAATATTAAGAGTTCGTTTTAAACTTTTTTCTATTGAAGTGTCCATTAAACTGATAAGTTTTTACAGAAACTGCCATCTTAGAAATATCCTGTTGAGTGGGTGTTGGTGTTTGTAACAATAACGTTGTTTTCATAATATGTGATGGCAGATTAGCACACTTCTCTGCAGTGTTGTTAACAGTTGTAATTAAGGAATAAACAGTAAAGGGTGTCAGTCCGATGACAATTTCATCTATAGTGTCACAATACAAAATGTCACAAAATATTAGAACTGTTATATAACTACAAAAATATCAAATTAGGCTTTCATCTTCCAAGCAGAGAGCTTAAAAGAAAAAAAAAATACTGGCATAGAGACCATGGCAATTTTATACCTACTCAGTGTTCTGTCACAAAGACAACTTGGTAATATTTTCTTCTGTAAGATCACAATGTGGTTCTCAATCTGATTTAGCAGGAGTGTGTATGGATCTTAGAATTGTAGAGCTTACATTTAAAAAGCAAATAATTGGAACAAGTTGAGCAGACAAGGGAAAAGCTATTCCATATCGTGGGCAGAATCAAGGAATGGGTGAGCAGTTAGTTGCTGACAAAGGCTAGGATTCATCCTGGTCTTTGCATCCAAAGGGAAATCACTTAAACTAAAATCTGGGCCCCTAAGTACTTCATATGTGTGAATAATCTGGGTCTTTATCTCTTTTGGCTCCACCTAAACACTTGGGACACAATGCAGATGCTCACTGTCTCCTTGCCCCTTTTGATTTTGGAAGGAAAGGGAAGTGTGTGGACTGTGAGAGCATGGCAGCTGCATGGGTGAGGATTCTGTAGCTGCTGTGAAAAGCACCTGCAAGCAGCGTTAATGGAGTTTCTGTACTGCTCAAATAATGTGTTTCTGGTTATTTTGTTATTAATGGGCAAAGAGATTAAGATTAAAATAAAATTACCTTTTTCTCAAAGCAGGAAATTACTTCCCCCTTCCCTGCATCATGGCTTTAGAAGCAATAGAACAGCTATAGAGGAACATGTCCAGGAGGGGAAAAAATGAAGAGAAACATTTAAAACAGAGATTTGTATAGGTGACTGCTCTCAGAGACCAAGTCTTTCATGTTGGCCTGTGGTCTGATATAAATAAATGAATTACATCTGACTGTGGAGCAGCCCAGTGCACAGCAGGGCCGTGAAGGTACAGGAACCAGTGCTGCCTGATTTGGCACAGAGCTTGGGCCAAGCAGTGGCAGTGAACATAATTATATGGAAACTCCTGTTACACTTGGATTTGTTGAGTGCACAGTTTTAATTTCCTGTGGCTGAGCTAGCTTGCCGCTTTCCTTTCGATAGACACAAATTTGAGAAAGCAAACATTAGTAAAGCTGAATTGTGTTTAAAAAAATAATTTAAAAATCCCCCAGGCTGATATCAGTGTGCTTTAATATTGGCTTTAAATGAAGTCTTGAATGTGTATTCCTCACCAAGTCAAGGTTGTTTCTTCAAACATACTGATTCTACATAGTTATATCCCATCTTATATCAAGCTTTTACATGTATATTTTATATTTATACATATATATCACACTATATATACATCTCGTGTAGTTTTTCCTATCCATCATAGGATTTTTCTCTCAGAACGGTTACTCACCTGTTTTCACCTGTTTTCTCTCACCTGTTACTCTGCATTTTTTACTTGCTACTTGTCCTTTTGTGTTAAAGTACATGTATACATCAGCTGCAGTGATCCTCAGAGCCTGCTGCTTCTTGTGCTTTTCTGGTGGGTGGGGGAAAGCAATAGAGAGAAGAGCAGTGAGGAAAACTGAAGGTTTTGCCTGTTTGCAAGTTAATCTTTTTAAGTATCTTCCAAGAAGAAATAATTAATCATCAGTTTTTAGGTAACAGATGAGTAACCACAGTACCAACCCAGAAGCACAGCCTGTTCACCCATCTTGTCACCTTTACCATCACATTCCTGAGCTTTTTACTTTCTCAGTTATTCTGACTGTGGGGGCAGTAGCAGAAGGCATGTTAGTTTTCCCTAGGATAAGAAACCTCTTACTCCGCAGAATCTTTCTCGAGCTTATTAATTTCATTTGAGAGTACATATGAAATCATAACAGAGCTTAGATGCATGATATTTGACACTTACTTGATTGTATTTATTCAGGGTCATGTTTTCATAGAAGTTGGGAGCTAGATTTTAGGCTCAGCTTATAGTTCTTCATTCCTGTTGTTTTCATTGACACAGAGCAGTTTTGGGATGTAGATGCTCCATTGAAGCTTGTTGGTACTGAAAAATAAGAAAACCAAATTTTAGAAGGAATGTACTTATAGAGATAACATCTGAAAAAAAAACACAATATTTACTCCATAATGGTAATTTTTATACTATTTTACTTAGTTTTGTTCAGATGCAACTTGACATCAAATATCACCCTGATGCAAGCTGGTTTAACATACTTGTAATGCAAAGGTCTTCATTACTGTAATATTCTGTTTGGTCAAGGATTATAATCCATGGATACACTGTGTTACAGTTGAAATAAAGCTTTTAACCTGTAGTCACAGCCTCTTGGATTTCAGTGCTCTGCTTTGTGTATGAGTTGGATGCATATTGGTGCCTGCTGTAGTCAAATGTGTGGACAGTGAGTAGGTCGGTTGTAAGTAATTGCTTGGGTAATGGTGTTTATTTTCTTCTGACACTCATCTGAAAATATTAATCTGCTGAGTGGAGATTACAATCTCAGAAGTTTGATGCTGAAAAATTCACATGTAATGAATCCCTGATCGATTATTTGCACTCTTCCTATTGTTTCACGGTAACTGTGAGCTAAGTTTTTCAGATACCTGGTTATCAGCCAGATATAGAGACACTTAAACCCATGCAAAAGAAACATGTGGAAAAGAACCTGGTTCTTTAGAGCGTCCTCCTGCTGTGTGAAGCTCTTTGTCTTTGCATAAATAGGGTGATTTAATTTGGGAATTTGCTACTCCTTTTAAGCACAGCTGAAACAAGTCTTGAAAATGCCCTAAATTGTACCCGCTGTGTATGTAGTATTCCAATTGTATCTTTTTCATTTGAGTTACTTTGTATACATGCTCTTTTAATGCATACAGATAGCGCTCACTTTTTCCCCTAAGTTTTATCACTACTGATGATGATGATCTTAAAAATAAATGTGTTTTCTTTCTCCTTACTCTCAGTCGTATCACCTACCAGAGAGCCCTAATAGGCAACAAAATAGTGTGAGACAGTATTTACATCACACGTTTGAGACAGATTCAAGCAGAGCCAGCTGCCGTAAGATTATTTCACAAATATATTGCAGATTAATAAAAGAAAAATTTGCCGTCCTCTAGGTAAATTACAGTCTCCTTGACTAATTACACATCTTGACACTGTAGTAAATTAGTACCTGCCTCACAGCGGTGGTGGGAAAGGTAATTTTGGTTTCCAGACTCACGTTTCTTTACCCATTTAGTTTGTATATGTTCCCAATAGCATCAATTCAGGATGCTTTAAGTGTTGCCCAAGAACAGCCTCCGGAGGACAACTGGCTGAAGCGAACCGCCCGCGGCGTGGCTAGGCGCGATCTCACTGCAGTTCCTCGCCTCCGCTCCAGGGCTGTGCTGAGCCTGCCCGAGGCTAGGGCTGCTCTCGGCTCGGGAAAGCCCAAGCCAGGCGGCTGTGTGAAAGCGAGAAAAGGGGGGGGGGGCAGCAAAAAAGAGCATTTCCCTGTCGTTTCCCAGTGCGAAAGGAGAGCGCTGGGGGTGCGGAGCAGGTCCGGGTGGGCGGACAGGCGGGCGTTCGTGTCGGGACGCCGGGGCTGCGCATCCCCGGGAGCGGTGTTTGAGGGGAACGGGGAGCGCGGTGTGTGTGTGTCCTCTCCCGCTTAACGGCGCCGGGATTCCCAGGGAGGCTCTGGGCAGCGGATTTGGTTCCGTGGAGAAGTTCATAGTAATAACGGTAACGATGAAAAACCGTAACGGGGGAAAGGTTTGTAGATGTGAACGAAACTATCACACCCCCTCGTCACCTGGGAACAGTGTTTAGAGTGCGTTTAAGCCACTTCATCCACTTTACACTGCTTCTCGGACGTTTCTTTTTATTAAGTTTCCGGGTACACTTGGCTTTTTCCTCTATAATCAGCTTGCTTTGCTGGATTCATTCAGTGGTGCGATAATCCAATGTTGGTGATATCTCAATTCATTACCATAATGAATCAGAAGGAAGATGCTGATTATAAATCAGAAAGCTTCTATTTATGTGCAATAACTTGGCAACTGGCAAGAGCAAGGAACGCAGTGAAGTATCAGACAGTTAGCGGGACTTAGAGAACGCGATTGCAAGAGGTCTCAGGTGCTCTCTGGGCGATTTCAACGCCTGAGCCCTTCAAAGGACCATCGCGCCAAGTGCAGGGAGGCAGCAGCGCTGATTGGGAGGAATATTATTTGGCTGGGGGCCGGGGGTGCTCCGAAAGACTCAGCAAGGAGTCGAGAGAGGAGAAGCCAGGTCCCAGGAGCGGCTCTGGCAGGTGCCCAGTTCCTGCTCCATCAGCTGAATGTACTTCTGCCCCGGACCAGGTCGCTTGTAAAGTTACTTACCAGCCTGTGTCTGCTGCAAATGCAGAAGATGGCAAAGATGCAAATATTTGTATTTTGCGTTGTTTCCGGTTCATAAATTCAGAACTCCAGGAGCAGACTCTTCTGCACGCCGTGTCTGACAAAATTTTGTCCCCAACCCTGCTGGGGACAACAAGGCATTTCTGTGACAAAACACGCTCTTAGTGGAGTCACTTTAAAGCAGATTTTTAGAGCATCAGTGACTTTCAGCACCTGCACTGGAGGCTGTTCGTCCACATCTGATGGGGAAGGATAACCTGCCCCAAATGCCTTCTTCCCCACCCTGCCTTTTTTTAGTTGTTTTTTAATTGAGGACACATCTTGGGGATACCTTTCCATGATTTGATCAATTAAGCACTTGCAAGAGATCAATAAGATAAATATGAATAACGCCACCCTGAGCCTTTGGCCCAGGCTGGCTAGCAGTGAGGGTGGGTCAGGAGCACAGTTAAAAGGTGAGGAAGGGTCCTTTGGAGAGTCAGTGGAAGATGATACAGGCGANCTCGAGAGAAGGTAGGGAGAGTGGCAGCAAGAGGAGTGATGAGAAGGTGAATGGTTTGGGGAAAATTTGGCCATGGTATGAAGTCCGGCCCCACTAACCCTCGGGAGCAGAAGGCCATGGGGTGAGGCAGCGCCTCAACAGCACTGCAGCCCCCTCCTAGCCCGGGGGCTGGGTGCCTGTCCCAGCTGCCATAGCATGCCACTTGCCCCCTCTGTCCCACGGCCCCAGGGCCTACCTGCTCTCTCCGTGTCCCATCTGCATGTGGCTCTTTGTGGGGTCAAATGCAGCCAGCAAGCCGGTAGGTCTCACTGTTACAGCTTGGCTGAAGTCCAATGCCCATGCTGGGACCTGCTGTGCCACCTCCTCAGGTGCAGGAACAGCTGCTGCCAGCCCCTGCCTCTCTCCATGGAGCTTGGGTGCTGGTGGCAGAGCAGCCCCTGGGCTCTGGGAAGTATCCAGGGTCCAAATCTGAAAGCGGAGAGGGTCCTGAGAAGAAAGGCAGGAAAGGAAAGAGGCGTTAGGAAGTGGGCAAGGGCCACACTGTCAGGGGCTGGAAGAGTACCGCAAGGGCTGGGCAGAGGAAAGAGCAAAAGTCCGAAAGACAGCAGTGCCCCCAGCCCAGCCCTGGGAGTGGCAGGGCCCACGACTCCCCTCTATGGAGAGACCCTCGTGGAAGACACGTGGGGGCGGGCTTGGCTGCTCGAGGCCTGATGGGCTCACTTGAAAATAATGGAAATACTTCTGTAAAACGGCTCAAAGCAGGAGAAGAACAAGTTCTGCAGGCACCTGGGCATCGACAGGGACCCAGCAGGTTGGGAAAGGCATGTGTCAGTTTAGCCTAGTGTTGACTTAAGCAAAAGTGCTAAGCCATTCCTAAACCTAAGTCAATACAGACTTAAGCCAAAATTGTTATTAACGAGCTCTAATCTGATTTAAGAGCCTCCGAGCGAGTGGTGTCTATACGAAGGGAGGGGATGTGTACTACCTTGCGCTCTGTTCTGTGGTGCCTGGTCCCTCCAGGGGTCTGCAGCCTGGGGCAGTGGGAAGGGTCTGTGCAGGTGGGCAAGTGCAACCCTGTGGGGAGCAAGGAAGGTTTTGGGGCAACCCTGCCTCCTGGAGAGTACCGAGCCGCTGGTGATGTGGCCTGGCCAGTGATATACCTCTGTGGGATAACCTCTTAAAAACTGTACCCTTCTCAGCTGCCGTGGGATCCCCTTTTCCTGGGGGACAGTATGGTGTGGGGTGAGGCCAGGCTGTGCAAATGCCCCCGGGCCAGGGGTGGCTGCAGCGAGATTGCCAGGTCCCCTTGACCATGCCCAGCCGAAGTCCGGCAGCTCTGCTTGCGCGGGAGAGGGACATGCCAGGGAATTTTTTTTTCCGTCCCAATGGGGCAGTTGAGCACTCCACTCCCCTATGGGGGCCTTTCTTTTCTTCCCCACCAGCTTTGAGCAGCCCTGTTTCAGATTGGCCTTTTTATGTTTGATATAAAGAATAGTTGTTGGCCAATTCCATCTTTTCATCGCTGCTCTCCAGGCCCGGGTCCAAGCGGCTTGTCAGATGCTCATTAACTCCCCCTTTGGCTCTTTCCAGTGTGTCTCCTAAGCTCATTGTGCCAAGAACTAGCGCTTCTTTCTCTTTACACGGCTCCCTTTCTCTGCTCCATCAGGGAGACAAATTACTTTCCAAAAGGGATCGCCAGGGATGGTTTAATGAGAATTTCTCTAGGACTGGCCGTGGAAATCAATGTAGTTAACATTCGGTGCACTTAATTGGACTTTTCTCTTCTGCCTCCTTCAAAAAAACTCTGAAGCTATCCTGTTAATCTCTCATTTGTAATCAATTGTGTTGACTAAACAAAAGTCTAGGTCGTCCTTTCTTCCTGTCCCAGACAATCCTTTGTTGCCTCTAAATGCCTCATTCTTGAGTGCTCCTGGTCGTGTAGATGGGTCCGATTGTTGACAGTTCATTATTGCGCTTTTGTCCATTTAATCTCCCTCGCTGTGTTTTGCATGTGCATGCCTTAATGAGCTCCGTTGGCAATTAACATGTTTCTAGCAGCAAACTGGTTGCTCAGACGTTTGGAGAGCGGAGTGCAGGGAAAAGGGCAACGCAGCTGCCTTTAGGTTGTTCGCTTCCCGGTGCCCGGCGCGCTGCCGGGGCCCGGCGGGACGCACCTGGGTGCCGTCCGCTGCCGGGAGCCGCAGGTCCGGGGCGGGCCGACTTGAGGGGGAAAGCCCGGCGATGCTGGCACGTCGCTCTCTTCGCAGAGGCACCTCTAACCCTCCCCCCGAGGCACCGGCACCGCTCAATCTGTTGTGTGTGCGGCTGCGGCGCCGTGAGAGGGGTGGTGGGGTGGGGTGTCTTTTTTTTTTTTTTTTTTTTTTTTTGGTGCGGGTTTTGTGTTATTATTGAGGCTTGCTGGCAAGAGTGCCGAAGTGTGAGCAGTCGTGGACAGCAGAAACATCTTGTGAGGGAGAAGATAATTGGAGTCTCTGGCGTGTGTGTGTCTGACAGAGCTGCCCCTCCCCCGCGATCTGTGGCTTGTGTGTGCCGGGATCCGGGTGAGAGATCCCGGGGCGGGGGGGGCTAGGGCCGTCCGCTGGAGAACGCGCTGCGGTGGCCCCTTCCCAGTGCGTCCGAGGTCGAGAGGAAGCCAGAGAGACAGCCGGCCTGGGGTGGGCTGCCTACAGCCCCCCAGGAGGGGCGAAGGGACCAAACCTATAACAAAACCCACCCTGCGGCGGCCGGCGCAGCTCTTCGGGGTGCCCCGAGGATATCTCTCCCTTTTTCACAGACGGCTCTGTAAACGACGTCGCTTTTTATAAAAACGCGAAAAGAACGCGCTTCCCTAATTCCGCTCCCGGGAGCAGGTTTCGCACTGCTCTTGCTCGCCGGGAGGGCTGGGAGAAGCAGCCTGCACGCTGTCTGCGGGGCCCAGAGCCGCGCCTGGCTCCTGCTTTCGGCAGCCGGCTGCCAGCCCAGACTTCTTCCCAGCGCCGAGGTGCGGAGGAAGCTCCGCTTCCCCCAGACCTGGCAGCGGGACCTGCCGCCGTGCCTGTCCCCTCCTCCGGGATCTCATCTTGCCGTGGCCTCCCCCCGCGCAGTGTCCTCACGGAGAGAGGTGTTCCCTTCCCGCTGCCCCCGGTCCCTGGGATGTGCCGCCCCGTCTGCTGCGGCGGCAGGAGAGCCGGGTTCTGCTAGCGATGGTGTGCGGCCGCCGCCCGCCTGCGAGGAGCTCAGGGGACGTGTCCCTCTCCCAAGACTTCCCAGAGCGGTGACTTACGGCGACGAGGGTCGCATTGATTTTTATTATTATTTCATTTCAAACTGATACTATCCTCAAATCTGTTAAACAAATTCTGTCCCGTTTTTTCCCCGCTCTCAGGATTACTACGCATCCTTTCCTGCTTCTTACCCGGCCCAATACATCAAAACGCTACTTAGCAATACAAACCCCCGAGAAACTCTGAAATTGCAATGGGGGCATAGGGCCAGCCAGCTCCCCGGTCCCGTCTCCAGCCCGCTCCTCGGGGAGCGCGGAGCATCTCAGCCCGGTAATGAATCCAGAAAGCCAGAGCGAAGGGTCAACTCCCGTTCAGCGCTCGGCGGTGAGCTGTGCTCGTCCTCGCCTCTCACCATTTAACCACTCAATTAAGCGGAGAAAGGTGAACTCCCCGTAAGGCCGTCCCCAGGCATTTTGGTGCCTCACTCCTTCCCCTCTTCATTGGCAAGCCCGGCCCAAGCAGCACGCACACGCACGGCCGGCTCCATCTCCTTGCTCTGCTAGGATAATATCGTTCCTAACGACGTGGCCGGAATAGACACTCGCATATTAAAAGTGAGGGAGGGGAGGAGATGAGAAGGGAATATTTAGTGTAATCCAAGTGCTTGATTATCCATATTCTGATCAAAAAGAGTTTCTGAGGCCTGCTGGGAGTGATTAAATTAATGTAATGCGGTATGAAGGGTCTGTGTTTTCTCTCTTAATTTGGGTCATTACTCGGAAAGCAAGCGTGAGATCATTTCATCTGCATGCAGGGAAAGATGGTCATTCAGGAGCGGCTTAAACACGCCGTAATGAACCGACCTTGGAGAACGGCGCTGGGAAACTATGAGCCGCCCTTGGCGCTGCCGACCGGGGGTCCCGCAGCCCCGCCGGGGGTTACCGCACCGGCACTGACTGCCCCTTTCCCGCGATGCGGCAGCCCTCTGAAGCCGCCCGCTTCCCTCCCACCCTCGTTTTGTTTCCTCCGGGGCCCGCAGCGGGCTCCAGAGCCCATCTCCCCACCGCTGACCCGCGGCTCCCGGAGCTCCCGCAGGCCGCATTTATACGGGTGATGGCGTCGTTCAGCCCGGTCCTCGCTCGGACCGGAGCCGAGGTGGGAAATGAGACAGCTGCGAAGGGCCGGTTTATTGTCCCATGATAGATATATATATATAGATATATATATTCCTCACTTATTCGAGCGTACATTTAAAATGGAGATTTACAGACACGTATAAAGAGCGCTGTCCTGGCGGGGTCGGCCAGCCCGGCCCCTCCGGGCCCGCTCCGGCAGCGCAATGCGCCGTTAAATAAGATTCCTCTTATATACAACTGCGGCTCGGGATCGCTTGCTACGGGCGGCGGAGCTCGCTGGGGAACAGACAAGAGAAGCGAAGGCTGGTTTGGATAAATAGTGCTGGCCTGGTGGAGCAGGTCCGAATGGGGCGGTGCGGCAGGCCCTTAGCTCTGCCCGCTGCGCCCAGGGTCCCGCGGTGGCGGCGGTGGTGGAGCAGCGCTGGAGACGCTGTCGTGCAACTTTCGGACGTGCTTCTTTAAATCAAAGTTTCTGCAAAATCCTTTCCCGCAAGTGACGCATGTAAAGGGCTTCTTGTCGTTGTGGGTGTGCATGTGGAAAGTCAAGTTATAGATCTGGTGGAAGGCTTTGTTGCAAATGGTGCACTTGTACTGCTTCTCCCCGCTGTGGGTCAGCTTGTGGTTCTTGTAGTTGCCTGAGAGAGAGGAAAAAGGTGGAAAAGGGGGTTAACTCGAGAGTGTGCGGGCCGCACAGAGCACAGGTAAGGCAGGGCAGGAGGGGGCGGGGGCGTTAGGAAGGGTCTCCCCACACACACACACCCCCGTCCGGCTTGTCAAACTCGGTCCGTTTCACGGTGGAGCAGCGCGCAACTGGCACTGCACAAATGAGAGGCAGGGTCAGCTCGGTGACCCGCGGCAAATGGAGGGCTCTGGATTAGGACCAAGGCCCGGCACCTCTCATTTAAAAAGCATTTAGGGAGAACCGTCAGCAGCGCCCGGCGATGTGGCCCGGCTTAGAGGCAAAGTAATTGGGAGAGGCGACGGCTCTGCCCGCGCCTCTCTCGTTCCCCAGCCGGGCAGGGCTCGCCACGTTTAATCCCCGTTAATGATGGGCGAGAGCCCCGCGGGGGCCCCCGGCCCGGCCTGGCTCACCTTTCTGGTGGAAGCCCTTGCCGCAGAACTCGCAGACGAAGGGCTTGTAGCCGGCGTGGATGCGGATGTGGGTGTTGAGCGTGGAGCTCCTGTTGAACGCCTTCCCGCACTGGTTGCACTTGTGGGGTTTCTCCTGCACCGGGGGGCGAGAGACCCGTCAACGGGGNCTCGCAGGTGAAGTTTTTGGGCTTGCCCTCTGCAGCCGCCCCGCCGCCCCCGCCACCCCCGAGCTTGGAGTGGCCCTTGGGGGGACAGCCGCGTTCCGCCGCCGCCGCCTCCTTCATCACCTGGTCCAGGTGTCCCGGCAGCCGCTCCTTATGGGCGAAGGGCGGCGGCGGCGGCAACTTCTCGGCCGCCAGCCCCGCCAACTTGGCGTTCTCCAGCAGGAAAAGCTTCTGGTGGGCCGAGAGCCCCCCCGGCGGCGGGGCACCCAGGAGGCCGGCGGGGAAGAGCTGTCCGTGCAGGATGTCGGCCGGGTGATACGCGGCATCCAGGTAGTTGAAGTAGTAGAGGGAGCGGGGAGCGGCCGGCACGGCCCCTGCTTGGTGGATGACCTGTGGCTTGATGAGGCGACCGCTGGGCTGGCCCAGGGCGAGCTCTGCCTTGCAGCAGACCCCGCAGTTGGCTTTGCAGAGCCCCGCGCCGCCCCGCAGGCTAGTCTTCCACAGCTCCGAGTAGTTGAGGAGAGTCTTGGAGGGCACCTCGTAGCCTAGCGGAGGAATGGGGATCACGCAGGGCAGGGGAGAGCACAGGTTTAGAGGCTTCTTGCCCGGCTCTGGCTCCGGCCCCGGTCCGCCGTGCCTTTGCTCGAAGGCTGGCTTGGGTTCCGACGTCTTGGCCATGATCCGCTCGATGGAGAAGGCCAGTGTCTTGGAGGGGTTAGCGGCGGCGGCCCTGCCGTCGTGTCGGGGGCAGGAGGAAGGCATGACCGTCTCCAGCGACCCTGAGCTCGCCATGTCGCTCTGCCGTGCGGGAACTTGGTGTGAGCAGCGACCCGCTCCCGCTCTCGGTTCTGCATTCCAGAAAAGCCAGGAGACAAATCAATTTAATAAGCACCATGTTCTCCCCCCTCATCCACACCCCCCCCTCCTCGGTGCCCCCTCCCTATTTACATTCAAATGAACATATCCAAGAACAATGGCACGTAGGG
>VWZO01007210.1:1743926-1912938 GCA_013396975.1 Bucco capensis
CAGAGGCACAAATCGCTCGTGTGCGAGCTGGGTCTTTTCCTCTCTCTCTCCCTTCTTAAAAAGCAACTTGCAAAGCAGAGGAACCGTTTTGCATGTGGCAAATTAGAAGGCAAGTGCGATTCACAAGTTGGGTGGAAAAGAGTGCTCCAGTTCTTGCTGGGGTTAGAGGAGCCACTCCGAGTGAGCGTGAGGATTTTTTTTTTTTTTCCAAGAAGGGGGAGAATGAATTTTTTTTTTCCTAAAGCAACTACCACGCAACCATGCTCGAGTTATTTTGGCAACCCATCTGCAATCAGCTCCGTTGCAACCGAGCTGGAAGATAATTAATAAATTGTCACTTATCTGCGAGCCTCCCCAGCATGTATAAATTAATAGCCAACCCATTAATTAGGACAGTGTATTAATGTTAATTAAACTAAGTTTAATTCCACCCCTCTCCCCTCTCAGCGTAGCTAGTGATTAGCCTTAAATAAAAGCAGAGGGACTGTTTTAATAATAATAATAATAATAATAATAATTTTAAAAGGACCCGTGCGCTGAGAACGGGAGTTGGGCTGTCACCCCGAAAGATGCCCGTGCCCCTGGAGGGCAGTCGGGCGGATCCTCCTTTCACTGCTAGCCCTGGTCGTGCTTCCCCCCCTCCCCCCAAAAAAGAAGCCAACAAACCTCCCAAAACCCAGGCGACGCTACACTATAGTGCTTGGATACCGGGGTTTCTTCCCTTCCTCTCTCTAATTAAAACGACTTGATGCGGGAGGGGAGGATTTGCAGAAGGCTCGGATGCGAGGACGCGGTAATTGCGGGAGCCCCGTGTACACCTGTTTTGGGGGGCCCGGCGGCAGCAGCAGCACCTCCCCTGGCCCCCATTAGCCGCCCCTGCCCTCTCCGGGGCTATTCAGCCAAACCAATTTTCCCCCGGCGATTCAGGGCGCTCAGTTCTCTTTCACTTGTAGCCACTATAGCGCTGCGTGGAACCTGGTTTTGTGTGTTTCTAAAATAAAGGGGAGGATTATCCGGGGGAGGGAGCGGGGGGAAGCGAAGGGTTTAGATTGAGCCTGGCCAGAGGTAAAGCAAGCAATGAAAAGGCCCCTATATATATTATTTTTTTTTCCGCCTCCCTAGCACGCCTAAGAAAGTTTGGAGGAATTCGGGGTTTTGTGCGGCGCTGACAAAGCCGCGCCTCTTCTCCCCGCCGGGGCAGCTCGCTGGCGGCTGTTTGCAGACAGGCTTTTTCACCTGCGAACCACAACACGCTCCAGAAACAAACTTTGAAAGAGGCGACCGCCCCGAGCTGCCGGCAGGCAGAGGAGAGAGCTCTGCCCTGAGGCTGCCTGGGCCGCACTCGGGTACGGGGGACACCCCGCCTCGGGGAGGGGGACACAGGGGCCCCTCCGGCTGGAGCATCAGGTGTTGGCATCCCCCAGCCCTCACTGCCCCATCCTACCCGCCCGGCTCTGATGGGTCAGCGTGCAAGGGAGGAAGGGAGGAAACCGTCCCGCTTTTTGAGGGGAGAGGATGGGACGGCACTGCGGAGAATAGCAGACACCAGCACAAGCCTCGTCCGGTGGCTGGGTTGCGGGAGAACCCGGTGGAGCCCCGGGGAACCGAGCTGAGCCGTGCTTCCGCCGGGCAGCGAGCAGGGCAGGCGGCAGGGCTCCACTCGCTCCTGGGGCTCGCTGCCTTTAGCGAAGTATTTAATTAGCTTCCACAAACTTCTTTTCCTCGCCTGCAGATTATACTGAGTGGAGGGTTGGGAACTATTTTACACCTTGCCACTCACATGTTAATTAATCTCTATCTAACCCTAATTGCAGTTTATTCAAGCACCGCTCAACAGCTCACCCACACAATAAACACTGGGGCTGCTTTTATCCATATTACTCCCCGCTCACACGTTGAGTAATTAACTCCAGTACAAACTAATAGTGCAAACAAATATTTTCTGTAAACGAGATGATTTCGGGCAGGATAAAAGAGGACTGCGGAGCCGGGGCTGAGAGCTCGCTGCCAGCTTCCCGTGCCGCCCTCGTCCTCGCCGGAGTGGTTCCTGGGCCGGGTCTCTCCCTCCTTCCTTCTCCGGCCGAGGAGGATGGCTGCCGGCCTGCAGCTCGCTGCCTACCGCCCTGCTCGGGGCAGCGCGTCCCGTAGGCCTCGGGGCACTGGGGGGCTCGGAGGGGCGGCGGGGACCCCGTGCAACAGCCCCCGCGGAGCTCAAGGCCAGGTACCGGCCTGGGCTGTGCCATACCGCTGCCTCTCGAGGTACCGCCCGCCTTGTGCATCAGTGCTTTGGGACCCCAGCTAAGAGCCAGGCATCGGAGCTCAGTATTTTAATTGAAATCGCAGGTTTAGGCACAGCTGGAGGCTGTCTCTATCGATTCGACTTGTGCTGTTCCGGCAAGCACATCACAAGTGACTGGCTTTCCGACAGCTGCCCCAGCCTCGTCACCTTGCTCACCGCCCTGCCTTCGCCCCCAGCGCGGCACGGGGCTGGCGGCTTTTTGAGGGGATCGATGTGGCCCAGTCCGGCTCTGGGGAGGTAGGGGCGGCTGCACGTCGGGCAGGCTGTGGTGTCCCGGCTCGGCACCGCGTTCCGCCTCTCCCTTGGGCTTTTAATCCGTCACCCACCGACGTTTGGAGTGGAGATGCGGCTTTCGGGGTTTTCCTTGGAAGGTGCATGGCGCAAAGCCTCTCCCAGCGCAGTCGCGATAGCTTTTATGGTTATTTTTGTGCCGTTCCCTCCCAGAAAATTGCGGCAGTGCCCTCCCGGTCCCCAGGCCGGACACGCGGGGCTCGCTGCGGGGCTATGCCGACGGCTCTCCTCATCAGTCGATCCCGTCTGCGCCCGGCAGTTCCAGCCCTAAACACTGCCCAGCCGCTGACATCGAAACCTGGCGGGTGGTTCCCTTTCAGCCCCCAATAACGGAACCCACTCTGCCATCCTGGGCTGGTCCTGGCTAGGTGGGGAGCTCAAGGCCCTGCAGGCCTGTCCCGGCTCTCCGTGCCCGTCGGGCCACCCCTGCCCCGGTACTTGGTGCTGAACATTTATGGTCCACTGGAAGATAACTTAGGATCTTCCTAGTTATTTAACTTGTCAGCTGCTTAAACTCCACAGTGGAAGCTGCCGAAAGTTATTAGCATTATGCTTATATCTCTCTGAAATGGTGGCTTTGATTTCTATGCTGCTTTGCTTTTTCTATGGTGTTTTTTTTATATATATTTTTCTATATGTATTTTAATAGTGAAAGGTGATGGATGACCAGGAAAGTCACTAGCCCAGGCAGTTATTATGAGGCTGTCTTTTGTGAGCCGGGAGGGGCTGCTCCTGTTACAGCTTTGTAGCTTTGTGGCTTGTGCAAGGTGTGGTAAAGGGGCCCAGGGTTTAGCTGAAAGGGGACCTGGGCTGCGCTGGTCCTGGTCCTGGACCTGGCTGGCCAATTTGGGTCTGACTCGGTGCAAGGCAGCAATTATGCCTTCAGAGTGCTACCCAGGGTAGCACAAGGTGTTTGGCTGGAGTTTGGTTTGCAGAAACAGATACTTTTTTGGCAAATAAGCAAGCAACAAATGGAGAAATAAGGATAGCAAAGTCTGGGGCTGAGCTGGAGATCACTTCCCATTACCCCTTTGGAAGCATGGTACCTCATGTAATGGGAACAGTATAGTGCCTCAGCCCCTGTAGGCAGTCCCTCTCATCCTGTAGGGCCCTTAGGGTCAATAGGATGACCCTGCTGCTGTTTCACCCAACAGAGACTGCCATGACTGTGCATGGGGCAGAGCAGTGTGTGGCAAGGCCAAATGGCTGGAGCAGAAATGCTGAGTCTCTCCAGACTAGTTTTTCAGCCCATTCACTGGGTTATGCACAAATTACTGCATATGTGTAGGCAGATCATTTTCATTTATTTTATAGTTTTAGATCATTTTTTTCTGGCATAACGAAACACTATGGAGAGCTAGGTTTTGGAGCACTGCGTGAATTCCAGAGCAAATGAGGTTAGTGGGATTTTGGAGGCACACCGGCCCAAAGTCCTTGCATGGCTGTGCTTGCCAACTTTATCAGTGATGGCAGGGGTAACATCGACATTTTCAACCTGAGTCTAATTTTAAGAGCTGGTATCTGACCTGCTCCAAAAGCTGTTTGAAATCTGTCCTTACTGCAGAGCAACTGTAGGGCACTGTGGCAGGAGCTGCACAGAGTGCCTCGATGGCAATCAAACTGGCTTATGTAATTCTAAAAATGGCAACTCCTTACTTGCCACATCTCTTTCTGTCTATGCGGAGAGTCCTGCAGAGCTGCCAAACAGAAGCAATTGAATGAACTCTTTTCTCAGCTCATTCCTCCTTCCGCAGCTTGGAGAAAGTGAGCCAGAGCCTATTCTAGTTTGCCTGTCAACAGGAATGGTAACTAACGGCTCCATCCCAGCCAGGCTTTATGCCCCAAGAACACTGCTTGCCTGTGAAGAGTGAAGAGAGACATCATGAGTGAAGTCTAGTCCCTGGTGTGAGACTGATCTGACCAAGGAGTCAGTCAGAAGTTGGCAGAGTCCACATCGTGTCTGAAGTCAACCTGGCCAGTAAGGCAATCGAGCAGTTGTTGAAGGGCTGAGCTGCTGTTTTCTGTCCTTATTGTCAGAAATAGTCATTCTTCGTACTGCAGTAATGGAGCAGTGCTGCATTTGATTTCTGAATGCTGAAACTGAAAGATGTCCCTTCCTAATGTTGTACTTCATCATTTTGAAACAGTGGGAGCTTTTAAATTTTTCTGGGTTTGTGGTTTTTTCCTCTTATTTTCTATTTAGGAGAAAAGGTGGGAGGAAGTAGAGAAGGAGAATATAATGGGGGGATGGCCTTGTTCTCACTTTCCTACTGAAAACGTTTCAGGAAAAGGAGCAAAAAACAGTGAAAATGGGTAGAAGCCCACTTCAGTTTTGTGTTCCTATTCCTTCCCTTTTTTGCTTGAAAGAAGGATGGCCAAAAAAATAAGTGGGACAAACCATACGTGTTTGGAATTATTCTCTCCTTAATGAGGTAAACATCTCATTTTCAAAATTACTTGCTTTTTCAATGAAAATATAAAAGAGAGTAAGACTCTTCCCCTAGTCAATGCTGACCAGTCTTTCTGGCTGTGCCACATGTTACATTGTTTGAGATTTCTATTTGCTGTTGTTTGAACTGTCACTACAGATGTCCCCATCTGCTGCAGGGCAGGACTCCATGGGCTGAGAGGTTCCAAGGTGACAGTGGATAGCAGCACATCACCTCCTTCTGCTGAGGCATGTGGGACCAGGTGGGCTGTAGCATCCCTGTCCCTGGTCAGAGTGGCTAAGTCAGAAGGAGCCTGGTAGGACTCCCAAATTGACTAGTGAAACTGCTGCTGTGCCACTTGGGCACAAGAAAAGCACTGCTTTCACCCTAGAAAACATGATCGAGAAGGACTGCTGAAAATCCCCCCAAAAATCAGAGCCCAAACTAAAATTCCAGACCTTATTATTGTAGGAAAAAACTTCAATGCACGACCCAAGTATTCCCTGAATGTTCAAGAACACCCACAAATTCTGTAAAAATAGCTGGTAATTTATTTATTTGATTTAATTATGAGCCTTGCTTGTGATTTTGAGGTGGGGCTGGAGTTAGTGATGCTGACAAACCAATTTAGAGAAAAGCCCAGGCGAATTATCATCTCTGGAGAGCAGAGTTGCTGCTCATGAAACGCAGAGCATTTCAGAACACACCAAGAGCTCTGAGAGTCTTGGGTGAGGAGGACTCCACTGAGGTAACTGTTTCTCCTGAAGGAGCTACAGGTCTTAGGCCTTGCAGTCCATGCTTTAGGTTGGTATCCCACAGCCATGGCCAGTATGTGTCAGGGGACTGGCTCATCTCTTCCTGCTTACACACCTGGGTTGACCAAGGGTAGATCAGTCATGGTGAGCATTAGCTGCCCCTTAGCGAGTCATTCTTCCAATCCCCATTGGGCTATGCCACTGGGTATCCCCCAACACTAGTGAATATGGCTGTGGCACATGTTCTTGTTTCTTATGTGAGAATAGAGATGGGCTTGGAGGCTGCTATGTTCTCTGCCTCTGATGTACATAACAAAACCAAACCTACAGTCTTTGCTGGTTTAGCTGGATAGAAAAAACCCCTCCCTTGTTCACCACCATGTTCACTTCAAGCCATTGAGCTATTTCTCTCCTCCTTCCTCTGTTCCAGTGTGTTCTTCTGCTCTCCAGCTGACAGCCTGGGACAGCCCCCCAGGATCAGCTGCTTGTGGAGCTCTCTCTGCCGAAAGCAGTCCTAAACGGTGTGGCCTTTGTCCCCCTGCAGCTGTCGTATCCTCTGGGATCTGCAACAAGTCTTCATTTTTACAGACCCTGTCTTGTCAGTCCCCAATCTGATCTGACCACCTGGTTTGTTTTTGAATCGAGCACTTGAGTCATAACATTTCTGTTTATTTCAACAACTGTATTCCTTGCATAGGAAATGAGCCAAAATGGTCTAAGGCAGTGAGAGCGAAGCATGTCGTGGTTGTTATTGCTTTTGCTCTCCCAATATCAAATTTTACAGTATAATCAAAATCTTATTTTTGTACTACTGGACTCTGTTATTGACTTAATCTTCTTAAGTGCTCCTATTATTCCAGTGATTTCATCGTTGCATGTTGATTTTAATCTTTTGATCTCCATATTAGCTACTGCCTGCAACTAATTTGTTGCTCAGTGTTTTTCTTTGTTTTGACCTGTGAGGCATTTTCCTCATGGCACACAACTCTGCTGGCAGATTGCATATAATCTCTGCACTTTTTTTCTCCCATATTTTGCATAGCTACAACAAATGCAGATTTACAACTTGAAATGGAATATTTATCTTTTAGAAAGGCTGAGGAAAATATCACTTGAGGGTTTGCTCAAGAGCCTAAGTGTGCTTGGATATAGGAAATACTGTTGAATACAGCTCACCAGAGAGAGGTGTCACACAGACTTTTTAGTCCAGCAAGTTCAGAATGGGTGGCAACTGCAGTAATGGTAACTTATGCTATATGCATTCAAGGATCAAAGAGTTTCTGAATGCATTGCCAGACCTAAGACGAAAAAGGTTGGGTTTTGAGAATGGCCTAAGGGACTCTCCTACCTGGACTCAACTTGACTGAGTGGTGGCTCTGTTGAATAATGACGACAGGTAGAAGGTTTTTGAACAAACATTGGTGATGGTGGTAGTGATGCGGAGTCGTGAACTTCACAAAGTGCAGAGGTTGAAATATGGCTCAGCTGCATTTGGGTTGGCCATTAGATGATGGTGTTTTCGCTTTGTAGTTGATGGTTTAACCTGTGCTGATTTATCAGGCACTTTATTTGCTTAGCTTTTTCTTTTAAAGCTTAGAGAAGTAATTTTTGCCTTAGGTTTGCTGTGACTTTTTAAAAAAGAACACAGCCTGCACATTGACAAAATCATCTCTGCTTTGCTGCATGCCTGTTTATGCTTCTGAACACAAATTGTCTTCTAATATTTTTGACGTTTTGGTCACTAGAAAGGCAGAAAAGCAATTTCTAAGATGCCTATGGGCCAGGAGACATGCATTACAGCAGAGGGGAAAGAATCTGTTAGTTGCTGAAATATAAAACAAATTGGATGAACAGCTGCTGACACTTGTCAGTCAAATAGTTGATAGCATTTTCAGTCTCCATGCCACATGCTTTAAGTAAGTCTGTCAAAAAAAGGATATTTTCGCTGGACTTCCCTGTAAATATGAGAGAAGTTTTGGCCTGATCTACCATTTAAAATTTTGCTGGCAGAAGAATGAAATTTTCCTCTTTCCCCAAAACTGATTGACATAACTGTACTGGCAGATTCTTCATCTAGGTGCAGTTGTACTGGCAGGAAGTCCTTTGACTGTTGGAGCTCATTCCATTGCAGCAATGGGTTGAAGTGAAAGCAGCAGCAGCCCTTTGCATTCCTCGGCTAGGTTTGCCAGAGTGCTCCCATCCGTCAGCAAACCTTCTTAGATGCTGCCTGAGGTGTAGCTTTGCTCTGTGGGAGCCTGAGTCCTGTCCCATATGTAGTCTGTGACCAGGAGGGCTTTAAACCTAGATGTATATTTTTCAGGCAAAACCAAAGCATTTTAGATTCAACATTTCTGTAAGATTAACCCAAGGTGGTGCTTCTTGCTCTTGGTACCATGGTGCAGCACCCATATAGGGCAGGATCAGGCTGCCAGCACCCACTTAACCATTTGCAGGGTTAAAGGCAGTGGGGAGCAGGGCACAGCATTGCTCCTTTGCTCAGCCAAAGGCTGCAGGTTCTGAAGTGGGAAGTTAAATCCTGCTTTGCAGCACTGCTTGTACATGAGCTTTTCTCCCTCTTACACTAAAGTATGTAACATGAAGCTCATCTTTTGGATCCAAACTCCTTAAAAGAAGTGAGCTGGCTAATACTTCCTTGTTTTGAATGCTTGGTCAAGCCTGGGATATCTTCAGGGTTGTTATGGAGTCTCTGAGGTGCTTTATTGGGGTTTGAGGACATGCAAAAATCTGTCACATGCTAGAGGGTCATTGCTAATGACAGAAACTCAGACGGAGGTGTCCATCATCACCACTGTTTCAGGGAGGCACCTATGTGTGTTAGTGATGCACAGCCAAGGATCATCTGAAGGCTGCGCCCACACTCTTTCATTCAAAAAACTGAGCAGGGCTCACTGTTTTGAAAGGTGGCAGGTGGAAGTGGGCTGTGTTTTTACCCAATAAATATTCCATGCTTAAAAAAAAAAGGAGCCATTTCCAGAGCAGAATCAAGCTGTTTCTCCAGCTCTGCTCTGCCTGACTGGGAGCAGAGCTACAAATTTGTGTCTCCCTCAGTGCTCTTAGCTACCAGCCTGGTGACCACCCCAGGTAAGGCTTTCCTAGTGCCTGCTCTTGGAGTTGTTGCCCTTGATGACAGCTGAGGGAGAGGACGAAGAGCAAGAGCACATGTATGCCTCAGTATGTGTATGGGTCTCAAGTGGATCTCAGCCCCCTAGAAAGAAGGCACCAGGTGGTGCTTGCAGTTTGTTCATTGCTTTACATCTTGTGAGACTCTTTTTATCAGGCAAGTCCTACAAGGGCTTCAGGGTGTGATTGAAGGATCTAAGCATTATGCTGTCAAGATATAGATGTTTTTTGAATGTATCCCAGTGACAGACCTACAGAGACACCTGAATGTTTTTTTGCTAGACTCAATATGGCTTAAAACGCTCGACTGCTACCTCAGTTCCTCTGGGGATTTAGGGCAAAGTAGTTGCATAGTTGGAGGGTGGGTAAGAAGGGGAAAGCGCTTCCTGTGTCAGTGGCCACAGTACCATGTTTCTGCCGAAGTCCTTTTCCTGGGAATGTTTCCCTCTATCAGCATCATGAAGCAAGATAAAAAACAAGAAGTAGTCTGCTGGGCTACAGTCAAGGTTCAAAATTCATCTACCCTAGTGCATCAAATGGCTTATCAACACAGAAGTGGTGCTAAATGTGCATGCCTACCATCCACTGCTAAAGTAAAGACCTTGCTTATGTCCCTGTTCCAAGGGGGGGCATGATGGGGTGGTGTATGCAGGTCAGCACAGGTAGGTGGATGTTGAATGTGCAGAGCACCTCCAGAGTCAGGTGCTAAACTCTGCCACAGAGAGAAGGTACCCCAAAACACAGCATTGCAAGTGAATATGCTTCAGGCTCCATAACTATCTCAGCCCCATCTGGGACTCAACAGCCACTTCACGGGGTGTTCCCAGAGGTCCCCTCCTCCTTCCATATGTTTGGGGAGTGTCTCATGGCTTTTGGGCACTGGAAGATGCTTTAGTTTAATGGTTCATTATGTCAGGCAGGTTCATCCAGGCAGGACATTTTTCCAACATTTTTCCATCTTTTATTTCTGAGTGCTGACCATTTGTCCTCATTCCCAGAATGGCAACAGGTTGCTGTGTTTGGGGATGAAGGACATCAGCTCTTCTGCTTCTCTCTTAAGTGACTGAAACGGGCATTTTGAATTGCCTGATAGGAGGGAGTGACTGCAAAACCTCTCAGAAAACTCTCAATGTAACATCCTTTCCATCAAACCAGCCTGCTTTTTAATTTGAGCTGGGGGTCTGCCCCATGATGTGTGTTTGCAAGTGCCTTAAAGACTGCTGCAATTGGCTGCTTTGGGAGAAGTTAAAATACAAACTGAGGCCTTTTGGTGGATGGTAAGTGCTGGGCAAGGCTGATGACCATGTAACAACAGGGGCTCCACCAGGGTGGACTATCAGTTACATGTCCAGAAACAAATCATAGGATGTAGAGTGCAAATAATGGTGGAAACGACTATGGAGGTGATAGCAGAAATGCCCTTGTACCTGAAGAATAGGCAGTCTGGTCCCACCCTGACCTGGAGGAGCCAATCAGGAAACCATCTTCTTAATTAATAAACTGTAAAAACACCCGTGAGAAAAGAAAATGCCTTTATTCTGAGAGGTGGGGGCTCTTACATCTCAGCATTTTTTTTTTCCTCTAAGGCAGACATAAAAAGACTCCATAATTTATTCTTAGGACATCTGAATAGTTATTTATTGAGAAGCCACAGTTCTCACACTTTTACAACTGTCGGCTTGTATAAGGCAAAAAAAGCAAGATGGATCACTATTTTACACAGAAAGTAAAAGCTTTGGAGGAGGGACTGATGGACATGCAGTTATTGGTCAAAATGCAATGTACATGACATATATAAAAAACATTGTGAAACAGAGGAACTGTAAATTATGGTCCCAATCTACTGAAATAAATACTCAATATATTATTATAAACACATTTGTATAGTCTAAGATTGTAATTAAAGTTGTCTTTGTACATACACGGTTATTTGAAATTTCAACAAAAATGTAACATTTAGAGGAGCAAACGTCAACATGAAACAACTGCTTTGGACTTGTAATGTGGCATGATATATCCATAATGATAGGATTAATCTGGTGTGGCAATTAGAATGACTAATCCTTTGGGATGTAGCCTCTATGGAGTTAACTGCATATTGAAGGGAAGAGCCTGGTACATTAACAAGGATGCAGAATGATTCAAACGGCTGTCTGGGTTTGTTTGTTTTCTGGTTCTTAAATGAACAGAGAGAACAAAAAAAAATCATTTGTAATTGCCTCGTTTTTCTTTTAAAAACAAAGCTGGTTTTTTTATTAATTTTAAGCAGTTGGCATCCACAGAAGAGAAACAAAGAAATGAAAGGACTCGATTCACTCATCTTCACAACAATTTACCATCAATGTATATACAGTACATTAATGAAGCATTGTTTAAACTTTAATTATAACAGGGACACACCTAGCATGTTTTCTATGTAGTTTTTCCATTAACAGTAGTAAACAATGGTGCTCCATATTGCTTATGAACATATAGATATGAAATTAGGAAACTGATGAATCAAAGAGAGGTGCTAATCTTATTACCACACAGCTAACATGGCATTTGTATTGGTAAACTTCTCATGGGCATTTAGAGCTGACAGAAGAATTCCTAATGTGGCTAACTGAGTTACAGAGGAGGTACATGCACGGATACCAGGTGACCCCCAGCCGGTTCTGTGGTCCAGCTTCCCTAGTCATCCTCTTCATCTTCCTCATCGCTGTCCTTCATGGTGATCCCCTGGAGCCCTCCACCTTCACTGACCGATGCCGTGGCCTCCTCTACCGTCAGCCGGTTCCGGATGGTCTCGTAGGTTTTGCTGTTTAAGGTGGAGTCCAGCACACCTTGCAATCGGAAATCCCGGTACGTTTTCTAAAGCAGGGAGAGGCACAGAGGAAGGAGGGGACAGCACAGAGGTCAGGGCCAACCCTGGCACCCCTGCTTCGCCACAGGACTCAGCCCATGCCCTGCGCCCGGGCTTTGGGACTACTAATGGAAGATACTGGGACATGAGCGACATCTTGCATCGCCCTAGGCAGTGCAGAGGGTGTCTTGCCCTGGCAGAGGTCCCTTTAGGGCACCTTATGCAACAAATTATGGCTCCGCAACAACAGCCCTTCTTTTGCAGGGCCCATAGGGTGTCTGGGGTGTGTGGCTGCATGCAGACTTCAAAGCAGGGGTGTGCTGGGGGCTGCTCGGGGGAGCTCTGCATATGGAGGTTGGGGTCTAAAGAGGCATAGAAGTAATAGATAAGGGTCTGGCTCCAACTAACTTCCCTTGCTTCTGGATGCATTCATTCTGCCTGTAATGTCAGTTATTTTTCTTCACGCAGCACAACACTTATCTCCCGTAACTGCAGACGTGATTACACGTTCCCAGAATGCTTCACATTAAACAATCCTACCTACAGGATTGGGATTAAATAAACTGAGTCCAGGATACTGGAAAAAATTGTTGATGTATAAACATTAGCACACAGCATGTGTTTCTTAAATCTCTTTCTTCACCTAATTCTGAAACTGGAATTATATTTCCATGTTTAGCTATATTTCCCTTGTTATTACAATTAATATCTCTCATTTGAATTTATGTTTAAAATCTTCTTGACTCTGTGACATAAAACTCTGGCCTCATAGTTCATTTAATTCTGTTCTGTGCTCTGTGTGGAAACTACCGTTCTGCTATTTCAGAAAGTCCTTGGATTTGTTGTAGCTGCTTCTGAATGTAATATTGTTATAAATAAAGCACAAGGAAGAAAGCTTTCCTCAGCTAACTGACAAGTAGAAATAATTTGTCTGTGCCTGTTGTTTTCAGTCATGAAAAGCACATTTAATACATTTCAGTTTTAATTTATTCATGCCTTCAATGTGTTCACTGCGCACAAGACCATAAACATTATAAAATACTAGACCAAAAAGCATTAGATAGAACCTAAAAATGATCAAAAATATATTTACCCCCTTCTGTGATCTTATTATTTCATGTAAACCACTGTGATTTCACACTGAAATAATTATCATTAGTCCAAGGCACACGCACACATACACATATATACATATACACGTGCACTCAAGGAAAAAGATGTGACTTTCAGGGCATGTTATCTCACCTTTGTGATCTCTTAGAGTTGATTATATACACCCATTGCAAAAGAAACGACTTCAATTAACTATGAGAACAATCCTCATTTGCATTTTGACGATAATCACAAGCCATAGCTGGGCTTAAGTGTTTCTAGTAAAACAGTCTTAAAAACTTCAGGTTTTATTTAACCCATTTTAACACTGGAGTTCACTGGTGTGATCAACACATTTGTCCACAAAAAGGTTAATTTTGATGTGCTTACTGTACCAGTAGGGTCAAAGAGCAATAGGGTTTCCCTTTTTTCATGCAAGCAGTTGCTTTGTTCTTACTTGCACACCCCTACTTGGCATCTATATGCATTTCAAGGTCCTGTTTATCCCATACACACAAGTATCTTAACTTTCACACACACGCACACGTACTGAAAACACATCAGATTATTACCTTGACTATCCTAATGAGAGTTTTCAGTTGGTAAATGTGAAGCTGCAGGTCCATGCGGTCCGTCAGCCAGGTGCAGACAACATTCATTGAGCTGGTGTACCATTGCTGCAAGAGAGACAGGACTTATCCAGCAACCCTGTTAGGGCTGCATGCTGTGCCCTGAGGAACATGTGCTGCACCCAGCATACAGTCAGTACCAGCCTTTCCCACTAGCCAGCCTGCTGATGGCTTATGACAGACTGAGAGGGGGAGACAGGCACCCTCTTTAACACAGAATTCCTGTGCATGGGCTTTTCAATTTTAATAGTAACAACAAATTTACTAGGAGGGGCAACAGCCACCAGCAATGCTGCAAGGTGTGTGTGATCTGATTTTGCCACTGATGGGACTTGCCAGCAGTGCTGTGTATTTGGCCCAATCTATTTTTTAACCCCTTTTCCCCTGCAGTGAGAGTACAGTCCTGCATTGAAGTGTGTCAGACCCACACTCAAGTTACTTACCATCTTGAAATTCAAACATAACCAGCAACAGGGCAAGTCTGGATCCCTGACGGGAAGCAGAGAGGAGGCTTGTGCAGGGCAAGTTTTGGCTGCAGGTGAGGATGCTGTGTAAGCACCTACAGGTGCCTGCCCAGGCTGCATGGGAAATGCTTTAGCTTCATCTTCATAGTTATGAAAGATGGAAAAGCAGCAACATAATGAGCTTGTTTTGAGCTGCTGAACTCACAGAGCCCCTCCCAAGGTTGAAAGTTTGCTGCTTATCTGTGAAAAAGGCTTTCAGCTGTGTGGCAGCAGCCTGCCAGCCCTGCAGTGCAGGAAGTCTCTGGTGGGCTGTGGATCAGTTCCCTGCTCATGCAGGGCTGGCATTGCACGTCTGACGCCACACAGACGAGCAGCAAGCCCTCAAGAGAAGGAGAAGCAGGGGCTGTGGCAGGGGGGGAATCACCAAACCTCCCCCTGGTGCTCAGCACAAGGGTTGATTACAAAGTGGTCTGCATAGAGAAACCCATCATACCTCTGTATGCACAGTCACACCCTTCTCTCACAATCACTCTAACATAGAGATCAAAACCTATACTGCAGACCAGCTGCAATTAATCTAGAACCAGCTAAAGATTAAAAAAAAAGCCAGCAGACGAGTTCATAAAAAGCCTGATCTAGTGCCATGCAGGTCAGTCTGAAACCTGGATGTTAGGAGAAGTCGTCTCCCTCCCAACTAGCCTGAAACCCTGTATCAGTCTAATGCAGGTATTATTGCCTCCCTTCATTGCACCCATGGATGAGGGTCTCTGATGCAGAACCATGACCTCTTCTCTCTATCTACTGAAGCTGCCAGCACAGCAGGGAAGTGGAGACAACTGAATATTCTGTAATTGCAAAACTGAGGCTGACGACTTGTTACCTTCCACGCTTCAACACTAGTTGAGGCCAGCCACTGCCTTTGAGCAAAGGGTAGATGTCACTGCTGCATATGTGACTCCAACACCATAAGCCATCACTGGGTAGGGCTTAGCTGGCAGCATTGGGGCCTGCAGACACTGCTGTCCTATAGCTCCCACAAGCTGGCACAAGGCTCACCAAAGTAAACAAATGAGTTCAAGGTAAATCAGCCTAGCATCACAAAAATGTGGGCTCTACACATACTACTGAACCATACAGTAATGCACCTGGGAACTGCTACCCTCACCAGAAGCAGATAGCAGAGGTTAGTCATGCTGCATGTTTCCTCCCCCCAACTTCAATGAAGATGTTCCTGTACTTCTATTTGTTCACCACCTCTTAATAAAATAGAGGAAATAAAGGGATGGAAGAGTTACCAAAGAAACAGTACATGGTGATCTCCTGCTCAGTGCTTGCACTTTGTGCAACTTGTGGCAGATTCCTGCTGTCCCTTCATCTCCAGGAGATGAGACTTGGCAAGAGCTATGAGATCAAATTAAACTAATTGAGACAGGCAAGCAGCAGCTTCCTCCATAATGGAAGTCAAGATCAGATACTGTTAGCTGTCACTTAAGGTCCTGGCATCAGATTGGGGTTGAATTGTGAGTGAAGCATCCTGGTTAGCTGGTCTTGGCCTGACTCGCATAGTAGACACGAAGGGTTGGTGGATCTTCACACCTTCCAATCCCTCAGACTAGTCTGAGGTCAGAGCATCCCCAGATAGCTGCATAGAGCCCTGGGTGCCTATAGGTGCAAGGACAATGACCCAGGACAGAGAGCAGCCAGCTGGGGTGAGCGGCACAAAGAAACTGCTGTTACTGGGGGGATCTACCCGGGTTCCCTTGTACTGCTGAGGGCCCATATGGGCAGAATAGAGAGAAATCGTTAACATTTAGAATGTTACTTTTCTGCAATCAGCATGCTTAAATGAGTCATGGTCTCTGGGTGCCTTTTGATGTGACCCAGGGCTGTGCTGGCACATGGATGCCCAGGTCACCCAAATGCCTCCGTCCACCACTTCTTTAAATCAAAACCTACAGAGGAACAAAGCAACTGTATGTTACATATACACACCCTCTCCTTTCCACTGCTGCCTCTTGTCTTCCACAAAATGATCAAAATGTCACCTCTAAACGAGATGAGAAGTCCCCAGCAGGGGCAGGTCCTACCATTTCTGTTTGTCCTGTGCCACACACACCTACATGGCTGTAGGGATCCAAAACAGAAACTATAACCTCTTAGAGCTTACAGTTATTGGCAAGGTGACTTTGCTGTTGTGAGCCTTTCAGATTAAGCAAAATGAAACATTTTTCTGTGTTTCTGGTAGGCACCCCAGTGGGCTGGATTCTGGGGAGATGCAAACTCCTCTGAGCCGAATCTGAATTGTATCCCTCTCCTCTTGAGCACTGGCTGACAAGGGCTCAGCCAGGCGTATTGCTTTGCTGCATGAAAGGAGCTCTCTTTCTCAAAGCTAAGTTAGTCAAAAGACTTTCTGCTTTATGAGAAAAAGACAAAGTCTAATTCATTGATCTTGATACACAAAACCGTCACGTCACTTCATAGAGCACACACCAACTGCTGAATTTAAGCCCTGCATATTCATAAAAATAAGTTAGCCCATAAATTAAATGTTCCCTTTAGCTATCACTAGTGTTGATGTGCTATAAGATGCACAAGCCCTCTGATTCATGACTAACCTACCAAAGAAGATAACATTTGCATATGATTATATTATTAAAAAAACAACAACAAAGCCAAATGCTCTGAAACTGAAATGTGATCACTTCAGACAAAAGAGCACAGTGTGGTCCTGTCAGGACATGGGCTGCCTCCCCCTTCCTGGGGGTGGTTCTGCCATTACCCAAAGGGCAGTGGGGTGCATGTCGGGGACACAGGGTTCCTTGAGACTCCAGCTCCAGCCTTATGGCTTCTCCCCATACACAAGGTGCAGAAAGCACAGCCAAAATACTGAACTCTGGGGCCTTGCCATGGGGTGCAACACATTTCAGGTTTCTTTCTGGAGTCCCAGCATCAGCTAAGCTGTGGCACAGGCACACAGAATCACAGACTCACAGGGGTTGGAAGGGACCTCCAGAGGTCATCTAGTCCAACCCACCTGCTAAAGCAGGGTCACCCAGAGCAGTTGCACAGGATTGCATCCAGGCAGGTTTTGAGTATCTCCAGAGAAGATATACCAAAGCAACTAGTACAAATCTATTTTCTGAAAACTCCTCAAATCTGGTTTTAAAGAACAAGTAGACCTCGTTGATGCTCCCAGGCCCATGGATCTCAACACCACAAATAGCTCACTGCTGCATACATACATTCCTGGTGCTAGCTGGCATCCCTGCCCATCACTTAAAAGACAATGGACACTCAAGTCTGGGGACACAGGGTGAGGAATGGCTGTGGAGGGTGCATCCTGGTGGATGCCTCACATCCACAGTGATGTCTGCAGGAAAAGGACCAGGGCTCCTGCAGAGGCATGCTGTGGCCTGCTCTACAGTGTGACCTGGCTAACAGCAGAGGAAATGCAAACAGATGCTCTTAGGGTGGTATCAGAGCCCAGCAAGTAGATACCTTATTTGCACAGCCAGGAATTTAATCTTTCTTTCAGGTTAGTTTTCCTGTCCCCCTTCAGTCTTACAAAGTGACCCTCATTGCTGGGTGCTAGCTTGGGTAGATGAGGTGGTCCATGGGCTGGCTGGGATGTTTCTGGACAGGCACTGGAGGAGTTGAAGCATGCCAAGGGACAAGCTTCCACAGCTGCCCATCCAACACCCCAACCACCCCAAGCAATAAGCTTCCTTAATCCCCTCCCACCTTTTTTTTTTTCTTTTGAATGTAAAAGCATGATCAATAAGTTGCTGAGATAGCAAGTTTGTCTCTGAATACATAAATTGCAAAAATTGATATGAATAAATCTGCAAGTAACACACTTGAGTGTGGCACATTTTTTCAAGGGAAAAAAAAGCTCTGTGCTGGGTTCCTGCGCTTTCCGGGAGGTAGTGTCATTACACATACCCAGGAACATCTGCAAAGCCCTGTCTTCTTTGGTGTGAGCTGAATGGAAGCATGACCTCCTGTTCCTTGCCATGAACCTTGAGTTCACACTCATATTTTACATGTTACAGGAAGCCACAGCTCACCCCAGGGGTGCTGCAAACAGAATCTCGTAAGCCAGATGCAACACTGGTTCTTAAGGCACCTGAAGGAGCTGTATTCTTCATTCAAAAGCTTACATACTAGTAGCTTAAGGTCACTTCAGCTTTTGTAAAGAGTGGGACAAAACCAGGAATGCTTATAGGGCTGGGTTGTCAGCAGGGTAGCAGAGGGATTACAAGGAACCTGTGACTCTGCCTCTTTCTGCCTTTACTGGTAGTTTTTTTGTGTGTGAACAAGTGCCATACAACAGATTGAGGCTGGTATAAAGGCCTGGGACTGTGCAAGAGCACCCCGCTGAGCCTCAGCTGTGCTTGCAATTAGCAATAGGCATGAAATGATTATTGTTGTGGTGGCTGATGGCAATCTGAAGTGACAAGTTTTATGGGGGAAGTTGTAGTAGGGATGTTCAGCAAGTTTCTGCAAACCATTAATCGAAGGCTGCAGCACAGTTTAGTCAAAGCTATTTTATGTCATTCCAAAGGTCTCACAAGGATGCTGAAAGAATATTTTTCTGCTCTCAGTGCCTTGGAATGGAGTTTTTCTAGGTCAGGGATTCTTTACTGCCCTATTTAGTGTCAAAAATACCCATTTGCCTCAAATTAGCAGAAAGCTTGTAGTTAAGGGCTAGAGATTAGGCATACAAAATTACTCAGCAGGTGACTGCAGGGTGGATTTGGGGGTTGAGAAGTCTTTAAAACTGACTACAAGACATTATATACTTCTGACAAAAGAAAATAGTAATCCTACCTGCTTGCTTTAACCACTGTTGTTTGTCTATTATTATGTGCTTTAATGCTCATAAGAGCAAAACTACTGGTGATACTACTCAATTACCATAGTAACTCTCCCCTATGACCTCTCATTTCAGTACTCCCTTTCCAACCAGAACCAATCCAAGCAGGGCAAATCTATTTAAAACTGTGACACACTGCACAAGGAGGCTCCGAATGCCGGCTGGCTCCCTCTCTTTGTCTGGGACATAGACTTGTTTTGAAATGCTGAAAGGCAGCTTTGAAATGAAACCTTGAATTCAAGGTGTTCCAAGGGTGAGGAGATGGATGTCGGGTGGCTGCCTTCACAGCATCTCCAAGCCAGCCAGCACAGAGTGAGGGGACCAAAGAAGAGGAGAAGGCTGACTGTGAGTCTTACTTCCCAAAGGAAAACTGAATCTGCTCTCAGGCAACAGCCCTCTCTCAAAGTGACTCCATCAGCCAGGGGAAAAAAAAAGAATTAAAAAATTACCGACTCTCTGTATCTGGTGTTTGCATCCCCTTCCAATGGCCAGAAGCTCAGCTGGTGGAAGGCACAGTGGGGCTGTGCTGATTTACAACTGCTGACAGTATGTGACAGCTGACAGAGCCATGTCCATCCCCATCCTGGGCAGCTCTGACATCAAATTCAGTATTCGGCGTTGTCACATGCATTCACGGCAGCCACCTCCCCTTGGCAGGTGTCATCTCTGCAGGGAAGGTAGGGATGCAGTCACAGCAGCTCAGGACCATGATGTGTGGGGACCAGCTCTATCAACACAGATGCCAGCGTTGGATGAAGCCTTGCTTGGTGAATGGGAGCAGGAGCTCTTCTCATGGAGTCTGCCTGCCCAAGGGACCATGCTCCTGTGTTTGCTCATGATGTGCTCTGCATGCACACACAGCCAGGTTTGTACACAGGAAGCTGGCTTCAGGCCTGCAACCCAAAGTCCAGGCTGCTCAACGGCAGTCATGGATGGCCCACTCATTCTTATCTCTCAAATCTTCTGTGGCCACTAAAGTGTTCCTCTCCACCTTTCCATAATGTTTCTTCTGCTGTTGATCCCATGCAGTCATTGCAATTATAAACACTTGGTAAAGACAGTAAGCAAGCAGCATACAGCTTCATGGCTAATGCAGTTTTCTACTCTTTTCTTTAAAAAAACGAGAGGTGTTCCCAGCAAGCCTGAAGGTACACAGCAGTGTACACGATCCCAGCTTGAGAGCCTTCTCTGAAGAGCAGCTCAGCCAGGACACTGGATGTGGATGAGAGTGGTGGTGTGATGAAACATGCCTCTTGCCCTGCTTCCAAAGTCAGCGCTAGTGAGGTCTCTGCTGGACTGTCAGAGCTGAGCCCTGGCTATTTCTCAGGCTGTGTTTTAGAAACTTGGATTTTGTCTTGCTGCAGAAGATGATGTGCCATTCCCCCAAGGGTGACCCACAACCAGGAGAGGAGAGTGGAAGAAGAGCAGGGACAGAGCCTTGGTGACACAAGTGTGTCTGAAACTCTTACGATACATAGCAGTGGCCCTTGAGGAGGATGTGGCATAGTCAAGGTGAGCAAAGAGCCATGGTGCCTCAGGCGCACAGGTAGCTCCTGTCCCCAGTGTTGATGAGGAGACAGGGATGGACCTTCTGCCACACAATGAACAAGGAAGAGGCACATCTCTCCCCTGCAAGCATACATTTTCTGGATGGCAAGCAGAGACCTGCCCATGCAGCAATGCCCATCCTACGTGTTCATCAACTTTTCTTCCCACTACTCAACAAAATACATCCTCTGCAATGGGTATCACTCCATGGTGCCCTGCTTACAGGCTCCCCCTCCCCTGCCATTTTCCAGGGAATCAGAAGAGCCATCCAAAGGCAGATCAGCATTTTGAGCTACAAAACCTCCTCCTCTGGTGCAGAGGGCCAAACCTACAGTGGGGTTAGCAGCTTGGCCCCCCAGGCAAAGAGCATCTGGCTTGGTCATGTCCCAGCAGTGGCCACGGGTGGCATCAATAATAACCCAGTGACTCTCTTGGACTCTCTTGATTTACACCTGCCGAGGATTTGGTCCATTCCCCCAAGCCTGGCAGGGGCTAAGGCTTAGGGGTCTGAGTATTGCATCTGGAAGCAGAGAAATTGGTATGACATTGCCCATGTCACAGAAATGAAGTTTAGCGACTGTAGATCTAAGAGCACAGAGCTAACCAGAAAATAAGCAATGAGTTAATATCACAGGCATTGATCAGCTAGTCTTACAATTAATGCTTCCAATAAAAAAAAAAGCTCCCCCTTTTTATTCAACAGAATAAGAAATTAAACACTTGTGGGCTCATTCTAAAGAATGAATGAAATTGAATAAGCTACCTAGCACTTGAGATTCCCAGCGAGTGCTTGAATAGAGCAAACCTCCTGAGTTGAATGGATTGCCTTTTGGGACCAATTTGTCTCTTTTCACTCTTTATTCCTCCTTTTTTGCTGACAGATGTACAAAGGCGGAACTGCGCTGTGCAGCTTAGCTACATGCACCCACAGCAGCTGTCACTTTTGTCGAGCAAGTTAATCAAGCAAATGCCACCATATCCCACTTTCTATAAGGAACAACATGTTATAGACAGTAGTCTTGGGAGACAGGGAGGGAGGGAGAGAGACTTTATTTTAACTTTGAGTAGCTGGTTTTTTTTTCCCCTGTGTGTAAAAAAAAAAGGGGGAAAAAAAGCAGCCAAATCCAGTAGCACAAGCTGACACTTTTGTTTTCTTGTAGAACAAATATTTAATATGATTTTAGCTCTAATTTGTTCTAGAGAGAGAGCTGTCCGGTTTTAATTAAATTTAAGGGACTTAGGAGAACACAGTTAAAAAAAGAAATGGAAGCTTTTTGTTTGTGTTAACGCTTGTTGATAATAATATATTGATTGTCAATTGCTAAGCCCAAAAGATTAGTGTAGTAAATACTATTATCTGAATGGCACAAGTGAAGTGCTAGCTTCCCGTCCCTGCTTTCCCCTTTGTGAGGCAGTTTGAATCACTGGTTGTTATTTATACATTTTCTTTGATAAAACCAACTTGTGTGGCTGATTTTTTTTTCTTTTTTAAACCCTGCCTCATTAAGTGCATAATAGCATTTACGTGTGGGGCTTTCTGCTTTTTAGCCTTTCAAGCTTAAGCTTATATTCCTCTCTCACAACCATGTTTCAAAACTTGGGATGTTCACAAACAATTGGATACACACCAATATTGTATATATCAGATGCTCTCTTGCTATTGCCAAAGACTAGAAAATAACAGAACATTATCCACAAAGAGCAAATAAATAGTTACCATCCTGCTAGGCTGCCGCACGCCAGATAATAACTGTCTGATCATTAGGTAGCTTTTCTAGTGCACATAACTCTTTAAGTGTGTAGACTCTTGTTAGATATGCAAAAGTTGACATCAAAAGTAGGTCTTTTGGTGTAGCTTTCTGGAGCACACAACAGCCAAGCACTGTGAGGGCTGCAGGCAGCAATCGGTTTGCCATGAGAGAGGTAATTCCCTCCCAAACACCCACACTTTAGAAAGTACCTTCTCTTTCAGAAAACAAATCTAAGTTTTGGTAACAGATTGCATTGTGTTAATTTAACTTCTTCGTGGGGTCTTCAGCTTGGTATGTTCAGAATTAGAGTGTACAAATCGGCAGCATTTAGGATGCATGAGCTCTTTGCTGAACTCTGGACTCTATGCTTGCACCTCACCTATATGAGCAAATCCTCCTCCAGCCATACTTGGCAGGGCTCTGCCTACACCTGGGCAAGCAGTCTACACAAGAGGCAACATCACCCTCATTTTCTGAATTAAACCTCTCTATTAAACTTCTGCTTTAAATTGAAGAGATCTAGTAAAGTGCTAACAATTTAATAAAAAAACCCTGAAACCTCAGTGTCTTCTTTTTTTTCCCCCTTTGATTTTATTATTATTCTATCAATGCCTTGTCTGGAGTCCCCCAGGTCATATTCACACTTAGCTATAACTGAAATAAACAGCTGAACTGTTTTTTCTAGGAAATTTTGCACCACTGTAATGTTATCACTGCAAGTACACACAGAATATTCAACATCCACCCCAGTGCTGTGATTTCCACATGACTTTTACTCTAGTTCGTACTCCTTAACGATGAGATTTCATTCACATTGACAATGTAGCCATACGAGGAAGTTAGAAAGTCAAAGGGGCTCAATATTAAAATCATTTGTATTATTATTTAATAAAGTCACAGTTCCAGCATTGCAGAGTAGGGTTAAGCTGCTAGCCAGAGCAACTCATCATCTGTCTAGGATGCAAATGGCATCACCGAATTACATTATCTTTTTCTTTTCTTTTTTTCCCCTTCACAAAAATAAACCACAAAAAAACTTTTAATTGCACAAGAGCTCTGCCTTCAAAGAGGAAAGAGAATTCAGAACGAAAGCTGAAATACAGACCCAGGCAGTGCTGCACACTTTTTGCAGTACACATGGTACCTGAGATGACCCACTGCTTGGGGATCCCAGCAATAGGGTGCACTCAGGCTGGTGCCTCACCCTTAATTGGCTTGAAGTTGGACCCGACAGAGCTCAGCAGTTTGGTGCCACAGGAGTTAACCTTCCTTTGTGGGCAGGTTTTCTGCCTGTGCTGGTGGGATTGCACAAATTCCCTGTTCACCAAAGGGCCATAGCTCGTCCTGCATGTGCCTGCCTCGCTGCAAATTTCTCTCCGCTCATAACACAAAATCATTTCATTCCTTTTCAAGGTGGAAAAGGAGGATCAACATCTTTTGTGTCAGCGGGGCCAAGGTCTCCAGCAAATAACCAAGCCCAAGAAGACCAGCTCTAACACTCCCTGCTCACAGTGCTGCACACAATCCGTTAACACCTACATGCATTTTGTGCCGTGGTGCCTGGCAGCACCTTTAACTTCTCTTATTCAGTATGTCCTCAAATCAGAGACACAGCCTAAGTGAAGGCAGGCACCTGCAAGCTTGCAGGCTCAGAGCCTTGGCAGATGCCTCCTTTCCTCTCTGAGACAGGATAGTCCCAATACTCAGGCACTGCATTATACATCTACAGAAAACACTGCTTTTGGGGCCACCAGTCCTGGCTACATGCATCCCTGAGCTGGAAGGCCTTGCCTTTACATGGTGCACTGGCATGAAGCATCCTACCTATCTGCAGACACGGGACTGAGCTATTAATGGGACTCTGGATACATTGTCAGGTTGGCTGTGCTTGCTGGATCCTCTGTCCCTTCACTGTAGATACAGCTCAGCAAAGTGTACAGCACCTGCTGGTAGCTGTCAGATAAAACCCCCCAAAACCTGCTGCTTTGCAGCATTTTGCAGACCTTGGCTTTCATAAATAAAAAGCCTTCTGCATAAAAAAAAAATACAAAGGCACACACACACACAAACCCACCAGTTCTACTGCTAGTTCTCAGGTACTTTTTTTAACCTATAAAATATTCTCTGCTTATTTCCATTTTTCAAAAAAGAAAAGAAGTTGACATGTCAAAATCTGAGTTTCTATATAAAGCAGCTTAGTAAAAAACAATATCCACACAGCATGCTGCTTTTTTCTGTCACAGTTCTAGGGCCCTGTTAGTGCAAAGTAGTGACAGTACAACTGGATGCCAAGTTGCTCAAGAAGATGCAATACAGTAAGGCATGATATGGAATACTTGAATTACACTTGTTATGAGGATTCATTGAAAGCTGTCACAAAGTTAGGACTTCATAAACTTTAGCTGGCTCTTTTACGTCCTGCAAATTTGATAAAAGCAGCTAGAGGCTGCCTGGGTGTCTCAGTCCTAGGCGTTTTGTGAGCGCAGGAGGGAGTAACATCCCTGGTATCATTCATTCCTGGGGTTACACACTGGAGGAAACACACTCCCTGCCCGAGTCCTGCTAAGCATTTTTGAGTGCTGATATCATACATCCAGGGTGAGGTTTAAAGGAGCACCGGGAAAGGAACAAGCCGCAGATCAAGAGGAACCAAGTGACCTGGGACGGCTAATCTCGCACGCACCGCTGGCTGGCACAGGCAATGGCAGTGATTGTGTGGGGCTGGATTGCAAGGGGAGAAAAGGAAAAGAGGGATTGGAGGCACTGCTGGAAATCAGACAACTGTTCATTGTCTTTGCAGGGGCCGTTGGTCACCCCTGTGTGCACCGTGAGTTTCTTTGGGCAAAGCCCGGAGGGAGGGAGCAAAGCTGCCGGCAGCAAGGGGCTCGGCCCCGCACATCTGCACAGTGCCCTGGGGACATACCAGCCCTTCCCACGCTCCTCACACCCCCAGGCTCAGCTGGCACCTGCCTGGGTCAGGGGTCAGAGGGAGCCCCAGCACCTTCAGGATCTCCTTCCTGACAACCCACAAGACTGAAGCTTCAATTAGCTAAGGCCTCTTAAACGACGCTGGAAGGCAGCTTCAACTCAGAGTGTACTAAGTGACTCATACACAGTTATAAAGGTGCACAGGCAGTTCTTGGGAGCAGAAAGGCTGCTCGGAAAGAGGCCCTCTCTGGATCAAAGATGCCTTGCTGCCTTCAATACAGCACGATGGCACCTCTTCCCCAAAACCTACCTTGGCTACTTATGTCTCCTGAGAAATAAATGATCTTTCACTCAGTGCTGTCTCTAAACCAAAAAACCTCCGACAATCAAAAGCACTGTGTGGATGATGTTAGCAAGCCTATGCTGACCTTAACGTAACGGAGCAATCAGTCTGCCTTCTTAGAATGATTAATGGAAAATCTCCTCTGGAAAAGAAATCAAATTAACTGTCTTCAACCAAATGTCTACTGGAACACGAAAAGCTGTTCTGATAAAGACATTTAGGAGGGAATAAAAAAACCCCTTACAAGCATGCAAAATCCAGTGACAGATCTAGGACTTATTTTATTAAGACTCTCCCTAAAATAAATTAAACGGAGCCTACTTAAATGAGCACTTCAGGAAAGAAGCCTTGCTAAGGGGAACACAGGAGAGCAGGAGGCCATGCACAAGTCACAGAATCACAGAATCATTAAGGTTAAAAGAGACCTCTAAGTACATGCTTCCTTTTGCATGAAGCTCACATATGGGAGTATAAAAGGATGAGGGTTGGCTCCAAGGAGCAGTGTTGGTGCTGAGCTCCTCTCCCCACTCTCGTGTGGCTCTAAGAGGACACATGGGAAGGCAAAGAGGCTGGAGAAGAATGGTGCACACTGTGCTCCCTCAGGACAAAGATCATTTATCCCTTCCTAGAAGATGTATGGACAATTGCTATCATAATTTCATTTTTCCCCCCAGAAAACATCCTTGCAGTGGCACTGACTCCAGGCTCAAGTCTAAGTCCTGCCAAGCCAGCCAAGGGCTGCAGCAGCCTCTGCAGTGAAACCTGCCCTGGCCCAGCTCCTCCAAAGATGCATGGGGAAAAAAAAAAGCAAGCTGCACTTCCTTGGGATCAATCTGCCTAATTGTCTTCATTTCACAACTCACCCGGGAAGGGGAGAGAGGAGGGAAAAAAGAAAAAAAAAGGCAAAAAACAACGCAGAAGAAATAGCTCAGTGGAGGCCATATCAGGATGGGAGTGGGAGAGAGTTAGTGCCCTAATGAGCAGTCTAGCTGCGTAGGAGGGAAACAGGTTGTTGTCTGTCTAAGAGAAAGCAGTGAGTGCGGCTCCAAGCAGATATTAGATGGGAGCCCAGCGCGCAGTCTGATATCCGTTCTTCCCCTGATCCTGCAACCCGTCCTCCTGTGAGTAATTCTAACTCACAGTGAGTAGCTCCACTGACTCACAACCAGGCTTTTGAGTTTGAGGAGGGGAAGGAGAAGGGAGGGTGAGAAGGGCTCTCTTTTGGCATTTGATTGTGTCGTGCAAGGCTTACAATCTAGCAAGAAATGCCATGATCCTGCAAGCACGCCTTGAAGGAGCTGCCAAAATTCAAGTGGGTAACCCTGCTGAAGGCAAAAGCTTTGATTTTAAGAATAAGCTAATGCCTAAGTGTCTGCAGAGGACTTGCTGAATTAGCTGTTGATTTGTGTTTTGTAACTTTTCCACGTACTCAGGTGTGGTATCAGGCTCCAAACCAATAAGCACTGAAACATATGCCTGTGGATCCTCCAGTAAACCAGTGAGAAGTGCTCATTTGGGTTCCTGGAAATTTGTATAAGGATTTTGCTGAAGTCTGAGACTCACACAGTGCCTTATTACTCAATATCTCTGATTTTTGGAAGTCAGTTACCAGTGAGGGCAGTCACTTTTGGAAATACAAGGATAGTCCTGAGCCATGTCCCCAGGCCTCGCAGTCCTGCTGGGCTCCCAGCTGGGGAAAGGAAACAAACATCCACCAAGCTGCAACATCAGTCCTGGGATATCACTGAGGCTACCTAAAAACCAAATTGAGTTGAGCCTGAGGGCCGGGACCTGATGCTACAGCCCCAGCCAAGGGCTTGTGCCTCACTGAGGGCAGTGAGAAGGAGATGCTTGCTCCTCTAACAGTTGGGCCACGGCTTATTGTTTGCTGCTGGGAGAGGACCTGGAATGACTCTCTCTGCCCCGAGGATGGCAAATCCCCATCTCCCTCCCTGCTACACCCTCCTAGACCCTACTGATCCCACTCTGCCATCAAGAAAAAAATCCGCCTCCGTCTTGCAGAGACAAACGGGCTCGCTTCTCATTTCAGGAGAAAATACTCCGTCTGGTATCCCGGCTGTGACACAGACCTTCGAGGAAGCCGAACATACACAGTGACAGTGAAGTGGTAAAACTGCCTTCTGCAAAAAGCACGGTGACTGCTGCCACCTCAGCGGGCTGTATCACTGTGTGATTAAGTTCTTACCAGACTTTTTGGTAAAGGCAACCTTCCTGATCTGATAACTGCCAAGGACAAGCCAAATACGCAGGGTCAATCTATGCACATTTAATCCCCAGAAGGCAGATTAAGTGTATAATTGACCCATATAATCCATGTATCATCTCCAGTGAAATGTTTTCTATGTCCGGTTTAGGCAGACATGAGGCCCATAAGAAAGCGATCAGAGACAGTATTACCATTGCAGTGGATTTCATCAAAATCAGAGATGGCTTTTTAATCACTCATCTCAAAGACTGCTAGATTTAAGCAGATGAACTAGCACTAAGCACATCTGTTTTAATCCTTATCTTCTACTCAGGCTGGTATCTTCAAGAAGTACAAGGAGGAAAAAAATAAATTAATTTTTTTTTTTTTTTTAGGTTCTTGCAATCTTAGGAGCTTCTCTTGGTGTTTTGATCTCTCATATCAAAAGCATGTTTTTGTTTTTGGTGGTTTTTTTTTTTTTTTGTAAGATATTGAATTAATCATCAGAGAGAAAAATGCCATCTGCGCTACTTAGGGACTGCATGAGGATGTTGGAATTCACAGGATCTTGGGGAGCTCACTCCACATTCAGTAGCCTTTTGTGTATGTGCTACTCGCCTGTGCCTGGGGAGGAAATATTCTTGCTATGTTTTACATTAGTGTTTACCAATTTATGAGGAAGAAAGGTTGGCATTCACACTATCTTCTAGTCAGTCATAGACTTTCTGGATCACATATGTTGTGACGGATTGAAACCTATACTGTGAGCATCTAAGGGTTTGTGTAAAGATATAGACACGTACACACAGATATAAATAGCTTCCACCAAAGGGCACAACCCTTACAAGTAAAACTCCCACTTCCTCCAGACAAAATTGCAGATATATAAACTCTGATCCTATGAAATTCTGAGTGTCCTGAGCCAAAGCGGGCTTGAATTTTACAGGATTAGTCTGAAGACTCAAGATCACAATGAAGATATTTTCTCCTGTTTAAGATACATCCACCTGCCTCTGCCTCATTGTTCCTACAAATAATTCCTCAAAGCCAACTCTTACCAACTATACAGGGAAAAAGTGATAAAATTTTACTTTCTATCAGGCACTACACAGAGTTTGTGACCCTTCTGCATTGTGTGCAAAGTATCACAGAGGTTTAGATCCCAAAGCACGCAGCTGTGCATGGGGATGCAGGGAGCAGGCGATACGGTGCTCTTCTAAAACTCCTCAGTTAGCACTGCTCTCTACCCACAGGCATTATTATAGTGTTTTAGCTTTAAATGTTACCAAATTAGTAAGCCAGGCCAAGTAAATAAGTCATGTTACTCTTCAGTAAACAGCACTGCCAAAAAGCTAGTTAGGTTTTGATTACCAGCACAATTCCACAATCAATCTGTTCATTCAATGATCCCAAGAATACAGATTTTTTAAAATTAAGATGAATCTATTTCGGGGGTGTAAGGGGGAAGCCCCTGACTAATTTGCAGAATCAAGAGGATTAACACACAGACCACACAGAAATATTACAATAATCTTCTGCAAACACCAGTAGCTCCCAAAAAGCACAGCCCTCTTCTGCAGGCTCGAGCAGGGCACACAATGCAGGGGAAGTGAAATGGTTTATGAGCTAGGAATCACGGCAAATGCCAAAAAAAGATGCACTAACCCTAATTCTGCTGGGAGATGGCCTAATGCACTCTGCAGTCTCTGCTCCTGGGAGGAAACAAAGGGGAAAGGAATGGAAAGGGTGGGTAGGACTGCAGAGAAATGTGGGGATTAGGAATATCCCTGGAGCTGCAAACCTCAGCAAAGGTGCAACAGACAACCTCGTGCTGTGCACCTCTGCTCTTGCACGCCTCACAACAGCACAGAAAGGGGATTTAGCCCTATATTGATAGTGTCTCTGACATGATCCCACTGAGAGCAGAGGAGCTGCCTGCAGGCAGATTGAAGCTGTTTACCTGCCACCAATGCATTTATTACCACATAACATCCTAAAACCAGACTAAGCTCTTGGCTGGGATAAATCAGCACTGCTGCACTAAGCCAGCCAAGATGCTGGCCATGAAAGTGTTAATAATCTCATTGCCTGGAGAAACTGCAGCTAAGAGGATTGCTCCTCTGCCACACTGGGGGAAGCGAGGGCAAAATCAGGCCCAAGTCTAATTCAGCATCATAAATACGATTTTTGATTATTCCTCTTACTAAAAAGGTAGCTAGCACCTAAAATGTCCTTGGAAAATAAGATCATTGGTGCAAAGACCAAAGGAGCTTCAGGGCTCCAAGGCCGTGCCTTTCCAGTACCTAAAGGGAACTTACAAGAAGGCTGGAGAGGGCCTGTTTGCAAAGGCCTCTAGTGAAAGGACGAGAGGCAATGGATTTAAATTGGAGATGAGCAGATTTAGACTTGATATTAGAAAAAAGTTCCTCACCATGAGGGTGGTGGAACACTGGAACAGGTTGCCCAGGGAGGTGGTTGAGTTCCCATCCCTGGAGGCATTCAAGGTGAGGCTTGACAGGGCTCTGGGCAAGCTGATCTAGTTGGGGATGTCCCTGCCCACTGCAGGGGGGTTGGACTAGATGACCTCCAGAGGTCCCTTCCAACCCAAACCATTCTATGATTCTATGATTAGCTGAGGGGGACAAAGAGCTGCAGGGCTGTGGCTGAACCCGGGACAACAGAGTTTGCTCCTACCCTTAACTGAAATGTAGGGGAACACACAGCACCAAGTTTGATAAGGTTGGACCACAGGTACTCACAAACCCTGCTGCTACTGACCCCCAGCAGGACCCCTGTCATGCCCAGAGCTGACCTCAGGAGCAATCCACTTCAGCTGCAACCTGGCAAAGATACTACACAACTGCTCAAAATGTAATTCCAATTTTTGGGTGGCTAGTGCTTGGCACATCCCCCTCCCTCCTTGCAAACCAAGGGCCCCACAGCTCACCCTTCTCCCAGGCACACACTCACGTACATGAGACATGTGCAAAGAGGCTGATGGCAACAGGTTCCAGTGCTATGCTGCTGGCATGGGGAATGTGAATGGGAAGGGGAATGGTAACAGGAATAGGAACAGCTCCCATGTGCTGTGGCTCCTGCCTACAACCAGCGTGCATCAAAACACGCAGAGCGATGTACAAAACCCTACTCTTGATTATTTTATTCCACATGCACCAGGAAGACTCAAGGAAAGCAGGGAGGGAAAGAAAGGTTTTGCACTTTTTGCTTCCCAACAAGGTGGCTGTTCTTTTTTTTTTTTAATTTTTCATGTCAACTGTTAATTTGTTTAAAATCTGGCTTGGTAAAACGAAGTATGAGCAGATCAAACTGAAATTATTTGTGCTAATTACAGCCTTTCAAAAATTGGAAATAATGGCCCGAAGGGTACAAACACACCAACTGTGAATCACAGGGAAAGGATGAGGGAAAAGGCAGTGTGGGCATTGAAAAGAACAGTCCAGATGAGTTCTGGAAATTTAACTGCTCATGGAATAAATTTCAACACAAACGAGCAATGCACTTGCAGGCCGGCTGCAGATGGAAGCGACAGTCTTTTGTTTTATGTTTTGTGTTTTTCTCCCCATGCCTGCTTGATGGGTGATTTGTGTCTGATGCTCTGCACTCCAAACTCTCCCTGGAGCGAGCAGGAGCAAGGCCCGGAGGAGGCACGGCCGTGCTCTGTGCATGAATGAGGCATTCTCAGTGGATATGGGTCATGCTAGTAGATGTACACAGTAAGATTATTTGACTTCAATTCATGCCACTTGATATAATGTGATAAAACATTTGACATGAGAGATAAGTTCCATTTTAATCTGATAAGGTATGGGGGAAAGAAAAGAGTGGGAATTGTAAAGGAGGAAGAGGTTTCCAAGGGACAGGTAATGCGCAGAAGGAGAGGTATTGAGTGGAGGAGGAGGTTGGTTGGGAAGAAAAGCAGCTTTCCCTGCACACTGAGGAAGCAAAAGAGTGAGTAAAGAAAGCAAGAAAAGTTGTTAGAGTTTCAGAGCCAGGAGACTGAGAAATGGCACTGCTGAGAGGTGAAAGGAAGGAAAGTAGGAACAGAAGCTGCTTCAAACAGAAATCGATATATGGACAAGTACCCTAAAGAGACTGAAACACTAATGCTACAGGCTGGCTGTCAACAGAAAACCTTTGCTATAGAGCAGCTATGAAGACAGAAAGGCTTTAACACAACAAGAGCAAAAGAAACAGAGATCTCAGTTAACATGCATCCAAATACAAAACAAACGGGCATCACAGGTCACTGTCCTCTTACAGTCCAATGAATTTATCTTGTGCAACAGAAAAATAGCTCTGAGCATCTGGGTCAGTTCCTATCATGCCATCTTCATCAAGGAGACCATGTCTCATTTTTACTTTTGGTGTCAGACACCACAAGGCAGTCCTCTTGAAATACAAAAGTACATTCCTAATCAGCTCTGTTTTGGTTAGCTTTTAAAATTAAAATTTAGTGAGCTTAATTTGCAGTCAGTTTTGGAGTGCCTGTCAAGGAAGCACACTGAAAATGTGCAGAAGAGATGGCCTTTAGCAAACGCATCTGCCAAAAACCTGGCTCAAATTTTAACAGAGAGAACAATGACCATGATGTTCTGTTACAGAGAGATTTTCCACAAGCTTAAACATAGTAAAGGGCTCTCTTAGAAGATGCTGTTCCCTCAGAATCCACACACAGACAGACCAAGACACAGTAGACTAGAGATTTAAAGCGGGCAGAGAACAGATACGAGCCTTAGTCAGAAAGAAAGGAAAGATTTATTTATTTTTTAAACCTATAACCAATAAATTTTCTCAAAATGTGACTTATCCTCCTGTCTTATTTTGTCACATTTTGGGTCTCTCCTACTTGGTGTCCAAGGAGGAGAAGGCATTTACTTACATCAAATAACCTTTCTATATACATCTCCTCATTGACCTTATCACGCAGGACATCCTGAGAGTGGCGGACAAATGTCACATAGGCATCAGCAACATCCATCCCTGGCTTCTGCATGGGGGAGAGAAGAAGAGAGAAAGAGAGAAACATGAATAGTGGCACAGACTGGGGGGCAGCTCCACTGTGCAGCCTCCTCACTGCTCTTCCTTCTCCTCCACCTCCTGCCGTCCTCCTGGAGTTTGCCCTTTCCTTACCTGAGGGACACTGAGTCCTGTTGCTTTTCCCCCAAGCTCAGCAAAATACTGTGTGCAGCACAAGATCATGAAAATCACTTGCTCTTTCTCTTCTTTCACCTAGAGCAAAGCTGGTCAGAGGAATAAAGCTCTTCCTCAGCAAACCAATACTGGGTATTTGTTCTGCTCTCTTTGGTGTTGTTGACCTAATGAGTGAACCAGCAAGCTGGGATGGGGATTTTCTTGGGTCATCTTCTCTATGCAAGCCCTCTGGTTTCTGAAGGTAGAAAGCTAACTGCCAGAGTTGGGCTCTTGGTTCTTCTTTTACGGTGTGAAGAAATGTATAGTAAGCAGCTAGTGTTGTAGGAGGCATCTCCAAACTGCCTTTCTTTTTCTGTTTAGACCCCTGACTTTAGGTCAAATTTACTGCTGCTCTTCAGAATAAATTGGGTAAATGGTAAGTCAGAGAGTTTATGTCTATGTGAACGTTTAAGCTGCTGCTGAACAGCAGGAAGCCTCCCTGTGCTGTCCCAACTCTATGGCTTTCTACTGAATTTAACTGATTTTAAACAGCAACTTACAAGCATGCAAGAATCTGGGGACATCAGCATTTCTTTATAGAAAATGGGAACTGAAGTAGGTGGATGGGAAAATACTTAAAAAAAATTATTCCTGTTTGAGTTCACATTGCTTGATATATTGGAATCAAACTTACCTCAAAGGAAACCCATTAAAATACTGTAACATGAGTCATTACAAGACCTGCCACAAAATCTTAAATTTCCATGGCACATTGTAAGTTTGTTAATAACTAGTGTCATTAGTTTCCATTACTGTGATTTACCTCAGATCACAGAGTATCATTTCTCTGCAAGATACGATTGTCAGCCGCTGCAAATTGAAGTTAGTTAACACATCTGTGTAATTTCCAGGGTGAAAATGAAGACAGTTTGGAAAGCAGTAGGGAAGGGAGTTTTTTAATACACAGCAAACAATTATCAAGCAAAGGGCCAGTGCTTGGCCCTTGGGAAGCCAGTAACATTTCTTAACACCTACTGCAACAATGACAAGGTATTAATTTGAAAAACAATGCGGACAACACCAATGTGGCAATAGTCAAGTATTACCCTTTCAAGCAATTTTCAGCACGCCGATTGTGCCCATTTCAAGGTGGCATTATACGGATTGGTTTGTACCCAGACAATTGCAACAGCACTTGCAGAATTAGATTTAACCAATGGTTTTCTGTTCAACACCAGGATTTCTCCTCTGTCCTCTAGTCAAACAGGTTTTTCTTTCTCCTTCCCCCAGAAAGGCAGTGGCTTATGGACCATGGGGCATCATACTGCACAGGTCTGGGAGCTGTGCAGGGCTGGTGGTTGATTTCATCAAAAATTTTGGGGCTGTCAAGGAGGCTGTTGAATCATGATTTTGCTTCCAGGGGAAGGTTGGGAAACAACCCAAAAATAACCCAGATGAATGATTTGTGCTCTATTTTATGCCAAGAATTGGTGCATCCACCTGGCTCCAAGGATGGGAGCAGAGGCTCACTCTTCCTGCACAGCCACAATGCTGTGTATCTCCCAAGGGTGTCCCAGGTACAATGCTTTTGATAAAGCTTGAAAGGGTTATATAGAATTCTACACACTTCTCTTCAAGATGCTTTACTTGCCAGGAATGTAGAGTCCTTAGAGAAGGCCATGCTTTGCCCTAAAAGTTACTTAAAATAACTATTGTGTGCTCAAATTCCTGATGACTAAATATTTAAGATGCACTCAAACAACTAGGAATTTCAGCTGAAGGATCTCCACATTTTCTAATGGCTAGAAGTAATTTTTGAGTCTGTCTCTCTTTCCAGTGCTCTCAATATTTTGTTCCTATTACTCCAAGAAAACAGGATTACAATCTCTATGCTGAGATATTTTAAATCAAGCAAGACTTCTTACTGCTCAAGAGTTTATCTTCCCGTTGCTGGGCTAAAGACACAGGAATTTGGTAGGAAAGGTTTCTTTTGGGCTAAAGGGATGTAAACACCGAACGCAGATGATGTGGACCAAGATGTCTGATAAATTTATCACATATCTCATGTGACAGCATGCAGAGCAATCACATCCATGTAAAATGTACATAAATACATTATAGATAGAGGTCATCAAACTCAATGGAGTTATTATTGATTTACACTGCCCTCTCTAACCGAGTGCAGGATTTGCTGTGGTATACTAAGATCTACTCTTTTTTCACTTGTAATTGCTCAGGATCTCTCTGCCTGTAAATGCTACAGTAACCCCTTATTCCAGCCAACATTCATATATTATACTTCAACTCAATTTAAATGTAAATTTCTGGCAAGTTAAGTGCTCTGTCTAAGAATGTTAAGGGCTCTTTTCCTTATGAATCAAGGTCTAATTAGAGGAGACGATGTACAGTTTTCCTATACCAATTACAGAAAAATGGAAAAAATTATTTTCATTAACAATTTCCCAAACACATGTTGCTATCTCATCACCATTTCCCCAAAGTAATAAAAAAGTCATTTCTGAAAGAGTAAAATAAACCAACAATTAGAAGAACAAAAATAAAATAGATTAGCTAATGTGTTAGATGTGTGTTGGCTCAGTTCTAGCATGTCTGGACCTTTTTGTTTGGAAATTATACTGTATTTGTACAAGTCCAAATGAAGAATTAACAGAATGCACTGCTCCCTTTTTTCCCCCCCCTAAAAATGTGATTCAAGCCAATTGCATAAATATGGTACCTTTTTGACACCATCTGCAAATTATTGCCTAAACAGCCCTGTAGGTCTCCATAAGAGGGTAACTGCTCATTATTAACGGCATGGAGATATTCTTTCCAGTTCAAATGTTAAAAGTGTCAAGGTCCATGGTTCAATCTTGGCTGTTAATGCATAATGTGGGTTGCTACACATGCATAAACCAAAGCAGGATGCAAATTACTATGACAGAAGTTGTTTAAACTGTGCTTACGGGTACATCCACGTATTTGGAAGCAGCCTTCACCTGTAAAAGGAACAAGAAGAGAGTTTACACCATCAGTACATTGTCAGGTCTTTGCCTTTTCTTTAAACACCTGTAAGAGCTTCTCCAGCCAAGACTCGGGACAACACAATGCTGAGTGGGGGAAAAAAGGGTGATAAAAACTACATTTCCTGTCTAAAAGAATAGGTAGGGCAGTATTTTTGTTGTTGTTGTTGTTAGGGTTTTTTTTGAGAGGTACCTTTACTGCTGCTAAAGCTCTAATAGCAACAGATGATAGTGTGGGAGTTGTGCTTCTCCCTCTTTTACTTCAGCGAGCGGGGGATGATGGGGTTCAGAAGTAGGCATCGTTATTTTCTTTGGAGGTCTCATTGCCTGCCCAATGCCACATGTCTCCAAAGGCAGTGCCTGTCTCTCCCATCGGGACCTGCATCCCAGGGACCATGAAAGCTCCTTGGCAGCATGGGCACAAAGGCATGGTGAGGTTGGCAAGCACCTGCACCTGAGTGGCCACTGCAAAGTATCCAAAGGACTCTAATTTTGCCTCCCGCCCACAGTTGCTCATGCAGTATGCTTCCCCAGCTTTGCCTGGGACATTATTTTTGCTCCTTTTTGCTGGCCCTGTTGCCGGCAGGGGCTCACAGACTGTGTTGGGACAGCATGCTCATGCCATGCAATGGAGAAATGCCCCAAAGCCTTTCTGCTTTCCAGATTCCAAACAGCTACATTAGTTCCTATGCTTTTCTCCCACTTTTAAAAGATGTTATTTGAGAGAGGGTATCAGAGGCTGGACACCACAGTCCATAGTGTCCTCACAAGCGAAGGAGGACTGTAAAACTTCAGATTTACTTTGCCTTGGGTTTGCCACACAGCAGGGTGCTCGTTGCCTGGCACTGGAGGTGGGGTGGCCCCTAATGTCAGGGCCAACTTTTGCAACTGAGCAGTGCCCAGCTGGTCAGAGAGACCTTCTTCCCACTGCAGCAGAAGGCACCGTGTCTAGAGAGAGGACGGCTGGGATTTTCCACAACGCTTCTGCTTTTAATTAGGGTAAGTGTTGCCGGCCATCTTTGTTTGGGTGTAAGAGCTCACCTGCTTTCAAATATTTCTAAAGCTACCATTAAAACAGCCTAAATATAACACGCACACAGTTGCATCTTGGGATGAATAAATTATGTGTCCCGAATGAGAGAATGAATGTATGTGTGAGACAGAATGTGAGAGTGGGTGGAAGCACTCATATGGTGTGTGTGGGGGGTGCATAATTAAGCACAATGAGGCGATACAAAAGACCAGACTGGTGGTAATTGCCGAGGTGAAGGCTGCAAGCATTGGCAATGCCTGGGCTGCTGAGCCAGGGGGCAAGAACAGAGGGAAGGGCAGGAGGGGGGCATTCAGCGCCTGCCACCACCATGCAGCCTGGGGCTTGGCTGTTGGAGGAGATGGCGGGGACAGGGCATGTCCCAGCACATGGGTTTAGGGAAGGAGAGAGCACATCAGCACCAAGCCCTCACTCTCAGAGAAGAACAAACACTCATCTCCTCCAGGTATCCCTGTTTCCAGCTGGCTCTCTGGACACCTCGCCCTGTCACTGCATTTATCCTAACAATTTTCTTAGGAGGCAGTGAAGCACTATCTCTTGCTCCTGCTGAATGGGAGCAGAGGAGCTCCAGCCTCCATGTGTGAAGGCAGCTGGAGCCTGGCCAATGGCTGAGGCTCCAGAGGAGCAGGCAGTCAGGCACACCCACGCCAGTGTGGGGCAGCCGCTGTCAGGGCTACCCAAGCTAGCTCCAAACGAGCTCCTCTGAGCAGCAAAGCTAAACAACCAGGAGGAAAGCTCAGAAAACACTGTGGCTTGATAGCCTGCAGGATTCAGCCTGGGGTTAGTGCTCAGGGCTGCACTATGCCATGCACCTGTATCTTGAAATATCACCCAGGCCATGAAGTAGCGCAGTGGCACCCCAGGAAAGCTGCAATCTGAGCATGGATTTAGCATTCTTAGGTCCAGCTTAGTGTCACCATCTGAAACTATCTTCTTCTCCAAAGCCAAGAGGCGACAAGAATAACTCAGTCAGCTTCCGGAGATCTCCTCCTTCCACCCACAAAAAAAAAAATGAGCTGCTTCTCCTGCCCACTCCCCTTTAATCAGAATAATTACTTGTTTTTCTTTGAACTCAGATTTGGCTCCATACAGTGAGATTTCCAAACTGCCGGATGTTGTGTGATTTCTGCTAGGCTGCCGGTTTTCACAAAGTATCTGACTTTGCCATGGAACGTCTCAGTTTACCATACAAATTTTGCACAGAACAAAAATAAGATCTTTTACTTCTGTATCCCTCGGGTAATATGCAATCTTTGGTTTTAATTACTGTAGGTGTAATTCTCCACCTACAGAGGCCATCCAGATTAAAGGGAATTTTAGCAGCTGTCATTCCTGTGACTCAGTGGATCTGCACATGCAGATACCCAGCCAGGGCCTGGGCTGTTGCCGCCGAGATGCACTTAAATGGAGTAACAAACAGAAAAAAAGAAAAAAAAATAGACTGGCCAAATTTAGAAGGGTGTTTTCCTCTCAAAGTGCTCTGCAAGGAGAAGTGGCTAGTGAGAATTTATTAGGACAACAGACGCATTAATTTTATCTTGAATTTCGAGGCAAGAATTGGAAATGAGGATATCCCACTAGGTGATAAAACTGTCTGTCACAAGACCCCCGATTACATGTCACTTGCAGAGTGCCTGGAGAACACACAGTGAAAGAAGCTGGTGGAAGGGGGTGGGAGACTAATGCTTTCTAGAGCTCAGCGGCTTGGACCATCACACTTTGTTGTATTTGTTCAGACAGGGAAAACGTGGGAGGTGGTGCAAGCATACTGTAACAAGAGAAAGTTTCTCTATTTATCGTTGCAAAGACTAAACACAGCAAATCGCATTACTACTGCAGGGAAGGGAGACTTTCCAAGCCCAGTGCCAAAGGGGTTGGGACTGTTCCTTAGCCTCCTTTTGTGGCTGGTGCTGCCCAGTGGCTCCCAGCAAACAAGTGGGCCAAGGCGACAGATACCTTATGCCTGCAAAGGAGCAATTCTGCTTCCCTCCAGTGTGCCTAGCCTCCTTACTAGGAGATGGGCACGTTCCAGGAGATGGGCACGTTCCTGGAGATGGGCACAGACCACACACAGTAACTATTCGGATGCACACCCTTTCCTGGCTGCAAACTCAGGAAACTAAAGCTATGGGGCCAGATTGAAAGGTTGCAAGGCTGTCAGAGCAGCACAGACCATTTTGCTGCTGCTGGGGCAGTTAATCATCAGTAAGTGTCCAAGGAGCAGCAGAGGGAGGCTGCTTGAACCCCATGTACTGCCTCCTCAGAGGCTGCCTCCAGATCCCAACCACAGCCAGAGGGTTCACTAGCAATCAAAGGGAGCAGCACTTGGCAGTGTAAACAGTAGGATGTGGTGGGAGCAGTGCAGTGTCAACCGAGGAACAGCTTGGATTCATGGAGAAAGAAGGGCTGCACATTACGCTGTCTACCCAGGCTGATGCTGGTACTTCTGATGCCTGGAAAGCAGCCACCTCCACATCCTCTACTGCTGGCACATGAGCATCTCCTAACCCTCCACAGCACTGGGATAAGGGAAGGTATCCACCCCAAGCCATCCCCTGCATCTCCTCAAGCATGGATGAGCACAGCCCTGGGGCTGTCACTACACAGGGGCCTGGGACAAGGCACTGTGGGGCAGTGAGTGGGACAGACCCCCTTTGCCCCTCCTTCTCTGAAGAGCAAAGCGTCTCCAGCACACCTGAAAAGTCAGGATGCTTATCGTGAACCCTGTGGTGGTTCACATAAGCTGACAGACTTGCTGTGCACACAGCTGCCCATAAGCAGAGTTTCTTGCCTCTTCTGGTAAGCCTGCTTACATCCATCCCCATTTCCAAATGGATACTACAAAACGGCCTCAAACTTAGCAAGAGGGGCCCAAGAGTAGCAAACAACAGGCAACTTGAAGTAGCTAAGACAACTCCCAAATGAGATTTTGGAAAGCCTTCTCAGTTTGCAGAGCAGTGCCTTCTGCCTCCTGCCCAGTCTCTGAACAAGTGAGTGCAGGACAGGCTGCACACGCAGGCAGTGGGGATGGTGCATGAAAATGTTAATGCAACTTTCCAAGCAACCCCAGACACATGCATTTGGGTGCACACCTGCGTGAGCTAGCTAAGAGATGCTACGATTGCAAAGAGACACTCTGGTAAATGTTCTGGCATGTAAACATTCAGAAGACCTTTGGAAATCAGCTGCTATGTGTTTGTCCTATGAAGCTGTCACAACACTTTTCTGGATTACAGCTCAGACTGCTAAAATCTTGCTGGATATTGAGGCCAGTTTTACACAGATACTGTTCTTGTCCTGTACCTTTCTAGGAAATGCATCATGTGCCAAGGTGTGGATTGGTTCTGCAGTGTTAGGGAGAAATGTGGTGTTAGAAGCACCTTGTGTTGTGTAACCTCACGGGATTTCTCCTACCTTGTTCTCTTTTAGAAACACAAAGGCACTCCCTAGATCTCCCTTATTTTGTTTTTTACTGCTGAAAATGGTCACTGTTATGGCCAGGAGACTCAGAGGACCACCTCCAAAGTGCAAGGTAGCAACAAAGCAACCTCTTTAGTTAGGGAAATTGCACATACAGCGCAATGACTCTTTTCATCTTCACACACATCCTCTTCACACACATCCCCAACAGAATAAACCCCAAACAACCTGAATGATGACTGGAGATGGCTTTACTCTGTGCTGCCATATGATTGCCTATGCATCTTGGGTGTTTACGTACTATACATCTGTGTACAGGTTGTTTGTCTATTCATGCAGGGGCTACAGTGTTCAAACACCAAAGAATGGCAGAATTATTACATAGCTGATCTAGTCCCGGGAGAGAAGGAGATTACAACTCAGGGAAAAAAGAAAAATAAAGAAGAAAGGAAAATATTGCCTGTACTTACAGTAAATGACAGGAAAGAAGAAAACAAAGTTCCTTCATCGTATCTAGACAGTTTGGCCAAGACTCCTTCCAAAATGGTGACAAACTATGAAGACAAAAAATACTGCAATTATTTTTAATAATCGAACAAGGGTGTAAAAATCAGCATCAGCTTCAAAGCAGCCAAAGGAGCTCTCAGCATTGCCAAAGGAACGGACAACCTGTCCCCAAACACAGCGGGTCAGGGAATGGGGAGAAAGAAGAATTGCCTTTCGGGTGCTACATGGCCCACTTCTTGCTGTGTGGGAATTACCCCTCTGTGCCATGGGTGATGCTGGGGACAGGAGGTGGGTGCAGTGCACAGGGAAGCCAGCACAGCCTCTCTGGGTGGGAAAGCTGCTGGTACTTGCTCCCAGTATGCAGTGTCAAGCACGCAGCTAGCTGGGTATTCTTGTAGAAGAATTGAACTGGCATATGTTGGTGGATTATGTTTAAAGGTCTCCACTGTATAATAGGGATGACTTGTTCTCAGAAAGTTTGAAACTAGAGGAAAACACACCCCACCATCTTTCTCCCTACGTACCAGTTCCCCTCTGTGTTAGCACGGCACACCAGACCTACACAACAACCCAAGGGAAATGCTGGCAGCTGAGCTACAGGAGGCAACTGTGATGGAAAACAATTTCCAAACAATTAAACCTGACATTTTGGAATGTGTTTCCCACTACTGTCACCTTTAAATTAATTTCTTAGAAGAGCATATGGCAATCTTGCACAAGACGAGTTATTTGGTCCGCACAACCTTATGTGTAGGAGTGGTGACCACCTCTGCGTGCCACCCCAACGTCTACGCAGCAGCATTTAGCAGTGCTACTCCCTCAGACTGCAGCTACCCTCAGTGCTGTGGGGCGATGCTGACCACGGGGTGTTACCCCATTAACAGAACACCCATTCCTTAAAACCACTCCTTGCCCAGTATGCCAATCCTGCTAGCAGCATATTACATCTCACGCAGTTCCTAATCATCAAAAAGTCACCATGAAAGGATTGGGAGATGTATGATCTTGCCTGTGAGAAACAAGAAGCCAATTCAACATCTTAATGTGTCACATTTTAATGGAAACATGCATATTAAAAATGCAATGTTAACAGTGAATCACTTCACCTGAAGGTGAAGGTTACCTTTGCCACTAGGAGTGTTATCATTTCTTTGACGGTTTCCTCAATTAGTTCATCTATTTTTGAATGGTACTGGTGCTAAAGAAAAATAAAAGGAGAGGGGAAAGAAAATATTAGCACTGATCACAGCCAAGAGATCTACAGTTGTCAGCCTCTTCCCTTGGTAAACCACAATATGCAGCATTAAACCAAAGAATTATGCAGCTTATTACCCTGTGCTCTACTACAGTGGCCAGTGATTACTTACATTTGTAAGGGAGACCCTGAATTCAGGAGAATCTTACACCTGTTTGTGAAGTGTGGGCAAATCCTGACCTGTTCTGTGTGCCCACAGCTCTGGGAGCCACATGCAGATGTTGGAGGGGAGGCTATGCCATCCCTGTGAGCACCAGCACCGAGCACTCCTAGAGACCCTGAAAACCTTTTGCTTCAGTTCTGTGGGTATTATCCTGTTCATCTGGCACATGGATCACACCTGACAATGTGATATACTGCTGCCGGAGGAAAATGAGCAGCCCTTGCCTAGGGCACTGCAAACCACCCAGCCCTTGGATGGGGACTGAGCAGGATTTGCTGCTCCAGCGGAAACACCAGGAATGATACTGCACCCTTCCCATCTACCACAGCAAGGCACTTGAACGGGTATTACACATTGGGTTCAGCAGGCACATGGTTCATGTTAGGCAGGCTGCACTGAGCTTTCCTCAGTGACTGGATGACAGGCTTAAAAAAACACCTAACAAACCAAGAGGAGTCTTTTTGTCCCATGGAAAGGCCAGCAGACAGGGCAGCCCCAAGCTCTGGGTATTAGCAGATCCCGTGGCACAAGCTCAGAACCAGCTGACCACCACCAGTGCCTGGAGCATCAACGTATCTGAGTCTTCCACCCAATTTCTGCACATGCCAAACCTTGCTTAGCTTGGGAGCTCTGATGCAATCAGCTGCAATATGGCTAGAATAGGTACTAAAATACAGTCTTCTACTAATTTAGAAGAGACCTGTTTCCAATACAAGATTTAATTAGTGAAAACATACAGTATATTCTTATTTTCAATGGACTGAGAAAATACTGATTATGACTGCTTTCCAACACAAAACATGTGATTTTTTCAGTCAAACATTTCAAGCACTGGTGCTAGTCACTATATTCATTACCACTTGGCATTAATATTGTTTTAAAATGTTAACATCAAATCACATTGAAAGAGACAAATCTGCTTTAAATACTAATCAGACTTTGGGAAGGAAGACTGCGAGGGCTTTACAAATGCTAAATGCTGGTCTCAGTGTCTGACTGGTAGACTCTGAACTGCTCTGCAGTTTGGGGATTTTTTCCTATGGCAGTAACATATTAATACAGGAATTTGGAAAAAAGAAAATAAAAGTAGGACACACTTACCCACTCTTTAGCAAACTTTTCAGATGTTTTGGGACAGAAATAAAGAGGAAAGTGCAAAAGACAGGAAAAAGAACATATGAAGATAAACAATAAATAAACCAAAATCTTTTAAAAAGAGGGACATATGAGAACAGCACCATCATGCACAGAAACAATAAGCGATGGAAAATGAAATGTGATCAAAATCTCCTTTCACTGAAGTATCAGTATCAGCTGAAACTAGAGGAAAAGACTCCTATCTGTATGGATAGGAGCTGCTGACATCCTTGGCATATACAGCCAGGACCTCCTAAGAGAGATGAAGAAGGGGTTGTGCATATACTGGGGGTATGCATATATTGGAGATGTCTTCCCCATGACATTTTCCTTCTGCAACTGCATTTTGTGTGTTCGTGGAAGGATTTGTTTCACAACCAAGGATTTAGCTAACTGCTTTGATTGGGCAAGTCATGAGATTTAACTTGAAAATGGCTAGCTAGATGCAAAAAATACCCTGTGAAATGCACTGACTGATGCATTTTCAATCAAAAGCTTGTTTAAAAGGCAAATGCAGAGCCCTGGTAAAATAAAACTGCAACTCTGAGAGCAGGAGAGGACCTTGTGTACACACTAAGGCAGTCTCCTAAGGTGGTGTCGCAGGTCTCTGATGGCTCATTCCCATTGTGGCTACAAACCCTGGGGCAGACTCAGAGCCAGGGCCAGTGACCATGCAGAATAGGGCCCATGAGGCTGTGGGTCCTGCCTTGGGCAGCTGCAGCAATATGCACTCTGCTCTGCCAACACTGCAGCTCCAGCTCCAGCTCAGCAAGCCAAGCTGCATGGAGGATGGGGTCAGAGAAGGCAGCACTTTGGAAAATGACTGCTTGGTGCTGCTTTCATAGATGCCTGGCTCATAAACCAGTGTTTCTAACAGCAACTTCCACATTTCTTATGAAACTGCTTGAGGTTAAAGATCATAGAGCTGGTTTGCTTTACCCAGAGTAGCTCCTGCTTTCGATTGAGTTTGTCACAGCTTTCTATTAGCTCAATTATTACAATCCATAATCAGTGCACTACAATGATTCAACTTGACTTTATGTGATGAGTATCTTGCCTTGTCATGTAACAGATTGTGTGTACGTTGTATTTCTCTAAGGACCATCTGACCTTAGATATTAAATAGAAACATACTAGACCAACTGAGAAACATTTAATACATACATTTATCCCCTTAGATGTATTAAAAATTCAGAGGAAAAATAAATATTTAAGATGGTAAAGTATGTTTACCAAATGTTTTAACAGCTGCCTTTAGAGACAAGGAAATGGAAATGAAATGATGGGTGTTTGTTTCACAGGGTAATGCTTGCAAAATGCACTCAAGTATCTGTTAAAGTGAGTGTAACTGAAGGTAGTCTTAAAGGGAAGGTCTTTGGGGTGGGAGGGAGACCATGGGAGTGAGGTCAAATAATGTGTCAAGAGAGTCTCTGCTCACATACAGTTTGAATCAGCAGAAAAATCAGTGGTTTGTTTCTAACAAAACTGTCCTCTCCAGCTAGGTCTGGGCAAACACACCTGCCTGAACACTGCAGTGGGCAATGTGAGCCCATTTTGCTGCTTTTGAACTACCTGCAAAGGGACCATGTATTTTAGAAGCCACGTAGCATCTGTGGCACTGAAGGAGGGTCCTGTCAGCAAATTGTGTCTGTCCCTCCCTCCCTGTCCATCCCTGCCCCAGCAGGGCTGCAGGTGGCCCTGGCCAAGTCATGTGGCTGCCACACACTGGGGATGGGGGGACAGGGGGACTTAACAAAATATAGACCCAGTTCCTCAAATTAGAAAGGAAGGCATAGGCTCAAACCTAGCTTCTCATCCCTCTACTGTCCAAATGACTGTCTCATCATTTCTACCATGGACTCATGGGCTGCAATGACAGATCTGTATCTGAACTTTTACCCCCAGCACGACCATCTCAGCACACAGGTTTAGCAGCTTCAAGAAGAGGAGATGGAGGCAGCTGAAATAATGGAGTGGCACGAGCAACTGGAGGGGGAGGTAAGAACACTCATTAAAAGGAAGAAAAGTAAAAGGGAGGGTGTATAAAATTCTGCAGTCCCTAAACAGTAACTTATGCACTGATAATTTACAGGTCTATTAGTTCAGCTATCTGTTAAAAACCTCATGCCCCAGCAACTGCTGCTTGTCACAGGAGTTAGGCCATCTCCAAGCTGCTGTACCAAACACCTTCTTGAAGTGGCACAGGCAGATTTGCAGAGCTAATCCCCACTACGGCTGAGGCCAGCAGAGAAACAACCATACTGCTGCCTGCTCCCTTTTCACTTGTAGTTTGACTCAGGCTGAATGTGCATTGTGTCTGATGCTCAGGATTTGGAGGAAATTGTGGCAAGCACAGAGCATCACAAGGCAACATTGAAAGATGCAGCGAGTGCCTGGTCATGCTCCATATCCAGACACAGCTGATGTTATCAGCCTCGTGCCATCTCAATACTTAACCTGGGAGTTTTATGAATGCAATGGGCTTGCTCTGTCATCATATTGGAGTTTGCTTGATCTCCAAAACATCCCTGCCCCCAGAGACTGTGTTAGTATAATGGGTTTGATGGTAGTTTGCACTGGGGAGGATCACAACCATGGCCCTTCCTAGCTGATGAGGCACTGCCAGGGCAGATGCTGCAGCAGCTGCAGGCTGAGGGATCTGGGAAGATAAATGGGTATGAATAAGGAACAGAAAACGGTCCATGTCCAGGCTTGGACAATAAAAGACCACTCAAGAGCTGCCTCAGCTGGTGTGGAGGACAAGGGAAGAACTTGATGATGAGCAGTATGAAACTTCTCTTACCAAATGACTGTCACAAATAAAATATCATAACTGAAACATGTATAAGGAAAATAAGAAGAACAGCTGGATCTGATCCAAACCCCACTGACATCAGGGCAAAGATCCCTGCTGCATCCAGTGGCCTTTGGAGCAAGTCCTTTCAGAGAAACATGGTGAGGTAAACAACTAAAAAAACCCTAAAAAACAACAACAAAAACCAAACACAAACCAAATTGCAATGACTCAGTGCAAAATCTGACCATGGAAAGTTGTAGTGAAACGGCTTATCTAGGAAGTGCTGGCAAGCAGCAGGATAGGAGAGTCAAATACTATTTGTGAATTTATTCTAGACTGGTATATGAATATTTAATTTGGTTTGAAGCTACTGTAGCAAAATGATCATTTCAAAGCATTTAATCTAGTGCAATTCATCATCAACAAACTTCAACCTGCAACTATGGCTTCAGAAGAAACAAAATATCAGCAATTAATTAAAACAGGTTTGTTGTTGGAAACTTGAGTCATTAAGAACCTGGAAATGCAGGATCATCAAGCATGCTGATTTCAGCCAATATTCAAGGAAGTCACAACAGCTGGAATTTCAGTCTACTTTTGGATATCTATTTTGGTGATTTTTTTGTTTTGTTTTGTTTTTTTTTCCTTACAAACATCACAGCAACAATTTGACACTTCTGTTTTCCTTATGTTTGTCGATATCAAATAGTCATACACAGAAAGTGTGTTGCCAACACCTGGCTCCAAGGTGTAGTTAATGACTCAATATATATGGCTATCATGCATCAAACCAAGCTTAAGAGATGCTTTTTGCAGTCCTTGCAAAAGGCCACTCCTAAGTGACAGAGATTCCAAATATTTATCATCATTAGGTTTACTTGAGAGCAATCCTTGCATTTTCATCTGCACACTCTATATGGAAGGTTAAATCCACAACTGATATAACGACTCTGAAACCAGTGCAACAGGAAACATTGCCTTTAAAAGCTGTGAAAGGCAGAACCTGCATTTTTACCTCTTGGCCCATTTCCATACTGCAAAGCTTTGTTGACTGAGCTTTGGCATCCACCATGACATTAAACATGGTGCATATTGATTGAGGGACTCGGAAATCTGTCGATCGGCTGGTTTTCTGCAGCTTCACTTCAAATGCAATCCTGGTTCTGTTAAGAAAAGCAGAAAAAGACATTTCAGTTGCTTTTAAACATACTGAAGCTAATAATAATAATGTGAAACAATACGGAGAAGAGTTTGAGAAACCAGAAAACCGAATGCTGCTGGGACTGTTATTGTGCAATCATTATAAATGGACTTTTACTAAAAACGATTTTCCAGTTTATAAAGAAACCCACTCCCCAGAATATGCACTATTTATAAAGATACTATTACTTTCTCATGCTTGATAAACAGTGTAATGATTTTACAAACAGTAGTGTCACTGTACACCTAAAATTTGGTTACATTAGCTGATTTAGAACCAGAGACAAATAGCAAGCCTGACTCATTAATGGAAGCTCCTATTGCTCCATGATATCAACTACAAATAACAGACACTTTGGTTCATTGTTTGACTGGAAGAATAATACCAGATCACTGCATTTCTAGATGATTTTTGCTTGCTGAAAGTTCCTAATTGTGTCTTACGTTCATAGAGTTGTTTCCCTGGAACATACATATCCATCAGAATACGTCTGGAAGAGCTGCAGGGGCACAGTCACACATGTGTGGACACACGGACATGCATCGCACGAGCCTGCACCTTGCTGATCCCCTGAGGTTTCACTGAGCTCCAATTTGATATCCCTGGCAGTTACAAACTGTGTTACACCAAGAGCTTTGTTAGGCCAAGGACTATAGAATTTGATCCTGTGTCATATTTTAAAACACAAAGGCATTTGTGACTCTAACTTGGGGAATACTCTGCAGTACTTGGGCACTGCCTTGCCTAGCTTTGGAGCCCTTCTGCAGACTCTGGAGGTACTTCGCTAATCTAACCTCATACAGGACAATTATCACATCAGACAGACTCTATCAACAAATTAATATAGGAGCTTCTGTTTCAAAAAAACAAGGAATATCAGCTGCAGCTCAGGAATAACTCTGATCTTGAATGATCCCCTAAGGGTTATGCAAATGAAAATTCATTTACGAATGTGAAACACCCATTTTTGGGATCAGATCTGGGCTGGTCCATGGGTCCTCCTGCCCAGATTTATTAGTGAAACAGGCCTTCCTTGCAAGGGCTGCTTTCCTAACAGCACTGCAATCCAACCCAGTGCAGAAGGCAGGGTGGCTCCTCCATGGTATTCAACAGTTCAGAGACAGACGCGAAGAAAAATGTTGTGTCAAACTGAAATTGCTAAAGAAACCTTAGCCAGGCCCTGTTTGCAGGTGATATAAATAGGGAAGGCAGCATATTGGTTTACATCAGCAGTGGCATTTGAACTGATTTAATTACCAGTGCCAGATTTAGCCTGGACTCGGGGACTAGAATCTTGATAATTACTGAAAGGACCCAAAGTGACTGGGATTTTCCATCTCCTTGCAGAGATGTGCATGTTCCTACTTACTTATGTTCAGAACCATTATATATAGTCATACCATTACAAACTGGGCCAGGTTTTTACAGAGGGGCAACATATTTGTAGAAAGGTTGAAGCAGTTGGGAAAAAAACCCTGGCTTCCAGGAACATAAGCCTTTCTTCAGATGTACCTGGAAATTTGCTTATTTTTCCCCAGTTATCTCAGTTGAGCTAATTTCTGATTTCTGCAGGTCATTGCAGCTGTAACTGCACTCCAGGTGCAGCAAAGGTGCCTTGGTTCCAAGTAAAAAAAAAAAAAGAGAGTAGAGAGCAGAGCCCCAGCATGGGTTTGCTCCTAAAGGACAATACGATAACTGGAGGACAACTGAAGCTCAGTGCTCAGCCAAAGGATCAAAGATGAGCTGCTGTAATAAAGAGGGACTTGCTCAATGCCAAAGACATCACGACCAGACCTTCTCGTTGCACTTAAAATGCACTGGGGTTTATTCCAGAATGGTGAGAGAGCAAGCCTTGAGCTGTCTGCCTTCCAGTGGGTGAGTCTCCTGCCCACATCTCGGGGACCGAATGTGCCTTCTCCTACGGTGACATTGCACATCCAGACTGTGAGGAATGTTAAATGCCACGCTCACACTTGCACAGTGGCCAGGCAATTGTGGTACAGAACAGCCACATCACACATTGCAGCTAATATTAGCATGTACCAGCTGAATTTAGCACCCATTTTTCTTTTGGTTTGTCTCTTTGTGTATTCATTTCTTCACATGGAATGCTAAGTTCATTTCTTCCTCCTGCCTCATCACCTCTGATGCCAAATGAACCTAAATCGCTGTGGGAAAGTTGGAAATTTAACCTGAACATTTTGATTTCAAAATGACAGCTGCCTGTATGTTTTAAAGTTTTTTAAAGAAATCTCTCTGCTTTGGAAGATCTGCAGGTGAATATCCTATAATGTGGCTGATGATACAACAGCTTTTCTCAGTCAGCAGCAGATGTGAAACCGGTGTGCCAAGCTACACTCTAGCCCATTTTTGAGATTACTTTTTGGCCTGGTTTTTTAATGGACCTGTGTCTTTTAGGTGGGTGCTGGGATCTTACTTAGGGCTATGCCTTCAGCACTCAACCCTGCCCACATCAAACTGTCTTTGCAAAGACTTGACCTCACGTGCAACAGCAAAAATAAGTAACTGCCTATAAAGCTTGAAGGAATGGATGATTTATTGCTTTACTGTGAATATGCATTCTCCAAAGTCTCAACAGAGAAGTGCTTGCTTGGGAGAGTCCACAATTCACAGGAAAAGGGTGGCTTTGCACCACGTCTGTGGTGGGCGTAGGTGAGCTGGAGTCACTAATAAATGCTGGTTGAATTGAAGCTTCATTGATAATGAGACTTTGGAAAATGCTGTATCCTTTCAGCTTCTATGAGGAACATGACTAGTTCACTCATGGGCACATACCTTTTCACACAGGACTCAATCATGTCACTCGCCATAAGCTTCAAACGTTGCTCTAAGTGTTTTCCAAACTCCTCCTCAGGCCAGTGCAAATCCCGGATGAAGGTCTGTAGGGCATCAAGTTTCCAGAACAGATCTTCTGAGGTGCCTGATCCATTGCTGGTAGGGCAAAATGAGAACAAAAGTCATAAGTGGCATCAGGCTTTGTAACCTGATGTGGAGACCATTCCTGCAACAAGTGTGGAGCAGACAGTAGTTTCATACACAGGACAATGCTGGCAATCTCCACCATCAGGATTTTGAGTTTTACCATACAGTTGCCTAATCTACCTTGCTGTCATAACCCACAAAACTTTCCAGACCAGATGAGTAAGACAACGTTATGAGTCACACATATTAACAGGAAGAATGTGTGTATGGTAAAAATCAGCCTTAGTTAATAACCACATTAAGGTAGGTGATTATTAGGAATTAAGGCTAGAAATTGTGGTAGAAAATCCTCAATCAGTAATAACTGCCATACTAGACTGTATGCAGTTATTAAGATTTAGTGTTTCATGCAATTCTCCCCCCTCCAAATTATACCTTGAGTTTGCTTTGTCCCCCCCTTTGAGGCCCCATTTCCAGGTAAGGGACAGTGCTAACAAGTGGTGAGCGAGGACACACTTTATCTCTTGAACAGCTGTAAAAAAATGGGGGTAAATCAATTGAGCTAAGGGCATTAGACATCTCATAGCCAGGAGTTTTGGCAGGATTGACCACTGCACCTTTTCACAGATCTGCCTCTTGCAAAGGCATCCACAGGACAACAAATTTCCATTTTTTAAAAAAGGAAATATTTTGCAACATCTTTGGCCTGTCACAAAACTCTGAATTTCAATCCCAAGCGTATACTCTCGTACCCACACACCTGCCCAGATGGAAGTCTTTGGTCCTGCAGTATGTAGCTCCACCAGCTCTTTTCACAGTATTATTATATCTCAAACCTCCACTTAACAGAATAAAAATAGAGAACTGGATTGCGCTCTCTTTGTGCAGAGAAATCAATGCATCCATAACCCTTTTCTCTCCCTCTTGCCTTCTCCTTGACTTTTTTTCCCCCCCCAGAACAACTACCAAGGGAACTTCAAGAATTTCAACCCCCCCTCCTCGCATACCACTAATGCTAACACAGTAATTTATAAGATATTTAACACACCATGCATTACCACTTGTGCTGACATCATCTATAGAAACGGATGCAGGAGGGTGTTTCTATTGTGACAGATGCCAGCTGCATTGAGTTAATGCTAGAGGAGATCAGAGCTAATGCACACACAGCTACTGCAAGGTGAAAACCGTGCTCCCAACATGCTAGAGGGGTCCTGTGGGGTCCTGTGCTCACCAAGTTAACAAGATAAAGAATGAATCATCTTGGTTGTAGGAGAAACATATCTGACACTAGGCAACAGGTAACACGTCCTTGATGGAGGGGAAGGGTGAGTAGAAGGAAACCAGGGAGATGAAAAGATAAAGAATCAGGCATTTCCTTTAACCAGGGAATCAGTTTGTGTAACGGCCTCTTATGTTTGTCTACTGCCAGTTTTTAGTTGCACATAGTTCAAACCTGGGTATAAACAAGTTTTAAAAGTCTAAATTCAGTTTTGGAATTGCATGAATTTACATTTTTTGTTAAATATGTGCAAATACAGTAATGTGTATTTACTACAGCAAGATTATGTCACTCATTTGGTTGTAAAATTTTAGAATTATTACTCTTGGTCCTTTTATCACTTTTGATTAGGGCTCCATGCAAGCAAACAATACAGAGTATTCATTTCCAAGGCACAGTGTTAATATTTTGCTTGTGAGCACTCCAATTAACCTAATCACACAGGTAGCTTGCAATATACCATGGGTGGTCATGTGTTTTCAGAGGATTTATCCAATTTTCTGTCATGACATGATTCTTCTCTTTTCACATTACCACAAAGCATGCACAGAGAAAGACTAAAACTTTCAAGTACTCTAAACAGACAACTGCCTAAGCTAGCCTTTAATATAGCTCTCTTAGCATGAATATGATTTGTATAGCTTTGAAACATAAACAACCGTGCTAATGTTTTAGAAGTTAAAAAAATCTATTAAAAACCCCCAAACAGCAGTGTTTGCTTTGCTTTGGTTCATTACCACTGCTCTGCAATATAGCCTGAGAGGCTAATGGCAGAGGCATTCTGGTGGACTCCAGGTGTAGATGTAATCAAGGGTGTTTCAGTAACAGTGAAGGGGCTGGGTCTGGGGGTTTCTTCAGTTTTGTCTTTTAAGTGAGAAGGTAGGGAAAAAGCAACACATCCATGCAGTGCTGGCTCAGACCACACCACGCCAGCCCTAAATAACCCCCTGGGAATTTAGAAGCAGAACTGGCAAGATCTCAGTTCCTGTGCTAGATGAGATGAGCTACCTCAAATGATAAGAGATTTGTGTTGAGTCCTCTGTGTGGCAGGGACTTTTAGGAGAAATCTACTATAAAAACAGAACTTGCCTAATCTGTGCTCAGATTTTTTCAGTGTGGGTCCCCTGAGCTCCACCCATGCACCCTGGGACACTTGGACAGGGAGCTGAGAGCACAAGGCTCCTACAACTGCTCTGACACCATGACCAATTTTCCAGAGCATAATCTAAAGCTCACATTGAAAATATCTTTCTTTAGCTGGTCATGACATTATTCAGACTGTAATGATGCCTATGGAGCTTTAATTGCCCTCAGGGGCCTCCCCCAACACGAGTAAAAAAAACTGTTGCAGGGCGTTTCTTTTTGTTAAACTGTTTCATCAAAATCAAGACTAAAATTATTATCTGGGAAATGTGGAACTTGCTCAAACAAAATTCACTTTTAGATCTACATCTGGTCCACAGAAATTTGTTGACTAGCATTGAAATTGGTTCATCTTATGTTTTGGACAAAACTCTTTGCTGAGACACATAATGTCATGTCATAAGTTCTGTGGTTCATATGTTGTTCAGACCATGTCCCATTGTTGACAGCTATTTTGTAAAGCAAAATACTTGTTCAAACCCTCAGTGGGAGTAAGACAAATTTTCAAGATTTATACAAAAAACTCCCTCAAAATACACATGCCAGAAATTCACTCGTGTCTCATTCAGAAAACATCTAATTAACTGTACCACTCTTTAAAGTTTTATAATGCATAGAAACAAACAATACATATCCATGCCAAGATTACTTTAAATTTAAATGAGATCTAATTTGAACTGAATACACACTCAGAATCATAAATAGCAGCCATCCATGACGGTGCAGAAAAGCTAGGCATTTGTGGGATGCCTAGTGGGATGTTAACTGGTAGATTTGGTACTTTAGGGAGATTCACATTTGGTAGATTCACATTGGGCAGATTACTTGTTAAACTCCTGTGGAAGAAACAGACAGAAAGAAAAAATACCATAACAGTGACAATGCAGATGTAGCAGAAGCACATGACACTCATAAACAAATCTGCAAAGTTCACAGCACAAGGACAGTTAAAAAACTAAAGCAAAACATTTCAAAAAGAAGCATGAGTATGGAAGCTTAAGTGTACTGGGTTTGCAGCCTGCAATAACAAGCAAGTTACTGAAAATAAAAAAGAAGAGAATGAAAAGAAGAATCACAAAGTAGCAAATTAAGAGTACTCAAACAACCACAGAAAATAATTCCACCTTCAAGTCCTGACACCCTTTCAAAGTGCAGAGAGTAGCCTTTCCTTGGAAAAATCTCTCTTGTAAGGAAGTGAGTCTCAGTTCGTACATACTTAGTTGGGTTGGACGAAAGAGCTAAATTAAGAGATCTGCTAGAGAACTTGTATTCAAATAATAAACAGACTTTGTCATTGCAGCCCTGCAGAAGCCCATAAGAGTTTTTCCTGCCTCCAAATTCAGGAGTTTGGATTTCACTCCAAAACCTCTCTATTTTGTACCATACAAATAATTAAGATGAGCTAATCTAGAACAATGAAATGTTGAGCCACAAGATTCCTCCCTAGTGAAGACTCACGTCCTGGTCCTGCCCTTGCATTCCTGGATGCAGAGTTCTACATGCGCAGTTGAATGAACTGCACTTAATAAACAGGACAAGGGGTGGTGGCATTAAACTGAAAGAGGACAGATTTAGATTGGATGTAAGAAAGATATTCTTCACTGTGAGGGTGGTGAGGCACTGGAACAGGTTGCCTGGAGAAGTTGTGGATGCTCCATCCCTGGAGTCGTTCAAGGTCAGGCTGGATAAGGCTTTGAGCAACCTGGTCTAGTGCAAGGTGTCCCTACCCAAGGCCAGAGGGTTGGAAGTAGGTGATCTTTAAGGTTCTTTCCAATTCAAATCATTCTATGATTTGATGAAATCCAGGACTAGCATATGAATATTTTTTTGGCTGGAAATGGGCCATGGGGCGATTAAGACCTTCAAAGGTTAATTTATCAAGCATATATACTTGGACATCATGTCTTCAAAAACTATTTTCAGACATGCAACTGTTATGGATCTTTTAAAAGTGGGCCAGTGTATTAATTTAACATATCGCTCCTGAAACACTGTGCAGTGTAACAGCACCACATGGCCAAAGTCTGGAAAACACCTGATGTGCACTAGTGTGCTAGATCTCTAGATGTTACAATTGGTCTAATTCTGGTTTAATGGCTATCTCATCACAGTTAACTTCTGTGCAAAATAAAAATGTCACAGGCTTTGGGAATCAAAAGCCAGTTTCAGAAGTATATCCTGTTTCTGCCTTAATCTAGTAATATATGGCACACTGGGATATAATCCATAGACAGTTTTACAGTCCCATTTGAGGAACAAAACATGCTTTTGAGGAACAAAAGATGCTTTGACACTGTTTTCACTCGGTCATTATTTGGACTCAGTGAAAATAGAATCAGGACTTCAGGATCTCAGCTTCTCCCTGCACTTCTGAAGTTACTGAAAGCTCTTCTATTGATGTGCAGGGGCACAGCTTCAGTGTTCAAACATCCCTGCTCTCAGTGACCACACCAGGTCATGCCACCTTAGGAGGTCTCTCCTATTCTCCCAGATTAAATTAGTTACTGTATAGACAGTAATATCTGGACTTTTGGGAAGCTATCACATTATACATTATGTCTTTCAAAGAATATTAAAATCTTGGCAACCTCCCTGAGTCATATCTTGATCTTCACTTCTTACTGCAAGTTTTATGTATCAAACCCCAAAGTAATGTAACTGAGCTGGCTATGCTGAATAAATGTTTCCTAATGCAACAGATGACTTGAACCTCATTTCTGCAAGAGATCAGCTTGTCATTGGTGGAAAGACTTAGGGAATAGACTTTATCCTCATCCTCCCTTTGTGAATAAAATCCCTTGCTGGGGAGGAAAACAACGATCCAAAGTCTTTTTCTAGTTAAAAAAAATTAAATAACTATGTTCTTGTTTTCTTTTGTTTCTATGATTCTTGGTAGACTGACTTCATGCTATCTGCTTGTTCTCTTTGTCAAGCAGCAAGCAGACAGGAGAATTCACTACTGTCACAAAGCTGTCCATTGTTTCCATTCATACTGTATCTGCTATTAAGATGATGTGATTATTGAATGAGACACAGACTCCATAGTGATTGAGAGAGTGTTAAATCTTCAGAAATGGCAGTGCATGTGGTTAGATACTGATATGGAATAAATAAAGAAATAGCAAGAGGTGGACAACATATAAATGTATAAGGAAAAGCAACTTAAATAACTTAGCCAGATGGTAAATACATAAATCAGAGGACCTTTGGTTTTAATATTAAAATTCAAGAAGTGACAGTGTTATATTAATAAAAACACTGTATTAATAAAATATGACTTCTAGAGTAAACAGTATACTATATTCACACGGAAACATATTTCTTTTATACAACACATTATTTTGCTGATGCAAGAATATGTTGCAAGAATAAGTTAGTACTCTTAAAACAAAACAGCAAAATAATGGAGTATATTATGTTAACATACAGCAACTAATTTAAAAAATATACTCCTGAACTGACATGCACAGTTTTGCAGGTTCAATTGGTCTAATTATCTGACTAACAGTTGCAGTGAGACCTGTAAAAAATGATTAATATTACCAACAAATGTTCCAGCCTGTAGTTGCTCAGACCATAAAACTAGAAGTCCAAGATGGGAAACTGTTTCCAGAAGCCAGCCATGCCTATTTAATATAGATGGCTAAATATAACCTCAGCCATCAGGCAGGGAATGTGGGCATTTGCATCAACAAGATGAGGGCTGTCTGATTTAAGACAACTCAGCTTCAGAACTGGATCCTGATATGTTTGATAAAAGATGCACACTCTGGAGCTGTGCTGTTCGTTTTCTTGGCTTCTTCTGATTCACCCCTTTTTGTGTCTGATAGCTGTGTAAATGGTTTTCACCTGTACTGTCTGCTGGGGAATCCTCAGTGCAAACAAACTGGCAATACACCCTGAGACAACATCCCACCACTCACACTGCACTGTGGGACCAATCACAGAATATGTTCAATTGCACAGGGGCTGCTCCTGTAGTGCTGCCCTAGTACTGAAAGGAGGACAGAAAAATCACAATATTTTTACTGAGTTGTCTCCTGGCATGAGAATAGAGCTAAACAAGGCCCTTGTCCATACTTGAATGCTCAGTTCCTGCAGGATGCCTGAAATGATTTAGTGATGTAAGACACAAACACCTGTCTCTTCCATCACTATAAACACTTACTACCTTACTGCCTAGGCTGAGCAAATGCTCAAGAACAAATCTTTTCACGAAAGCCTTGATATAAAGCAAAGAGCTTGGTAGTGAAGTAGGCAGTTAAATCTGTGCTCTTCCTCTGACTGAAACCCAGAATAGTAACAAAAATACTCATTTTCACTACAATGGTGCATCTTTTAAGGGGAAACATTTTTCACTACCTTTTTGTAGTAGTATGGCCCCATCAAATGATTAGCATAATCCTACTGTTTAAGTTCTTACATTTGTATTAATGATACATTTATAAATAGTTTGCAAAGGGTTAGTGACCAATGAATAGTTGCTAAGGCCAGGACTACAGTGCAGTAGAGACAGCCATAGATCAATGAGTAACATCCTAGTCAAGCAATTGAAATTGGTTGTCATTGCATGAGTTTTAGCATTTGCTTAAAAAGATCTTTCAACAGAGACACACACACACAGAGACACACACACACACACACGTACGTGTCTGCTGGCTGCAAGATAAATCAGTGTTCTCTGAGAAGCTAGCATGGAAGAAAAAAACAACCCAACCCATTGCAAATCCTACTTTTCCAAGACCTCTCAACTCACCAGAGAACAGACCTACTCTGTATCCTCCGTATTTGGATGACTGTGCGAAGGACAAGTGTTCCACATGTCTCTGCGTGGATTCATACAAGCACACCAGCTGCTCTAGCTATAGGGCACGGACCCCCTGCAAATTCAGCAGCTCTGCAGAGGCAGATTACATAGCCCTCATGAGCACATTACATCGATGCTTTCCCCCCCCCCCCATGTTTTCAATACTTAACAGTATCTCCCTCATGGTTTGTGATTTCTATACCTAACTTTTGATGGCATAAGGTGCAGAGAATTCAGTAATGAAAATAGAAGAAATACATGCTTGCAAACTGCCATCTGGTCAGGTTATGGAGGGCTACATATTTCAGCCTTGATTGCAAGCATGAGCATAGAGAAACCCTTTCAAAAGACTCTACACTGTAGAATAAATTCTTGGTTAACAGGAGGTAATGAGATTTCTTTCTCACAAATCACTGTAGAGATCCAAAGCAGGACAACAGGTTGGTGGAATTGGCAGCCATGATGATCTATCTTTTCTGGCCAACCTAAAGGCCTTTCTACAATGCAGAGGAAAGCCATGGAAAAATATGCTGCAGTGTTCTCAATTCTCAAAAAGCTCTGCTGGAGAGGGGTCAGTGGAAGGGCATGACTTGAATGGGAACTGCTGCAGTATGGACACATGGGGGGAGAAGCCAGCAGGTACAGAAGGGCAAAACAAACAGTCAGTCTCTGACCTGAGTTTTTCTGCAAGTTCACTGTCAGTCAGACAAAGAGGAGTAGGTGGTCTGCCCAGGAAGCAAAAGATGAAGATACCTTAAAGTTTAGCTCTGAACAGCTCATGAGAAACGTCAAAAGAACCTAGGAATGACACCTCTTCTTTTCTTTATGCTGTATATGCCACCCTCTGTGCATTTGCTGGTGCCTTCCATCACTGGTTCACATCACATGAAGACAGCATTTGCAACTTGTACTTTTGTGTGCAAGACACAAGAACAACATACCAACTAACCCTGGAGTGCATCTTTTCACCAGATGGACACAAGCTTCTTGTGAAAAGCACCCACTTTCCTGCTGGAAGAAATCTTTTAAATACCCAAGTCTGTAAGACAGATAGTCCATCCTGTGCTTTCACTTGAAACTGCAATGCTCAAAGCACTCTGTAACAGCAACTCCAGAAGGGAGTAACCTTTACAAGAGAACTAAGAAAAGACCTTTTATAACTATCAAAGATAACTTGAAAAAGATAGATAATGGCATACCCAAAGACAAAGCATTATGACAGGCAAGGACCACAGCCAGGCACTTATGGACATATATAGTTAAGCCACTGAAGTCATTAAAAGCCAAAATGATGTCAGCTTCTGACAAAAGAAGAAAGCAGAACAAATGGCTTGACTGAGGCAGACAGGTACACAGAGTTAACTGCCTCTGTTTCATAAGAGATAAGAAAATACAAACATATTCATTACTAAAGCAGAGCTCTGAAATGAAAGTCAATGCTAACTTCGAAGTGCAATTCTGCTTGAAGGAGTGGCTGTAAAAATGGCATTCTCCTACTCGAAAGATCTATTTCTTGTATGTTTTCTGGGTCACATCTGCTTATTTGAAACAAGATTTTTTAGGATTTTTAATCCTGTTAGCCTGCAGACCAAAGACAGCGAATGGAAAGTGAGAGAGGCTCCAGAATGCCAGCCACTTAACCCCACTCAAAACAGAGGGGATGATCAGGTGTCAAGAAAAGGCCTGAGATTTGGCAGACAAAATCCTTATGGATGCTGAGAATGTACAAGAAAGAAAGGAAAAAACTTGGGTACTCAGACTCCAGGTTGCATATGGGAGGCTGGCTGCTGAACAAAATCTCTTTTCCTTGTAAAAGGAACATATTTGGTGTGAAAAGCCCTGAAAGACCACACGTTCTTTTCTACAGCAACCTCCACGAGTGCAGTGCCACTGAACTTTGCCTACAGAATCACAAAAAGGCAGGGAAAATAGCCTCTCTCTAGAGGTCACCTGGTCCCAATCCTCTGAAGCACCATCAGACTCATGCTGTTTGCAAAGGCTCAATCCTTCTCTTTTAATACCTTTACGAGAAGAAAAAATCAGCTCTTTCCCTTTGTAGAATCTGACTTGCCTTTTTAAAGCAGGCATGATAGGGTTCAGCAATGTTTCAAAACCTGTGAAATAACAACAGTAATCCAAAGCACATGCCATGTATTTAGCAGTCGCCAGCTCTTGAGTTCAGTTTGGGTTTCTCTCAGGCTACTCATTTCTTGCTGGTAAATTCCTAGTTATCCAAATGTAATAATGGATTCTGCTTGTGAAACCATGTTTTGCCGTGGTTTCTGTATGCCTAATCCTACAGGCAAGAAAGCTATGACCCAGCAGAGCTGCCCTGGGACACTGTGACACGTGCAGCCACCAGGTGGGGGGCTGACTTGGGAAGTACAACACTGCACTAGATCTCCATGGTGGAAAAAATGAGTACTGGAAAGAGTAAGTACAGCAGTAACTCACACAGGTTATAGGGCTGGACTGAACACAGTGAAGAAAGGTATTTTGTTCTGAGAAGGAGCTATTTGAGTCAAAAAGTAGCATTGGAAAAGGCCTTTTAGAATGGGGTCCAAAAAGCCAAGTCAGCTAGGAAGGTTTTCACATTTTCATGCTTCCATGTCCAAAGGCACATGGTTCAAACTGAGGCAGCAACACATCTGAAAAAGCAAATACCATTTCCCTCATTAACTTGAAAACCCTGAAGAGATAAGGACTTCTATTTTTAGTATTGAACTAGAAAATCTAAAGCACTTTCTGCACGTCCAGTCTAACGTTTGCTAATTCATCTCTGTATGAATCTCCATCCATTTGCACCCAAATTGTGATTGTATCAAAGGAGGTTTCCTTACTTTACTGGCTCCCATGACTCCCGCTCAAAGCCCCTGTGAATTGACTGTGCAATTGAGGACTCCATCAGATCGACATATCTAACAACAAGTGGAGCAAACAGGTCTTGGAGGTGTTTGTGGAATTTTCCATTGCACAAATTATCTAGAATAGATAAATAAAAGTATAGTAAGACACTACCGTTACTAAAACCTCAGCAATAAACCACTGTGTGGCACTTCGTTACACAACAAATTTGTCAGCAAACAGGAAGAAACTTCAAGAACATAACAGGAGCTGGCAATCAGGCACCAGGGCTCACGACAAAGACAGCAGAAATGGCTTCTTACTCCAAACAAATAAACAGACAACAAATCTTCTTTTCCATTAATGTCAAACTTACAAATACATTATTACTTCCTGCGAATAAAAGGGATGTCAGAAATACAGCATGGCAAACATTATGGCTTTAGCAGGTAGGATAATCATTGCTGCTTCGGTTACTCGCTAACAGGATGCTGGAAATTGCTCTCTGAGGATGAGTCCTTGGCTTTTTCATGTGGTTGTAGAAAGCTAACTGGGGTCCTGGTCTGGGACCTTACAGAGGTCAATGCCAATTCTGCCACCAGCCCTTTGGGCAATGGTCAGATCACCCAGGAGAGTGCCAAATTCTCATGGGATTTCCAGGCATGGGCCCGTATGTTTTGGAGAAGAGCCTTATCTCACAGAGCACTATTCTTCTGAACTACTGCTTCCATTTGCTTTAGTATTTTCCTCTTGTCAATAAAATCTTTTAAAGGATGGACTGTTCTACTCTATGTTAAATAAATGCAGTACACACATATAAAACGATACATACATTTAATGACAGTGAGAGTATCTAATAACCTGTTCATCAGGCAGCCACTACCAAGAGACTTGAGAAGATGAAGCAAAATAAACCCTCAACTTCTCACCTTTGACTGAAGCATTTGATTTAAAGGGTTTCTGTGTGCTTTTTTTGTTCTAGTGGAAATGGAGCAAAATCAAGCTGATTCTAGAAGAGTAAGTACTGTAAATCTCTACCCATCTCAGTTCTCTATGCAGTATAGAGAGGCTGAAGGTATTACCAGTAACCTGAGCTGCCCACTGAAAAAGAAATTATCAAAATACAATACATACAGTCACTACGGAGGGAATCATTTAGAAGCTGGAAGAGTGGAAAGCTGTCCCAGGTGTCTGGGGGTTGCACCTCTAACGCAGCATCCATATCCACTGCAAACAGCGACAGGAAGGTCTCCGCATGCTCAACCATTAAGTCTGACCACCAAGCAAAGGCCTTCGGAGTTGGTAGAAAAACATAAGAGAAGAATATTAGTTCTAATAAAGCACAGGGAAAAATGTTAGGCCACATATCTAAAAAAAAAAAAAAAGAAAAAAATTAAAAATCCACATCCCATGGAAACTACCTTTATTGTAAAGAGAACAGTGCTTTCAAGTGCTAGCCTGCACAGACAGTGCTCATCACAGGAACTGGGGACTGCTAGTTCAATACAAAGGTTACTTGTAGAGGATCTGTTAAGAGCTCCACCGTAAAGGCATGCAGCTGTAACATGGCAGAGAAGGATTGGTCTGTTCAATTTACAATAAATGACTTAATTAAGCTTTAATCATGCTAATTATCAGAAAAAACCCAACTATTTCTTATTCTGAAGTATAGAAATTTGGGACTTTCTTCACTGTGCTTGTGGGTTATCTGCGTTTTTCAACAGTTTAAATTTTACTTAGATTAACTACTTTTATTTGTCTTGAAAATCTAGACGACTAAGACATTCAAATCTGTCCTAACTCACTCACACTCTCCTTCAAAGATATTCCAAACATCACCAGTAGAAGTTATTAGAGCACTGTTCATTTTACGTGGTTAGCTATACACACTCATAGGAACACACTACCACCTTCATGATGCTACTAATTAGGAAATCAATTACAAAGCTCTATTATCAACATGCCAAGATAATAATAATAATAAAAAAATACCTATGGCAAGCCTATTTTTTCACAGAGGCAGGAAAAAAATGTATCTAAACTTGAAAACCAAAAAAATATCAGTGAAGTAACTCATTCTCATGCACATGGGTCCTTAAAATTTGCTGTACGGACTCTCTGATGTGACATTCACATCGTACACGGCTCAGATGTGAATGCTGCAAATGCATGCATGCGTGTTTAGTAATCACTTCTGGCTGGGAACATGCAATATGAGAAGTCCTGTCGTTAGGACCATGTGCTGTCATTTTGAAGTAATAGGAAATTACTCAGGGACCCAAAGGATCTAAGAAACAGCTTTCTGGCACTTTGTAAGGAAAAAGAAGCCTCTAGCATAGGCACAAGACTGGAGATGAAATGGAAAAGACTAGGAATAGGCTAATCAGTTTGAAGAGGAACTGCCAGTCAGGGAGAGGTATTTTTTTGAGAATTTAGCAGATTAAATAAGCAGAAGGGACTTTCTCAGGGCTCAGTTTTGATTCACTGATGAAGAACTGCACTGATGTGCAGAGTACAATTCCAGCTGCTGGTTCACTTGGCCATGAAGAGGGAGCTGTGCCCCCAAAGCAGGTTATTGCCAGGGACCTCTTTATTTTCTCTTGTTTTGTCCTGACTTCTCAGCTACCAGTGATATTGGCAGAGGGTCTTTGGGATTATTTCTTCCACCAAAATATAAAGCAGACTGACATTGCCCCATTATTATCCTGTGAGTTCATACAAAAAAAGCGCCTGCCACGCTGTCTGCCCATCAGATACTGCCCACAGGTCTGCAGGCAAAGAGCGATCACTACAAAGGACCAATGGCAATTGACACTTTAAAGACAGGGAAAATAGGGGAGGCCAAAGAACATCTTCTGCAACAAATACCAAAATAAACACTTCAGAGTCCTGCAATAAAAACCTGCTTCCACGAAAAGGGAAAAAAAAAAAATCTAGTTTAAAGAGAGATTATGAAGAAAAGCATGTGATCATTTATGGAAAAAAAAACAAACAAAACATGCCCAAAGCAGTCACAGTTTCCCTTTTGCTCAAAAAGTCAAATTTTAGCTCTTTTAAGTCTCTAACATTTGTCAAGATCTTCAACCTCCTCCTCCCTAGTCTTGGTAAGCAGGACCTTCATGTGGTAGGAGCAGTAACACCATACTTTGAAAATCTCCTTCAAGATGGTAACATTCCATTTATTTACCATCTACTTACCTGCTTTGCTCAAACCACAATGTAAAGGGGAAAAAAAAAGTGTGCTTTCTAGCCAAACACACCTATTATTGTATATTTTACACATGGATACACATGTATATATGTATGATCTCAAGGAGTTAAAATACATATATACATATACACATACGTATACATAGAGAGAGAAAACACAAGTTTAAAAATAGGTGAAGGCCATAGTCTCTGACATTTGTCATCAGTCATCCAGAGGAACGGAAAGGGAGCTTGGAGACATCTGATGGGAGAGATGACACAATGACAGAGACCTCCCGCTCTCTCAGACTACAGATGTAGGCACATAGTTTCTGCTGTACTTCTGCCTGCACTGGTTGGCTTCTCTCTTCAGGTAAGACAAACCCAACTGACTAGACATGGTACTTCTACTGTGATGGTTTTTTGGAACATTTTCCATGCTCTGAGTATTATTTTCTGGGTTCTCACTAGTGAGCCTGCCTGGATGTTCACATGGGAAAAAAAAACGGGACATATTTTAGTTGCAAAACCTACTGGTTTTCAGTAAAATAAGGCATTTCTTCAGTAAGTGGTGCAATTTAATTTTCTGTTGAACATTCAAAGTAGATCAGAGTCGCACCTTGTGAGTTGAACCTTCTCCAGGTGAATGGATGACATGTCAAAAAACCCTCACCTGGAATAATTTGGAAAAAAAAAAAGTGCAATACCTCAGCAATTCTCATTGCACAATGAGAACATAATGAGGCTACAATGCATAATAAAAATCAGTGCTAAACCACCCAGCCTCTTCTTTCTCTTCCTTTGGGTGCAATTCAAAGTGTGCAGAGAGCTGGCCAACTGCCTATACACTGCTGAAATGCCACAGCCACCCTCAGGACAGGGATGTAATAACATACCGACAGTATGCTGGGCTTCTGGAGGGAGATGAGTTTCGCTCTTTCAGGTCACTGTTCAGAACAAGGGACTGGGATGTCTCCTATCCATGTTGGCATTAACCTTCTGTCTCTAATCAAAAGCTTGTGACACAAAAGATGCTGGAGAACAGTTTTGAGTCTTCCTCCTGGTGAGGATCTTAGTTGCGTGGCTGGCTGAACATGACCGGCCCTGTATCCCCTTCCTTCAGAAGTCTGCTATTTTCAAAACAGCTTGTGTTTTAAAAATGGCTCCTTCCCAGCTGGTTGTACATCCAGCCTGTGCTGGTGATGAGTGGAATAAAATGTTTGTTATCCTTGGACAGGTTATCACAGGTTGTATGCAAGAGCAGTGCTCTCAAGCATGCCCTCGCTTCAGTAAAAATGAAGTTTATTTCACTCTTCACCACATATGTTCTCTCTCTACATATAAATACTGTATATCCAGTACAAGGCACATACAGACAAAACCAGAGGAAGACTACTACCATTCTAGGCACTTGTGTAGTACTTAGTCCACCTCCACCACAGTGTACTTAGAGGCTAGGTGAATGCAAAACAACAAGAGATAACAACAGGCTGAGGAGAGAGTCCAGGCAGGTAGGGTTGTGTTGGGATGTAACTGCAGCGCTTGTAAAATATACCCATTGCTACATGCATGGACCAGAATACTTATGCCACATTTACCCTCCTGTGTCAGGCTACCAGCTCTGCAAGCAGCCGACTCAAAGTTGCTGTTACATTCCTTGGTCAAAGTTACAGAAGCGAGGGCAAACCAGGTAAAATTCCAGTAGGAAACATGGCACTGAGAGGGCATGCACAGAATATGACAGGAGTGTCTCGTTTCATTCGGTTTAGTCACATACCTCTTTCCCCTGCCAGGATCATCCAAGATTGAATGAACAGTAGAAAAACAGGGAGGAAATTTAAATATGCAATCAGGCATTAGTTGGGTGTTGTGGATTGTCGTGTAGTATCAATAAGTTCAATTATACTGCAAATCTAATATACACTGGAATGATTTTAGGTGATTGTGAAATCATTTATCAAATGTTCTAAACGCAAAATATAGTGAGTATATATATATATATAAAAAAATGGGAAGGAAAAGAGAAAGTAGTGAACGAGTGTTACATTACCTACAGTCATAAACAATTGTTCACTGTGAATTTCAAAATTATTAACTTTTCAATACGTATCCAAGAGCCTCGGATTTACAGAGAACAGAGGGCTCAATCCTGAAAATACTTACATGGGCATGCAACATCTCTTGCTTGGGCAGAAATGTCCTGACATGCTGCGAGAGGGACTAGAGCTAGCAATGTCAGCTGCCTTGGGGGTCAAGTGTTTCCACAATCAAGTCTCATCATTTTCTGGTCTATATTTGACTATGACATGGTTTCAGTGGTTTTAAAACTTGAATCTTTTTGTTAAAGTCATTTGAAGAGTTAAGAGTAGTTGTATTAAGCCTTAGATAACCCAAATAATGAGTACCAGAGAATAATTCATCCTAACCTCCATGACCAGTAACTGAGGTATTCCCAATAAGCCAAGGCAGAAGAGGCCAACAGGAAACCAGGTGAGATAATCATGTACTGCAAGGGCCCAAGGAAACCCCTGGAAAAAACCTGAATGCTCATAAAGGGACAAAAATTGAACTGTTCTGTTTTGTGATGGTTTTCCTTGCGACAGCAGGAGTGGTGAGCTGCTGCAAGGACCCTGCTAATGCTGTCTGGAGGCACAAACACAGGACATTATTTGGAACTTTCTGCAAAGCGGATAGGCTTGCTCTTGTCTGTTGTCGTTGGTGAATATATTTGGCCAGATTCTGCTCCTTGCTGGCTGCAGACTGATGTAGGGGAGAGCAGAACTTAATTCCTCCTTTCGCCCTCCCTCTCCTCTGCAGAAACAATCTTCCTAGATTGGACTTCACCTTCATGACTCTCCAACACCATTACTTAAGAAAACATTTGGCTTTTGAAGAAGATAACCCAGCACTGGTAGGGAAGACATCACAGAAAATATACAAAGCTCCCAGCAAGCCATGGGATGCTGCTGAAGACCTGGGGGACACGAGCTCGCAGGGCACCGCTGCTCACCTCTGCATGGTGTTCTTCGTTTTGCTGTAGGACTTCAATTACCAATTCTGCCAGACGTATTGTATCTTCTAACTTTTTAGCTGGTGTGACTAACCGGCCTACATTTTCTGTAGTACAAGAACTCGAGTTAAAAGGGAGGCAGAGTGAAAAGCTAGATGTACAGTAAGTTATTTTAGAGTTTTAAAAAAAAAAAAAATTAAAAAAATCCCATAAATTTCTACAGCTTTAAAGATCTTTTCATGCATATGTTAAATGCTTATATAATTAGTACTGAGCAAACCAGAAAGCCACATTCGTTATTATACTATGAAAATACAGTGCTCCAGCTCCAAATTTCATAATACTGTCAGAGTTGTTTTGCTTTATGGTGAGATAGTAGCACTTTATTAGCTCAAATAAGAACATTGCATTCCCTAAAGACAGCATCTGGCCACTAATAGATGAACAATATGTATCCTTCAATGTAGATGATGTTATTATAGAAATCGTATCTATATGATTTTAAAATTCTTTTCAGAAGATCAATTTAAACCAATCTGTCAGTACTTTTAATAAATTGTCAGACTCAAGCAATTTAAATACCACCTGCTACTAAAAGCAAAAATCACAGGTCTGCCTTGCTCCAGGATTTAACTCCATAAAGGTCAAGGAGTTAGGCATGCTGGAGGGAGTGGAAAGTGGTAAATCCCACACCAGGTGTTCATAGGTAAGATTTAAAAGGGAAAAGAGATGCAACTCTAAAGCAAAAACCCCACAAACAAATCAAAGAGTTTAAATCCTGGAGCTTCGTGTTTAGCTATGTTGAGCTATTTTACAGTGTCTTCGGAAGACTTTTAAAAATAATGAAATTATATTCTTCCAAGTGATTGATATTATTAGCAACATATTAAACATCCAAGGAACATTTGGAGTATTTCACTGGAAAAAATATAGAGAAAAATTATTACATTTTCATTGAAAGACAGCTTCTGCAGAGCTGGCTGAGTGCAGCCGAGGAGGTTCCTTTGAGCTGACACCACGGATCACTTCCTTGAGGTCTGCAAAATTTCCCTGCGATCATCGCCCTGAGGAAAAGCAGAGCAGGAGACCTGCCTGCTGGGGATCCACCCATGCTGCAGAATGTCACCACATGAACTACAGAAGTGTCCCTCCAGTTAAAAAATTGCTGCCAATCCTGTCTCTGTAGTGCAGCTAGGGCAAAGCCAAGGCAAAGAATGGCATTGCACTTTGGTAGCCACACCAGCCAATTCCTACCTCTGCATCAATGTATATATTGGTTTCTCCATGATATCAAAGCTGGATAATTCCCAAGTGGGTGAAACACCAAAAACCAAACAGCCGAATCAATCTGCCATTAGCAGTGTACCTTGCTGAAGGCTCGATGAGCTATGAGGACTTAATCCTCCACCTCAAAATATTGCATGCTCTTAGTTTTCCCTGAATACCTATTTGAAGGTAACACATTTCCCAGAAAAAGGAAAGCTGCATTTTTCAAGAACAGTCCCATTTGAGTGGTTGAATGGCGGGTACATGAGCTGGTTTTCAGAGGAGCTCAGCAATCTGGCCAGCTGAAGTCTGGCATTGCAGGTGCTCAGCTTGGCCAAGAGTTGCAACATGGTAAAGCACCATGCAAATGAACTCTACATTTTTGCTGATTTATGCCACAGATAGAGGCCTTGAGGGTTTCTTCTCCAGTTTTCCTTTTGTTTCTCGTATCACTGGGGAAAAAAAAAATTCCAGACTCCCCTTAAGATAATTTATTGGACAAATACTGAAATTGAAGAACTCCTGGTTAACTCCTCATTCTTTCTCCTATTCAATTGAGAAACTCTCTGGCTACAAGAAGTAGAAATCTTTTGCAGAAGGAGCCCAAAGACATGTCCCTTATCAAGCTCTGGTTGTTTCTGCACCTCCAAAGCCAAGGGGAAGCTTTTCCATCGATCAGAGCAGCACCAGACCCATTCTCATTTGCAACACTGATCTGCTCTCAAATACAACTAAAAGACAAAAGTGTTAATAAGAACAACTGCTCAGAGATGCTGTCTTTAAAGAAAATATTGATGCTTATACAACTTTGGCAGCCAGCAGATGTCAATCTTAATTTTTTTTCTTCTTATTTTAAATATTTCCCTGGTTAAGTTACTATACATCAGAATATTCTGCTAAGATAGCTGGAGCACTGACAGTTACATGAAACGTATACGATATACTTATCAAACATTTCATCCAACATCATGTAAAGCTCATACATATTTATAGTTTCCATGCAAAATGTTATGCAACAACAATGTTATTTTGTGCTGACGTTGATATTTGAAAATGTTGCATATGTCAGACATTGCTAGACAAAAAAATGTGGACATTTTGAAAGAAATGCTACCTCTAAATCTCTAAAACCTACCACATCACGCTAGGTATTTTGTACAAAGCTGCACGTGAGAACTAGCCTTCTACTGCTACACAAGCAACTGCTAGACTAGAAAACCACTGAATAGAAGGAAGGAAGACTATTACAGTACTTGGCGGCTGTTTGGCCATGCCTTTGAGCATATGATTTATCATGTTAGTCTGCGGTTGAGGAGATGATGGTGGTGGCCCAGCCGGTGGCTTAGGCTTGGACGGACGGGCTGCTTGTGCATGACGGAGAGAGACGCCAAAAGTAAAGAGACAAATGACTTCGTAAACAGTGACAAAAAGATGGAAACTTCAAAAGGAACATAAGCAGAAGTGATCAAATACAAATGGAGTAAGCTGCTGGGTGTTTTGCTTATCGGTACTCGAAGTATTACACAGTAATGACAATATTTGACAACACACATTCTAGAGGTCAGCAGATACCAACGTCCTACGGTACTGTGCAATCAGAAAGCCAAAAATTCCATGCAAGTATCAAACTGCCCTTCATGCAGCCATGTGAGGAAACTGCAATAGGTTAATTCATTTAAAACTCTGGAATTCACTAAAAAAGATGGCTTTATGTCAGTGCCCCAGTGCTTAGGTACATTTAGCAGTAGAATAATGAGCCACAGGAATTAATTGCTTTGCAAATATCAATTACACATTTTAGAATTAAACGTCACTGTTGGTTAAAGGGAGCTATAAAATATTCTTGTGCAATTTAAACATGTAAAAAAATCTGTCACTTAAAAATGTGTGGTTCCTGATCGTTTCCAGCTCATTTAATTATTTTCAACTTGGAATTCTAGTGGCTTTTATATTCTGGGTTGAATCATATATAAAAACTTGCCAGCTCTATCAAATATGTTACTTGCTATTCCAAATGTTAGAATACTGCAATCAGGACTTGACCCATCTGTCATATAGTTTACAATATCAGCATAGGAAAAATTCAAAGAAAATAGCCTTTCCTTTTACATACACTCAGAAAATAAATTATATACTGTGAATATATTAACACAATAGTTTCTATTCCATTTAATAACAGTTTTTAGCAGCATTGCAACTATTTTTAATAATGCCATTTGCAAGGAATCTGGCATATTTATCTGGACATTCTATTGCCAAAAGTCCTTGCCATTTTGCTTGCATTTTCCAGTGGGGGAAAAAAAAAATTGGTTGGCTTGTTCAAAGTAGATTTCTGATTGCTTTTGATTCTCACAGAATCATAACACTTATCAAAGTATACTAAAGAATATTTGAGTAAACAGTTAGTTAAAGAGTATGAGTTAGGTTGATTGCCCTCTCCATACATAAAGATAAATATACATACATACATAAACACACATACAATGCGCACGTGCACGCACACACACACATTTTTTAGTCTTTTAAGCTGTCTAATGATTTAATTTAGACTCAAGCTACTGGTTTCTGGCTGGTTTTTGTTGTTGTTGTTGTTTTCTGTTAAATCTATTTGTTCATCTCTGGAGTCATCCTGATCCTTGTTCAATGTTTACCAAGTGTGGCTTTGTCCCCAGAAACAAACCTCTCAGCCTCGAGTGACAAGAATAACTGCTTTTTGGGCATTGGCCTAATGACTTTCAGTCTAATTTAAACCATAAGCAACACGTAGTTGTAGGAAGAACATTTTGTTGCCCATCACTCCAGAGAGAAGTTTGTGCCAAGGTCTCCAAAGGGGAAGGGACCATGGGGAGAGGAGATCACATATCTCCTCTAACCTGCATCTGACAAGCACGTGGTGGGAACTCCTTCCCACCCAAGGGAGCCAGCTGGCCTCCAAAGTTGGGAGTGTTAAAGACACAGAGAGCTCCTTCTAGAAGTGTCAATGGCAGTGGAAAATTGCATCCTAGAATTGCAGCCTACTGCACCTCTCAGCGCTGAGACCCTCAAGCACTCTTAAATATGAGTCCAGCCCCTCCATCCCCAATAGCTATCCATCGAAAAATAGATCTCAGACTTCACAGACATGCAAACTCCACAGTGTCAAGTGGGCCTGACCTCTGCTAGTGTTTTCTGTCCTAGGGAAAAGTCACTAACAGAGAGAGAAGAGGAGGAAAATGCAAGAGATGCAGCAGCACCAGGACTTCATGAATCGCTACTGTAGCCATGTACAAAACATCTTGGATCAGGCTGCTGCTGAGCAGTTGTCAGCAGAGTGTCCTGGGGTGGCTTTAGCTTCACTGGGAACCTGTGAGAGATCCCTCTGGCATCTCACCCCTGCTCCTGGCTTCTCCCTGACACCACTACTCTCAAAAACAAGCTTCCTCAAGGGATTAAAGCAGGTTAAGCAACAAAGTCTCCACACAATTCTGATTTGGCCCAATCTGCAGAAATATTCAGCTCTTTTGTTCATTGAAATTTTTCAGACCCAAATACAGGGCTGTAAAACCACCTGGAGACAAAGAAGAAGAGAGGAAGAGTTCTTACAGTTCCTGGAGGTACTGAATGCCTCGCGAACCCCAACCCATGCTTTTCTTTGTTGTCTCTTTATTGCAAGAAAATAGGAAAAAAATAAGGGCTTGCTATGGAAAGTGATTCATTTTCTCTGTAAATTTAAATAGAAATGGGGCTGTGACTGCAATGCCCTGTAAGGCACTGGAGTTTATGTGCTCCTCTGAGTCCAAGCCTCAGAGATATGTGAGTTCTCTTTCACAGAATATCTTGGCTCCTGCTCGGAGTGAGGGAGATGCGTAAGGCTGGATGGGTTTTACAGCACTTGCCAATGATCAGCTACAGCATGTGTAGCAGGTTTTGTTTCACTTTGGCTTTTCCTTCTTCCCTGTCCTTTTCTTCTCTAGTCCCTTGCCACAGCCAGTTTAGCATCAGAAATGCTCTTGCATTTGTTGCTAACTGTCTTAAATGGATAAGCTTTAAACACCTCCATCACTTAGATCAGGGGCAGGAGCAGCTTCCTCGTCACTAATGACCTGACAAAGTGCTTTCCTGGGAAAAACTTCTGCCAAAGGTCTTTACACTTCTGCGTGATACTAGCAAATAAAATAGTTGCAGAAACCCAAATTACTTGATAAATTCTGGAGCTGTTCTTGCAATAAGCTTCAGCCTGCCACAAGTATAACAGGTATCTTTATATTACTCTTTACAGACTGGAAGATTTTCAAACTACATCTTTCTTACTCAGCACCATGATTTCTGCTAGATGGGCTACTAACACATCAACAACAGTGAGAATTATATTTGCAAAAGGAGAAGAGTATTGTTGACTTTTTGTAGTTTTTCAAAGCATAGCCACTGACTGGATTTCTTTGTAATAATTAAAAATACATGACCCCTGCCAAAGGCTTTGGTATGCAAGTGTTATGTGTGTGTTCATTTGTGAGCCAATCATGCAAATGATAAAAAAGAGCTGCTGTTCTCAAGATAACTCTAAAGAACAATGGACTCAAGTATGAGGACAAGGCAAAGCAAGCCTTTTATTATATTTGTGCAACGATTTTGTGTGTTCAGTGATGATGCCATTTTTTCTTTCAAAATAAGATGTGTTACCTTAAATGTAAGAAAAATCAATAGAAATGTTTATTTTCAACTCAGAAAGACTCTAATTCAGCTCTGGAACTCAGCATACTGAAAAGAGAAGTGATCCCCTGACTTTTTGATGATTATTCAGCCTAGTGAGGAATTTTTGTGTATTTGAATTTTGTCTCGTGCCTCAGGCAGCGAGTTGCTCTGCAGTTGGTAAGAGACTTGTAGAAAGATAATGGCACAGTGCAGATCTTTGTGATTGCTGAAGCCCTTATAACTTTCGTACTGTTTTAAACACTGTCTTTGAAAAGGGCAAGAGGAAATCTTGAAAGCTGCATAACGAATCTTCGTTAAATGCAGCCGAGTGCCACTTCAAGGATGAAACAAAAAAAGCAGCAGCTCAGCAGTACCCAAATACAGGTTGTAGCTATGCCTGATTTAAAGTGCATGATTTATTAATGATTTCAGTCTCCACTCCCACAGACAAAGACTGGTGTTTACATACATTTTGCATCCGTATTTATTTGGCTAATGTAATTATATTTTCTTTTTAAGCTTTGTGTTTTATCACAAATGCTGGGAGTGATTGCCCAGGGGAGGCTGGGCTGACAAATCACACAAGAACTCTCTTTGACTTGGACCAGGTTAGCGGAAAGGCAGCTCAGCCCCAGCGTGCTCAGCAAGAGCTACAGATATATACATAGCACTTCCCAGGCTCAGATCCAGAAATAGGGAAGGTAAGTGATGTAAAGCGAACATGGGAGGACTGTGACAAGGGCCAGTATGGATGCCTTGAGAAATATCACTGCTGCTTAACAACCAGCTGTATTGCTCCAGTCAAAAGCCAATCTCTTCTGCACCCCCTTCCTCAACTTGAGGACACTTTCTATGCCTGCTGGGGTGAATGCTATGTGCAAGATACTCCATGGCTGGTGCCAGCCAAGGCTGCACACAGCTGAAACCATCATGCTCAGTCCCTCTCCTGTGGATGCACCCAGGTCCCCAGCCTGATGCAGTCTCCTGAGGCATGTCTGCCTCTGCATGGGTGCTGCAGCAGCCCCTCACTGCTCCATGGGCAGCACTGACTGGATTTTGGCTTGGCACACAGCCCAGCACCACCACTGGGTGCATTTTCGGCGGGAGTCAGAATTCCCTGCCAGCCTCCATCCCCACACCTCTTCCACGTCTCACCTCTGTCCATCAACTCAGCAGTACCACAAGAGATCACAATATGAGAAACACTTTGTCTGAAAATTATATATTAAAAAGTTTTATAATAAACACAATCGTCAAACTGACAACTATTGCCTTGGCTGGCACCATCTCTGAAGATGCCTGCACTCAGCTCCAGCAGTGCAAAGTGGCCCTTGTGTTCATGGGATCCCTCAGGGCCACAGCTCTCCAACACAGGGCAGCATATTTCATAAAGTCTGTGCTTAAGGGAGGGAGAAGTTATTCTTTTCTAAAGGGACGATGGATTCCCAACTTATATAAATAAGCAGACGAACACTTATTAAAAGGTTGCACTTATTAATCTGAGTGTTGGTAGTTTTGTCTGATTAATGATTAAAACAAGTCATTCATTTTTTATTGTTTTAGCCTAGTGTTTTGTTTAATGTTCTACTTCAAATCAATATTTTTAAAGCAGTGCAAGAGACTACACATTTTTCAGGAGAAAGAACATCGAAGGGTGACACTTGCGTGGCTTTTTTTTAGTATCTTGTATTTATTCTTGCTCCTGGCAAAATAAATAAAAAGGCCAAAACCCAGTCACTTCTGACTCCACTTAAGCTGAGGAACTAGTTTCAAGTTGAGTCCTCCTGACCTTGCCTGAAAATTTTTCATTTAAGAAAATGGGAGATTTGTGCACAGAGCAGCAGAGTCACAACTTTCCACATCCTTTCACTTGCTCCAAGCACTGAGAAGATGCAGTTTTATTTTTAAATGAGCTGGGCCACAGAAATGTCCTTCTGAATTTCTGAACTCTAAGTGTAGGAGAAACCATTGCCAATAAGCATGATGCTCAGTGCACTTACTGTGCTCAACGCCTGTGAGCCTGTGCTCACTTCAGTCCGTTGTAGTTAATGGTAATAGCTGGGACTGTTCTATTTGCTATTTATTTATTTGCACCTCTCATAGCCATAAGGAAAAATTATTCTCTATTTTCTCAATGCTTATTTCTATTCCAAATTAATTTTACTGTCATGCAATAGCTCTAGATCAAGGGCCAGATTTGAGCTGTGGAGGCCTATGGAAGCCAGGGCAGAACCTGGCCAAGTCTGTTGTGCTGCTTTTGAACAGCAGTTTCTTTTTGCAAACAGAGCTGAAACCAACCCTATCCTATTTATATATATATATATATATGTATATATATGTATTATTATTTCCCACAAAACAGAACAATCTACTCACAAAAAGAAATAAACAGTTCAGGTTTCAAGGACTTTTGAATTAGGACTCTGGATACAACAGAAACAAGAACAAGGGCTGCAGAGCTCTGCCATCCTTTCTGAAGTGACGGACACCCAAGCTGAGCTGTCACCTTGTGACATGTCACCACAGGTTATAAACAAGAGACAAACACAACTTCTGTCCCACTGGATTGTTTGTTACACATTAACAAAGAAAGAGAGAAAACAAAGCAAAACCAAACCAAACAAAAAAACCCTAGTCCTCCCATCAGGGCATAAAACAGAAGATATGAAAAACAAAAATGAACGTTAGTTTAGTCATAAATGTGCTTGTTAGGTGTGTTAAATTAATGGCCAAATCACCAGCATTTCATCACCCAAAATGAGCTGCAGTTCCTTTGGAAAACAAGAAACTTTCTCTTTACAAAGGCTAGATTTTCCTCTAAATCTGTCTCCTAAGAAGATACTATATTTCTATAAGGTATTTCTAATCTACACTCTATTCTAAGGAAGGAGGAAAAGGAGATTATATAGACAGCACAAATTAACTCCTTAAGTACCAATGCATCTCCATTTTCAGCCTAAAGGAGTACATAACTTAAGGAGCTATGAAAAAAGAAAACAAAATCAATATAACTCAACAGTCCTAGTAATTTATAATGTATATACAATTGTTCACCTGCATCCTTTTGATTCTCTATATGAAAGAGAGAAAGCAACAAGGAGAGAAAAGAGAGAAACAAGAACAGATATGCAGGATTAATGAGCAAGTGGATCGCACAGCCCCCCAGTTATGTGTGATATATGACATTTGAAAAGAAGAGAAGTCACCCCGACTCGCCCCCCACCCTCCCTCCAAAGCATGGGGTTACCAAAAGAAGCTCCTTTCACAGAGGTGAAAGATAACACTGCACAAATAGAAAACCGGAGAGGGGGAGCTCTGAGGACACAGGGGATCTCCAAGTAAGAGCAGGGCTGAGGTGTCCCCTCCAGAGCTCGGTGCAAAGGACTCAGTAAAAAATATCGAGGAGAAGAGTGAGTAAAGTGCATCCTTCCACTTGAGAGCTAACAGACAGGAGACATGTAAGATCTGATGTACAGAGAAAGGACAGCCTCATACGATCTTACACACAGGATTGGGTAAAGATCTTATACGCAGGCAAAGGGATGGCTTTTTCCACGTGTCCTTTATCTGACCTCTAGCTCACTTCTCCCCGATGTAGCTGCTACCTTTTGATTGTGTACCAGTGACAAGCACTTTACAAATTGGGGTTACACAGAAGCAAAGTAAAAATGCATTCAGGTCACGGACATAAAGAGGAACTGAAAAAACTTACAGACGATCTGAGTTTATCACAAACAGATGGGCTCATTGTCTAACCTGGTTTAGGCTGATAAAAAGTGACTGGACTTCTCACACTGGGTTTCACAGACAGAAGCAACAGACAAGCCAATGCTAAAAGACTTGAAGCAAGGAGAGTGAGTTGGTTTGGATCTGGACTTTCTTGAGGTAATGAAAACAGAAAGAGTGAGGACAGCATGGAGAGGAGGGTGGTAGGTACTCACGAATGGTTAAATCCATCACTTGAGAGGCCAAGCAGAAGACAGGATGCTCATACATTTCTCTCTTTTTCCCTATAAAAGAGGATTTGGGCATGCAAGAGGCTTAGGTCAGAGGTAAAGAGGTTATAGGCTATAGGTCAGAGGAAAACTTTTTATTAGGTTAAAAGGAAAGTAGCTGTAGAGTATTTTGGGATACACACAGGATAGAAGGAAGGAAAAAAAAACAAAAAGAAAAAAAGGAGGGTTAAAATTGGAGATCTACTGGATTAACCATTCAGCATGCCCATGAGTCACAAGAGAGGCTGTGACCATGACTTTAGAGGTTTGCTCTGAACTGTTTGCAAGAATATAATGATCAAAACGTCATGAATAGAGGGAAATAGAATTTCATTGGTTCAAGGCTCCAAGATACTAAGGATTTCAGCCTTCAGTATCTAAGGCTTTCCCAGGTATTTCTTCATAAGCATAGCCTCAAGCACTGATTTGGTTCTGCACCTTTGACAAAATTCTCTTCAATACATGGCTATTCAAATGTCAGCTTTCAAAAGCAAGATTTCAAAGCCATGTACAGCATTCAGGAATGCATCTCACTGAGGTAAATTTGTTATTTGCTCTTCTAAGGAAGTATTTGAACATGTAGTGGACTATGCTCATGAGAGAAAACCTGATGCATGCAGCTGGCGGATGTTGGGTTGTTTGAATTAACAATCCCAGCATGCTTGGACATTGGTGTTACAACCACTTTTATAGAGATAGTATCAAAAAGTGGCTGTGGCCAATCACGAATAAAGGAGGAGAAAAGCAGAAGAGAGCAGGTAGTGTGGAATGAACTATTTCTCTGAAAAGGTAGCTGGAAAAAAATACGTTTGTTGCTTCAAAGTATTCCCAGACCTAAAAGTCACAGTGCAAAAAAGAGGGCAGATAATTAACACAACCAAGAAGAATTGAGGCACAAAAGGAAAAGTACACACTAACTGTTCTACTTTGGAAATGAATGCATTTTTACTTACAGATCATAAAGTTTGTTTTTGCATAGATTTATCTGAAAGAAGAGAGCAAATCTTACCAACGAGTTAGTGATATTTACACAGAGAACCTAAGGGAGCCAGCCCTGGGTAGAAGCATCCATCAATAGAAAAGCTGCTTTTGATTCTCAGTCCTTCTCCATCCTCATCACGTATATTTAAACATTGCATTTTACAGAATACACCAATTAAAATATCCTGTGAAGTTGAGTACTTTGATAAATTGCCTGATAATACAGTGCTTATGAAACCTTTGTTCCTTCTCTATTTTTGTCACTCATTACCAAGTCAAGAGTTGATAAACATCCTTTTAGTGCCCAATTCTTAAGTGTTTCTCACAGGATGCATAACAATGAATTCATTACCACTGGTACACAATTTGCATCGTTAGACAGAAAAAAAATGGAAAAAGAGAGGACATGTCATGTACAGAACCTGGACAATTTGTCATATAATAACCCAATTTTTCATGTAAACAAGAACGAAGAACAAATCAGAGGGAGTTTTGTAGGTTTTTTTTTTCCTCCTCTCAATATTGTCCTAGAGGCATACAACAATAATCTTGGCTGTGGGAAAGTTTCACATCACACATGACAGAAACCCGAAGTCTAGAGCACAACATACCACTCATCTGGAACACACAGGTTTAAGCAACTGGGAACTTGGATAAGGTTGGGTAGGAGTTTCAAGTTGGGAAAAGCAGTCAACAAAGTACCAACGTGAACTGATTAACATGTAAGGAACGACTGGATCATAGAGCTTCAGCTAACATGTATCCTCCAGCAGGCTTTAAAATGTCTTTTTGATGGCTGCATGTGTCTCTGGTCACCATTTATTATTCTCTCATAACTTAAAAGGTCAATAATATCAGCTATGCCAGATTTAGAGTGACAAGAAAGAAATCTGATGCAAATATGGGATCACTGATCAATGACTGCTATGTAAACTGCAAAGACAATGAAACACTCCCAGAAAAAAGACATTTTAAACTGGCTATAAATGATTAAGCATAGACTAAAACAGTTTTTCAGCTTCTTATTTTTCATTTGTTTCTTCAACTCCACTGTCACAAACAATTAGCTGCGCTATACCTTCAGCTGCAAAGATGACATCCCAAGTATTTCTCAATTTGTTCTTTAAAACCACAACACGAGTCTGAACACTACAGCACTGGCCAAATGCACTAGCGATCAAACAAACAAGCAAGCTACAGTTCCTTTTAACTGTTTCCTCTCTCTTTTCCAGAAAAAGAGATGTTTTGCATAGCTTCCACTCTTAACTGCTTCTGAAGCCAACACCACAAAAATGATTCAGAATCACATCAGTTTTATTGACAAGTGAACAAACAGCAAATGAGCTTCTTTTAAATAGCTCCCAGCCACAGTTGCCACCTAGAAACACAACAAAATTGTAATTTCACAAAGAAAGAGCCTTACCTTCAATTTTGGCATACTCTGATAGTCGAGTATAATTGACTAGAGCTGCTTGCTCCAAGCATTTACGGATGACTGTTTTTACCTCCTCTTGAGGGACCGGAGTAACTATGTCTTTCATCAGAACCTTGACACAAGAAAATCTGATTTGTTGTGGCATCAGGCACACAGAACTGCTTTTCTCTAAGCCCTGCACATACATCCATTCCTACAGTAGTGCTATGTGGCTCCTGGAGTATGCGTACACTATGCAGGATCCACAACAAGGTCACCTTGGCCAGCTTGAGACGTGGGACTTACCCTGCCCTATTATTCCCCTTCTTTTTATCTATACCCTATGGCATCCTCCAAAATCTGTGCTTCTGATTTTTTTAGGGCATGACATTAAAATCTATCACAGCTTGCCCAGTGCCAGGCAGTGTTTTTCCCTTCCCAGGCTCTGCTGATTGACCTGGATTTAGGTCTGGGCTTGGACATACTATGGGTTAGCAGAGGCAGGAAGAATGTTGGAGCAGCGAGAAGGTTGAGATACAGGTGGGGAGGATGATGGTGAGCAGGTTTCCTATGCCTGAGGGAATAAATGTGCCTTGAGATGGGAATTTCACCAGACACCAGCCAGGCATCGCTTACAAGGGTCTGCAGCATAGATGCTTGCCAGTGAGATCCTCCACCCTTAACTATCAATGCAGACACAGGCTGTGCTGCCTTCAGCAGCCAGGCTACACACTGGCCTCAGAGCTAGCCCATCTAAACCCCCACATCCCAATATTGGCTATCACTAATTACAAGTTTTATGCAAAACCAACAGTTCCTCAAGCTCTTCTGGATGGAAAGATACATGAATACAGGTAATTTTAACTACGTTCTGCTATTCTTGTTCTTACCCTTTCCAGCAGTGATAGAGTAGCTTTTAGTGCACCTTCTGGACGGCCAAATGGAAAGCAGTACCTAGAAAAATCACATCATGTTAACATCAGACCAGGTGCATGTGAACGAGCCTTTCCAGAGCCATAAAGATGCTTTCCTAAATATGCCCAAGCAATTCTCTAGTCTCTCTGACCAGAATGAGAAGTCTTTCTACAGGGTAACTTCCCAAAAGGGTTTGATGGTGTGGACACTAAGGCAGCAAAAGAGAACACAGGACAGTAAATAAGGTGATATGATTGAGCAGCTTATTAAATCTGGGTGCCACCTAGCAAATTTTTACATTTCCTAGGAGAAAGTTAACTATCATCTTCCTGTAAAAACAAAAAAACAACCCAGACACCTTTGGAAAGGACATTTACCTCCAGCCACAGACCCTGTGATGCACCAGGCTGCAGGTAACCGGCTGAACCAGCCACCATCCCTGGCAAGAGGCAGCTCTAAGGGCTCCTGCAGGGACTCTGTGTGAATGCACATCACATGTCTGTGTGCAAACACGCACAACCTGCCCAGAATCCAGCTGGTGTGCTGGGAGCAATGTATCCCTTTTTGAGAGGGCAGTATCTATCCTTTCTGTAAGCAGGACATCCCTGCAGAAAGCCCTGCCTGTCTGTATTCTAGGGAGAAGAGAAAATAACAGAGCAGAGGGGAAAAGAGAAATAAGAGGGCAAGGGATTTTTTTGTTGTTTTTGTTATATTTTAGAAAAAATCCATAGCATTACCATGCCTATAGGAACAAGATGGTCTTTTAAAGGTTATATATTTAAAATCACTCTCCAGAAACAAACATGCTACAGTGGAAGCTTCACTGCCTTGTGTAGGTCTGTGCCTCTTATGCAAAATTCCCCTGTGCACTTCAAAGCTGCCTTTTGGCTTTGCTGCTTACAGAAGGGAGCTGGGAGGAAATCAGTCCTCTCCTTCAGCCTGAGCTCTTTGCCTTTACCTAAAATGCGTGATCTGATTCTCCAGAAGCAAACGAAGCCGTTCCTTGATCTCTTCAAAGCGCTCTTTCTCGTCTACGGTCACAGTTCCTATCCCATCAGGCCTGAAGAAGAAAAGCCACAAATGACTCAGACTCCACCTCACCACCCTGCTAACTCATCCCCACAGCACACAGGAAATTGCCCTTTTGGAAAGGGACATCACCAACTATGAGATCTGGGACAGAGGAAGTGCCACACCAAGACATGGGTGGTCACAGCAGCACGGCTGCTGAGGTAGCAAAACCAAACAAATAAATAAATAACCTCTCTCAGAGGGATAATCTGGATGTGGATCTCCCTCCCTTTTATTTTTTCCGTGACAGAGAAGTAAGAAAAAGCACAATTCCCTTTTCAATATAGGTATATGACAAAGAGCACAATGCCAGCTCTCACTGCAGGATTGGGCCCATTGCTAACAAAATAGGTACTGCATTTCTGCAGAAAAAAATCAGCTGCTACTTTAACACAATTCACAATATAAAAGAATATTGACAACAGGCATATACACAAACGGAACAGAAAATTCTGCGCTCCTTCACAGCCACTGAATCACCCCATGACTGGGATTTCTTGAAGTGAACCATCTTCAGTATCTCCTGCTGAAAAGTGCCTGAAGAGCGACACGCATTTTGTGTTTGACAGTGCGATGCCTTTTAGGTCATTTAATTTTAATTTATAAAAAGTAACACATTGGCACAATTTATCAAAGATTTTCTCAGACTATTTATGACACTCTTGTATTTCAGGAGTGCACAGGAGCGCGTTGTGAGACACCCAGGTCCTGCTGCCCTGGGGATATTGCTCATCTTTCACAGAGCACAGTGTGCAGACGAACCCTGCGGAAGCTCTCCTGGGGCTGGATGATGCAGTGGTCCCTGTGCTCTCCCACCCCACACCTCTGCTGATGCCAGCCCATCCAAGAGCTGAAAGCAGCAATCCCCTCCTTCTCCCTCACACCCACACGGCAAAATTCTGCTGCGCAGCAGAATCCTAGGCGAGAGGAGAGAGTGAGGCTAATCCATCCACCAAAGGAATCGGCCAGGCAGACAATCACCCACACTGCTTCCCACTGCCGGCGAGCAAAGTCGAGGGATTTGTGTACTCCTGGGCAACTCTGCTGGCACAGGCACTCTTTAGGTAATGTAAGACGTCTTAAAATTGAACAAATGTTCTTACTTAAAGGCCTCCTCCAGTGTTCAGCTTAAGCTGCATAAATCCGCAGTACTAGACTGGTTTGGCTATACAAAAGACTTGGCAAGGGATTACAAAGCTTCTAATGAACCTCCTGTCAGGGGTTAATTGGTTGGCTTTATTTTCCTCTTAAAGAATCAAAGGCCCTAAACTTAAAAAAAAGAGTAAAGCTATAAAAAATTAAAAGCTATAAAATCTGTACAACCACTTCTCCTTGACTCTGCATTTAGTAAGCTCTTAATATCATAAATACGAACTCTGATATTCCAACACAGGTGAATAAACCATTAAAACATTTCAGAAGAGGAACTTGCAAACTGTACATGATATTTACTGCAAAATTTGAAAGCCAAATATACATTAAATAAAGCTTGCAACATGGACACAGAAAAAGACTTGAATACCAAGGGATGTACTTAAATTTAAACAGCATTTAATCAGAAATCTTTACTTGATTATTTGCCAAATTCATTTGTGTATTAAGGAAAGAAAAAAAGGAAAAAAAAAGATATAGGCTGAAACTTGGATAAAATGTCTCAGCTGGGGAACACATTTCATAAACAATTTTGGAAGTATGGATCTGGTCTCATTAGTACCTAATTAGGACTAGTTATTTTGAAGAAATGAGCAAGCCACAAAAAACCCCTAAATTAGACATAGAGCAAAAATTAATGTCTGAACATACTTTATGTATTTTTATTCCAAAGTTCCAGAAAATATTTAATATTCAGACAGAAATGTTCATGCCTTTTGTGATGCTGTGCACCTCACAGTGCCTGGTCTGCTCCTAAGGAGAAGAGCAGATAATTCAAGGCAGACCACAATAAACGCCGTACATTATGAGGCAGGGTTGAAGACCTCATTTGACTTTTGGCATTCAGTTCTTCCCCTGTACCCATAACAGCTCACAGAGTGTCACTAGGTTAATTGTATCAGCGCTGACAAACGAGGTAGGAAAAGCTGCCTGCCCTGGCAGTGTTTTGCTGATGGACTGGAAATGGTCTTAAAGTTATGTTACCCTTTACCGGGTCAATAACCTCAACCGGTGAGATTTAATGGCAGGATCTGACAGCTCCAGTTGGGTTGCAGCTTTTTCACACCAATTGCAGTTTCTCACTGTATTCTAAGCATCTTTGTTTTGCCAGAACTGATTCTTTAGCACTCTCTACATTACGACTCATGGTGAACAACCAAAATGGGCTGAAGTGACAGCACTAGTCACATCCTAGCTCAGCAGTGGTGGCTCTGGAAGCATCACTTTGAAAACACTGACCCACATGAAGATGAAGGATGGGCTCTGGAGAGGGAACCTCTGGCCAATATGGCTCTCGCCCAAGTCTCAACACCTCAAGGGAAGGCAACTCAACCATCGACATGCATAGACCATGTAGGCTTAACCCCCCGGTCTTTGCCTTTCTTAGGGTCTTTGTAAGCCATGAGGAAATCACACCTGGTGGCTCTGGCCACTACTCCCTCCACACAGGGCCCATTGCACAGTGTGAATGCGTGCTGCTCTTGCTTATGCTACTACAAACTCCAGACAATCTACAGGTCAGCTGTAGCCATTTTTGGAGCAGCACGGATGTCTGGAAGGGCCTGCCAACTGAGAGCCATCACCACGGCAAGGACTCGCTTTCTCACCCAGCTGTGGACTATATTGCATCTGACATGATGAGCATCTCTTGAATCTACCTTTCAAATTTTCGGCAAACCATTTTCTCACTGTCCTTCACAAAGTTGACATTTTCGGCAGCATGATAGGAAAGATGTCATGTCGGCTGCTTTTCAAGTTGTTGTCACAGTGGTTAGCACCAGTTCTGTCATCTTTGCTTTCCTCACAGTCCCCCATCTTGAGCCATGTCACAAATAATAATACTTCCAATGTTTTTGTCAAATTTCAAATTCTATAACCCAGCTGCACATCTTCAGATTTACTAGTTATGTTAATCTTTGTTGCTCATCTTCCCAGAAGCTGAAGCATTACGAACTCATTAATTAGTGACAAATACAGGATATACATAGAACTGGAAAAACACTACCCAAAAGCCTTGCACTTAATTTATTAGCTTGATAATTTTGAAACCTAATTAAATATTCAAGTCAAATACACTTTGAAAATGTAATCTTTTTGAGGGAACATATTTATTTTCCCTTTTGCAAGAACACAAAGGGTATAACGCTGAGCATGGCTATAATTTAAGATTCACTTCTGTGCTCTAGACAATTCCAGTACATGGCTGATGGGGCTGGAAAAAATCCCCAGGAAAAGCTCAAGTGGCAACAGCTTGTTCTGTTGCTTATCAGCAGTTTTGTTTTCAGCAAAGATCTCCAGCTCAACTTTGATACTTCCTATTTGATCTCAGGGACAGAAGCACCGACTCCTCCAGCAAGCAGCACTGCTGCAGCAAGGCTGGCTGAAATGCAGCTGGAGGAAACGGGTGTTCTCACATGCAACTGTTAGTATACTGAAGCAGTGGTGGGGAATACGAGGACAGCAAAACAGGAAAAAAAGTTTTGTATGTACATAGTATACACAAGGGACAAAAGGGTTTTGGGTCTATGAACTTGGGTCAACAAACCACAGAAACATCTCCATCTGTGCAGAGACACAATATCATCTGATTCTCTATAGCCACTGCTCACGGACACTTGAGGTGTACGGCAGAAGTTGTGGGCACAGAGGGAAGCAGAAGGGCAAAAAAGGCAAGAAAAATAAATAAGGAAAATTTTAATTATAAGTAAACAAGTTTCAGATGACTCCTTCTGCTGTGGATTCATTATGTTGGCTCTAAACTAGTAAATTCCCACAGTAAATATTTCATATGGAAAGTTTTAAATGCCACTTTCCTAATCCCCTCTTGTTTTTAAGTTTTAAGCTATGAAAACAACAACATCAACAAGGCAGGTGGTGCAATACAAAAAAAAGGGTTGTAATTTAAACAGCAAAAATGATAGTCCTTGTTTAGCTTAGATGGTTTGTGCAAATTCTAGGGTTAATTATAAATTATAATTAGGACCTGGGATCCTAAGGCCAGTGCTTTATTCTACAAGCGCTGCCTCCCCCCATGCCCTTTTCTAATTATACCCAATGCCCCTAGGGCTAGTTATGCTGCTAAAACAAATATATCAAAATGATTTTTTAACAAAGACTAATATACAAAGCAATACCATGAATCTGTATGCAATTATAAATATACAGTATAGCTCCAGCGGGTTAATCTCTTTGACATAAGCCAGTATGAAATACTATGGCGGCTTGTAAATGAAAAGACATATCATCTTTTACACCTTTTATGTTTAACTTGTCTACACTTTTTTTTTACTGGGGAAAATATTGCTTACATGTAGCAAACAGATCTTTGCGTGCACTGTGAGCCCTGGCATGCAGAGCCAAGGGAAAAAAAACAATGTCAAAAACTGATGCAAATAATTTGATTTTTAAAGTAACAACTCAAATATAAAACACGTGCTGCCTTCAGCTCCCTTGCTGGTTGCCAGGTGCAGCACATATGAGCTATACAGTAAACATCGATGATTAGTGCCTTGGACGGCATGTGTCAGGGTAGGCTTTCAAAGGATCCCTCACAGGAAGACTTGCCTGCACGAGGTCCCACCGGTTGCACAGGGACTGGCTCTGGGGAGGTGGGCAGGAACACAGCTGCCTGTCTGCTGCCTCCTATGTCTACCCTAACAAATCTGACCTGAAAGAGCCCACCTGTTTAGACCCCTTGGAAAAAAAAAAAAAAAGCTTATTCAGCAAACATTCATTTTTCCTGACTCCCCTTTCTTCTGGGAATTCACACCATGAGTGAAATGCCAGTTGAAAGCCCTTTGTTCCGCCCAGTCTTACACCCACTCTCCTGGGCACTACCCCAGCCACCAGCTCGAGATGCTGCAGAGCACGGGAGCGATTTCATTCTCCCAAATCCTGCCTTCATCTGACTTGGGCTATCCTCCATGCTGCAGCGGCAAGCCAAGTCACGGCTCATCGCTTCTCCTGTGTGATCTGCACCCCTGACGCACCGTGGCTGAACCGGATGGTTTCTGAGCACTGCCATCCTACACCCATTGTAATGAATCACGTCAGTTGACCGCATGGAGCTGGTGATCTGCTGGTGGCTGGCAACCCACCTCCCTTCAGCACAGACACTGGATCCCATCCGACAGAAAGCTGTAACGCATGCCTTGTCACCACAGACCTGTCACAGAGCTGGCACCTGATGAAAGGTTATGGCTTTGCACCCTGGCAGACTTTAACCTGCCTTTCCATAGCCAAGGTGGTTAATCTGAATGAAATGTGGAAACTAAACACCAAGTACTAGGGGAAGCACATGAACATGCTGTGATAAAGTGTTCATGTATTTACTACTTCTTTTAAGAGAGCAAAAATGTTGTATTTTTTTAGCTAGCCATATGGAAATCCTGAGTTTATGCGAAACAGCCAGGTATGCACTAGAATACAATGGAAAAAAGAACAAATATGGTACGCAGGTTTTTCAATTCCTCAAGGTCTATGACACTAACATAACTTCTGCTGGCTTCAAGTGGTAAAAGACTAACGAAAGCTAATGCTAATGTAAACTAATGAAAGAGCAGCTTTTTGAAAACAAGTTTGATGCTGTAAAACACAGCTTAGAGATGAAAGGGCAAGCCACTAATATACCAAATAAATTGAGAGGTTTGTACCTGCTTGGGCCTTGGGTAGATTGTCATCTAACAACTCACAGAGAATGATGCTGTTCAGCTGTCATTAGACTGGAGGGGATTCAGTCTGGCATCCTGGTTTTAACAAGGTCAATGACTGCTAACACTTAACATGCATGCAACCAGTATTTTAGCCTTCTTTTTAGAAGTTTGGGATTAGCAAACATAGAAAGAGTCTTTTTTTGTTTTAGAGTTTAAAAATAAAGTTATATGTTTAAGTTCAAAAAAAGGCACATGCAAACTCAAGGTCACTCCTGAAAGCAACTCCTTCATAAGGGGAAGGAACTCCTGCTCAAGGTTTAGGCACTAACTTTGGGCCTGGGAAAGCTGAGCTCAACTTTCTGCTCCACAACACCTCTCCCATGCACAGGGAGGGAAGCAGTGAGGCTCCTCTAACTCATCACCTCCCTGTGTGTCAAACAATGCTGGCACTAATGCCATACCCCTCCAATAGGAGGACAGCCACAAACAGAACGCAGGGAAAGAACTGGGTGATCATGTAAAGTCTTTATGTCATGATTTGGGGTAAAATTATGAATCTTAAAACCATTCCTGCATCTTGCCTTTCCTAGTTTTTGGAGGACTATGGATAGAGGAAAGCAACAGCCTCAATACTGTAGCAGAGATACGAAATGCAAACGGACATCAGTAAACACACAGTGTGTGTTGTTAGATGCCTGAACAACACTATCGCCTTTCTCACCAGTCATGTAGGTAAATGCATCAGCAACCACAACAGCTTAATAATGGCAGGACTTTACAAAAAAGCATCCAGTGATACCTGGTGCACAAAACCATATTATCAACTCCCTAGCAACCACAGCAGTGAAAAAGCCTCAAGTTCCTCAGTCTTAGTGAGGAGCCAGCACCTGGGTAGAATAAAATCATGTGGATATTCAGAAGTCTTGGGCTGGTCCCTGCCTTCCTAAGAGCTGCATGTTACATATTCAGGTATCTGCAGGTGGTGAAACTTAGGACAAGGAATTTACATTTGACTCCATTTTTACTTGGAAAAGGATGAACTTAACAGAAAAAACAAGTGGACTGTCACGCAAATAACAGTGATTTAGAGTCTTAGTTTGGCGAGATTGTCAGGCTTTCACAGGTCGGAATAAACTACATGAGCCCAAAGGAGCGAGGGAGACCAAACCCTGACACAGAAGGCAACAGAGCTCCAAAACATCCCCCCAAAGCCCCTTTTGACCATTTCACCTGCTGCGGCCACAGGGTCAGCTCCAAGCTGGAGGTGTATTTCCACTAGCAGCCATCCTGCTCCTGTCCTGGCTGTAGTGCAGTGGCCGTGCCACTGAGGCAGGAGCCGGACAAGCGAGGAGACATCATCCCTGTGCTGATGCCTGTCATCCTGTCAGCCTTGACCTTCAGGCTGTCCTCAGCATCCACACCACAGCCTGCCTGCACTTCCCGCTGACTGCGAGCGACTGTTGTCTCACTGCCTGACCTTACGCAAACACGATACAAACAGACAACCCACCTCAGCTCCATCACTGTCTGCTGCTAATACAGGAGATTGATAGCCACATGAAATTATCTCCCTGCTCGACCTTCATTACTGGGTGGCATATTCTGACTGACAGCCAACCTCATTCTGGGGAGAGCTAAACCACCCGTTCAGTTCTTTTCACTCTCTAAAAGTGAAGGAACTTCCTTTTGTAAAGAAAATCAACACTTTCTCAGTTTTGACAGAAGAAGCAGCCTTTGTTAAACAGAAAAATTCCTTGCAACTTGAATCATTCTCAGACCACTGTGGGTACCGATAATAACACGATGCATGGCTGATCCAAGATGCATCCTCAGATGCTGTGTTGAGTCCCCTGGCAGGCATGCTCCCACCTCAACAAATTTTATACAGAAAGTTTTCAGTTCCTCCATAAGCTGTAGGTTTCCTGGGGAGGGCCAGACCTAAGGCAATGAGCAACGTACGGAAGCAGCAGGTAGGAGGAAGAGATGTAGCTAAAGTGAACCTGGCTTTACACACATTGCACCTGCCAGCAAGGACTGCAGCAGTACTGTTGGCTTTCCATCATTCTCTGCCAGCCAGTTCACAAATGCACCATGCATGTGGCCTAAACAGCTCTCTGAAAAGGAACTGTGACTCTTCTGCTCAGATACTCATATTTCTGATACTAGAGATGAAAGATACAGAGTGGTGTTTTTTTCTCAGAGCCCCTGTGGTCCCTTTTTGTCACCTCCTAATAGTAGAAGGCAGAATCCACAGCCTGTAATCTCCATATCAAGCTTCTAGACCTTTACACAGAGCCTGCCCTTGGGGAAAGTTCAATGCTACAGCTTGCAGCTCCAGCATGGAGCCTCCTGAAATTCCATGCGACAGAGACACAGCAGTGACCATGAAAGAACATGAACCTTCAGCCTTTTGACATAAAGTCAATCATCAGTTAAAGACAGCTAAGTCATAGCAAAACACCTCATTCTTTTCTTGGAGTATTTTAAAACAATTACTTGAATAGTCCACCCGTGACTGAGCTGTCCCTTTGGCAGTGCCAAGCAGTCTCCCAGCATGGCACAGCAGCCACACACAGCCCTGGGCAGCTGAACAGGCACTGGACTGGGGTTACATACCACATAGGTTTTAAAGCAAGACACTTTCCTGAGCCTGCAACTCTCCAGCTGCGTGGGGAGGGAATGGTGGGGTGTCATCTTGGTCAGTACCATCAGATGCCTCTTGCTACTAACTCTGATGAAGATGAGGCTTAGCTGGACCCTATAATGATGTACATGGAGTAGCTGTGACCAGCACCTGACATCCTCTCTGTTATGAGTCAAATGGGCTTTGAACCAGGTCCTGTTCCCACAACAGCCTCCTGCCAGGATAAGCCCTGCCTGTGTAAGAGAGGCAATGGGGGCACAGCCAGTTTCACCTGTCCAGTCCCCTACATGCTGTGTGGAGCATCTCCGAAATATATGCCTAAAGAGAATCAGAGCCCTGAGCCTCCACAAGACTTGGGTTCCCAAATGCCATCCAGCTCCCAGGAGAGCATCAGACCCAAATTCTGGTGCTGCAGCAGGTCTCCCCTTCCCACGCCACAGGGATGCAAACTGCCCAGAGTGCTCAGTGACTGAGGAGCCTGGTGCCCTTTTACAACACACTTGTGTGCACTGTGCACTTTTGCTTACCTTTTCGGCTCTGGATTCGGCTGGGATTTGGAATCTTTTCTTTTTTTGGACTCCTTTTTGGAATCCTTTTTTGTCTCCACTTCAGCAGCAGGGGCATTAGACCCTTTGCCCCCCTCGCCTTCTGTACTTGGCTGTGACCCACCAAGTAATTCTGCCATGAGCTGGCTTTAGGGAGTGATTGAAACGTGAGGGCAAGGCCAGCAGCAAAAGTGAAAGAAACAAGAAGAAAGCATGAAAAAACTCAAAATAAAACAAAAGGAAACTAAACTGAAAGGAAACAAATGAAATCAAGTAACAATTGGCAACAAAGGAACAAATGAGCAAAAGAAAGTCAGAACTAAAAAAGAAACTAAGGAAGCAAAAACCCGGTTTCCATGACAAGATGTATGAAAGTAACTGTAAAAGCAAGCAGCAGCCTTGCAATGTGGAACCTGGACAATGTGTGTCACAATTCAGGATGGTATTTACCAGAGGGTTTATGAAAACACATAATTATTTTATAACATTCCTTCCTTCAGCAGCATATGCAGGATAGAGAGCAATATCTCAACGTGTATAATGCAATCTAACAGACAAAAGCAGAAAAAGAAGCTGCAATAGAGGCTACAGCTGCCAACAAAATAAATAGAAAAGGAAAAAAACACAGCTCCAGTTGCTCCCATCAAAGGTTTGCCACATTTGAGAGAAGGGAATGGGCTACTTTGAAATTGAAATGGCTTTGCAACAGCAGCAAGATAAGATTTTCAGTTATGTCTAAGCAATTTCCAAACTGACGTCACGTGAACTTTAAATGAGACATGGGTGCCTGAGGGCTTAAAGCCATTCTGAACACTGAAGTTTGATACTGCTGAAAATTTCACTGCTGCAACTTGTCAGATCCTCTTGCACAGCAATTAGATCAGCACAGTATATCGTTTACTTCTATGTATTCAACCCATGACAGCTACATGTACTTCAACTCTCTCTTGTCCAGAACTGCATCTAGCAGGGGCCTGGGTAAGAAAGTTAAACCCCCTCATTTCTGGATCCTCTACGTGCATTTCTATTGCTTACATTAAACAAGCAACGAAACAAACAAACAAACAGACTATGCCACTAGAAGTGCTGCTGCCAAACATCCACTGCGAAAACAAATTGGGGACTGTTGTGTATTATCCAAGGAAACCTATATTTGACAAAGTCAACCCTTGCTGGCAGGTAGCTGCTAGCCAAGAATAATTCCTTACCTGTTGCCATGAACATGTGATGCACAAAAGGCAAAGCTGTAGTGAAGTAAGGTGGGGTCAATCATAGCTCCGTTTTCTGCGCGCTCTAGCAAATCTCTGAGGTAGCAGAGATGTCTGTGACAGCCTCTCACTCCATTACGTGCACAATACTCATCTAGCACAAAGACCTGGCCAGGACTAAACCAGCCCTGTTTAGAAATAAAGAGACTTGATTTTAAATATAAGTTATTAAATACAAAGGCTATCAGATTTGGAGGTGTAGTGGTCAAGTTTTCTAATAAAAGAAATACAAACCTAAGGCTACGTTAAGGAAAAAGACGAGAGGTCACTCTTAAACAATACAGCCTGTATTATCATCACCTAAATACAGCACATACTCAGTGCAACTGTTAATAACAACATACTATGCTACCATTAAAGGGGAATGCCTTTTAAAATGCTGAGAAGTTAGGCCAGTTCATGTCAGTGCCTGGCAAGAAAAAAAAAAAGAAGGGGAAAAAAAAGATTTACACCTTTAAAAGATGACAACAGTTTGGTTATTTAAACAGCATGAAATAGTAATCTCATTTTGGGGACAGGATTGTACAGTCAGCCAGGAACAAGACTGATCTGGGGGAGAGCATGGAGGATTGCACTGAATAATGGTGTCTCTTGGATCTGGCAGGTAGCAAGGTCCTGCAGACAGAGGAAGGCAGCTCTGCAGTATCAGAAAGGGACATTTTCCTTTGTCGGTATTACATACCGCTGGCAACACACTCTGCCATCGCCCACCTCCTCGGCATCGAAGCAAAGGGAAGCTCTGCTCATGAGCAGGGTTTCTTCACCCCTCCACAAACCTCAGTCTATTTCTGTCTGTCAGTCCTGAGGGCCTGGTGACACACAGCTTGTGGTACAATGTCCGAGCTCCTGAGGTTGACACCCTTCCCCGTGAGGGGATGGCTCTGGAGAAGGTCCCGGGACAGCCACGGCAGAGTGTGTCTCTGCCTTGGGGAAAGGCGCTAGCAAGAACACGAATATTCTTGTAGATTGCTTTTCAAATGCTGCAAAACCGTCAATATTTACATGGAAATTTGGGTGCTAAACAATTGCTAAGACGCAGCTCTGGAATGCATCAAGCTGCAAAATCTTTCATCGTTTAATTGAAAAGTTCCTGCAGCGGGCGGGAGAGTAGTTGAGGCAGAGCACTGCCCCTATAGGCAACTTCTTTGCCACCCCATCTGTTACCCCAAATGCTACATCTTAGAAACAACACTGCTGTGAAAGATTAAAATATATTTTCTACCACTCAGATGACACCAAATCTTTTCTAGATGCCAAAATAGCTGCTTTGAAAAGAGTTGAAGAAATATCAATTAAGAGCTCAAAGACATAGAGAAGGATTTGCTCATCCTTATTGGGCCAACTCCAAAACAGATTGAGAAAAGAATTAAAATAATGAGGGGAAAATGATAGATATAGGGAGTAGCTACAGTGCTGGGATCACTAGAAGTGCACATTTCAAAAGGAAGATACAGAACAATGCATATGGGACAGCACTCTGCAAGGCTATTTTTTGGGAGGGGTATATTTGCTGTTGCTGCTTTTCATGGTATTTTTGTTTGCTTTTTTGGTGATGGTATTATGCTTGGTTCTGGATTTCTTCATGTTGCCTGTTTGTTACATTCTTGGACTGTCTCTTCACCTTGCCTCTCCCCACACAAGTCTTTGGCAATCAGGTGTGGTAAAAATAGAGAAATGCCATGATTGCTCCACGATAGGAAGAGGAGTGCATTTTGTTATGGGGCTAGAAAAGCAGTTGAAATTGCTATATTCACCTGATACGGACAAAAGACTCAGTCTTTCTTACGGGGTGAAATCTTGGCCCTACTGGTATCGATGGGAAAGTTGGTACTGATTTCACTGGAGCCAAGTATCAAGCTCAGAGTTTGGGGTGGAGGAATGAGGAAGGCTGGACCCAGCGATCCAGAGCACTGGGGTCTGAGAAGTATTGGTCCTCAGGCAGATAGAAAGGATGGGGGCAAACACACAAGATTACTGCCATGGCTTAATAGGGGAAGGATGAGCAGAAGCTCAGAGGTTCAGTGATGAGCCTCATACCTCATGAGAGCACAGGCAAGCAGACTACGGGTGGAGAGATCCAGGAGGACCAGGTGGTCTTCTTATGCATGGCAGAGGTAGGAAATGAAAAAAAAAAAAAATGCTGCTGAATGGTGCTCCAAAGGAGCAGTAAATGCTGCTCCCCACAGCCCCAGAAAAAAATCTAAGGTTTGATGAAAGGTGGTACTCAGACAAATCCTCCACATCTTCAGGCAGATCTTGGCTCTTGATTAAGATTTGCCTGGCACAACCAGCTGACAACCAGGCAGTCTGGCAAACGCAGCTGATAGTGATGACACACTGGGTGTCTCTCCCCAGTGAAGCTAGGTGTAGCTCAGTGTGGTCTCCCAGATGGTTTTCAACAGCAAGAGGAAACCTGGAGGGGACAATGGAAGAAGGCTGCAGAGTACAGGGAGCTTGATTGACAGTGTTCAACAAGCTGAACTGCATCAAGAATGGGACACATGTCCCAAGCACTAGGTGGGAGTACAACTGAAGCTTTGGGGTCAGGTAAGGCAAGGCTGGGTCAGGTTTGGTGAAACACTAGCAATTTTTCTAACGCCAAATGCAGCTTTTGTGAAAACCAGAATTTTTGAGGGAACAATTTCACTTTTCAGTAGCTGAATTTTCCCATTTATCGCAGGAAAACTGAAAAAAATTTTGGTTTGGTGGCTTGCTTCATGGATCTTTTAACCCGACTCACTGAGGTGATCCTCAGCTAGGCTGGGCACTCTGAAAGAGCACCTTTCTTCAATACATGCTGTGCTGCATTATGTGAATCCCATGAGTGCTGACATACCATGGGAAATCCAACTCCAGCAGGGATCTGGCTGCATGAGCTGAATGCTAGCAGTGGGCTGGGAAGCCTTGGGAAGAGTTCGAGTGAAACAACACATACATCCAAGCAAAAGGAATGAAGACCTACATGCGTGTGGAGTCCATACTAAGCTGGAGGAGCTGCACACTCTTCTCAAGTCCAGGAACAGCTATAAATGAGATTGTGCTACCAGTTTGTGGACGATGGGCAGGAGCCCTCAGGAAGCTCTCCAGAAAATGCTCTTCCCCTTCCCCAGAAGAGTGTTCTCTGCCAGCAAACATAACTTGCGATACAGCTGAGATGAGTCAGCCAGCCTGTTTGTTTTCACAGGGATGCCTGGCTTGGCCAGTGAGTGGGCTCGCAATAACGTTTAACCTGGTTCCAAGGAAAGGAGGTGATGCTTAGCTCTCTCTGTGTCAGGGTAAGCCACTGTGCCTGGGTAAGTCTCCCTTGGCACCTCCACATCCATGTTTGAAAACAAGAAGAGGCAAAATTCAGTGGGACCTTGCATGGCAATGTCCTGTAGGGAGAATAACAATTGCCCAGTGGCACACAGAATGGACAGAGCAGGCTTACCACGGGCTCACCTCTCCTCCAGGCAAGCCAGTGCAGTGCTATCACCTATGTCCCACAGACATTTCAAGAGCAATGGGAGCTCTTTGCAGTTGAACTCAAATCTTGAGGTCAGTCTGTTTTTTAATGCCACAATCAGGAAAAAAACATATTAAAATAAGTAAAGAAGCGTGTGAAATCCAAGTGCAGGTGAACATGCTCATTATTCTCTTCTTTTTAACACTCTGTAATAGGTGATTTGAAAGAAGATGGTTAATTGGTGATGCTCTGCTCCAATGAGACACAAGTCTTGGTGCTGAGGGGAAGAGATCCACCACTTCATTAGCTTCTAGCAAGGGCCTAAACATCTCAATAACAAGCAGAAGTGTGGCTGGTGGGTTTCTTGAAGAGAAACATTGTTAATCATTTTCAGTGATAAAACTTGCACCTTTCCATGACTTCAATTCAATAGCCACAGCTTTCTCACCAGGCCCGAGACTGCACAGAGACAAACCAGCTGCAAGCCAACCTGTCAGACATGCATGGATGGGGATGGTCATCCTAGGATCAGCCATGCGTGGGGAGCAGAAGCTGCATGCCAAATTCACTGCCTGCCAGAGCAAAGAGCTCGATGGAACCGGTGAGAAACCTGCTGCAGGTCTGACAATGCTCCCACCAAGCCTACTTGTAACACTTGGATATCTGTGAGTAAAGTGCACACTGCAGCCTTCCCCATCCCATCCTTACCTCAGGGGATGTCCACAACTGTTCCTCCTAGCTTCACACCTCATCAGGACTGTGACAACTCACTACCACTAATGGCATTTACTGGATCTTAGCCTTTCTGAGATCAGCCCTTGAGTAATGGTGCAAGGAGCAGAGCAGGTGAGAGGAGCACCATGGTGCAGGAGAACGTGGAAGACAGGATTTGAGATCGACAGCCTCACTGTCAGCTGCTCAGCTGTGTTCCCAGGTTGCTGCTTTTAACAGCAAGGCATTCAAGAGTCCCAGCTCCAGGGACTGCACAGCTGGCAAAAGATGAAGGCTATCAGCACATGGTGGTCCTTCTGCTAAAGAAGCCCATGATGACACTCCAGTATGGAGGTTTCTACGCAAAACTAAGAGGGCAGCATGTCAGGACCTGTCCCATGCCATATGCAAGTCAGGTCCTCCATTTCAGGCCCCTCTAGAAAGGCTTCATCCTGTTGTTTTCTCCTAAAACTAGGAGCCTCTTCATCCTCCTTACTGAAACTGATAAAAATTAAATGTTCAAGTTGTATTGTTAGAGGTCATTTGTCATTTAAGCCCCCAAGCACTGCATCCCAAGCTGTCCTGGAGCATCTCAGTGCCACTGTGCTATAGACCATGTTACACAGCAGTGGGCTGAGAGCTGCAACCTGTGCTCCTGAGAATAATCATCAGGATGGGCATGCGACTGCATGAGCATGGACAGACTGCAACAGCACTGCAGTTAACCACCTAGTCCCATCTATTACCTGCTTGGGATCTCTGCTCATAAAAAAACCACAAAGCTGGGCCACAGTTATTCCTGGTGGAACTCCATTAACATGGGAGGTGGTGCCAGACCATTATCTTTCCCCTATTCTCTCATCCAGAAGACTCTGGAAGGCAGTGTGGGAGGCTGCAAAACACTGCTCTCTACTTCACATCCCCACACTGGAGTTTGTCTTTGCAGGAAGAAACATTTTAAGCATCGCAAACAGAAATGATATAGACAGTGCAACTGGAGAAGAACAGCAGCCAGTTCACTGCAGGTAGCCTCTCAAAAGAAAACACCTCTAGGCCAAATTCAAACCTGGTGTAAACAGAAGTCAATCTTCAAGCAACAGGGCATCAGCCCCAACTCGCACTAGTTTTGACTTTGCTGCTTGATGTTTATATCACTAGAGACCAAAGAATATACTTGCCAGACAAGAATAGGAATCATTAAGTCTGTGGTCCAAAGTGAGGCGCTGAACCATCTCAAAGAGTGAAGCGTGGTCAAAGTTACAGGGATTGGAAGAGATAAATTCATCCATGCCATGCTTTTGAGCTCTATCTGCATCTGTTCATTTATACATATAGAGAAAGACAGCATTTAGAGAGATATAAGACATTTTAGTTGACAAATACAACAGAGAAAAATATTCAGTATGAAGCATGAAAGCTAAATATCTCCTCTTCCCTACATTGCCATTAACTTTTCTCTTTGCAGGCTATACAGTACACTTTTCACCTCCCATTGTCAACTTGCATCAGATATGGACTATCTTATTGCATTTAGGAAAAAGATTTTAGAATTAACATCTTGTCAAATGCTTGTTATAGTGCATTTTTTCTGTATTTCAAACCAGAACACAAACCCAAGAACTTACTCTGTATCTTACAACACTGAGTTAACAGAATTTGGGCTTACATAAGTAAATTAGCTCCTATTTAGAGAGTTGTGGTTAATTATAATAGATTCTGCCATTCTAACGAAGTTACAGCTGTAGTATTTTTCCTCTACATTCACTAGGTGTTCTAGGTATCAGATCAGTTTCGTTGCTCTTTATCAAAATGCCAGTGTTTGTCTTCCCAAGGCAACTTTTTTTCTCATGGCAACTTTAATTGCTCCCTCACCGAAATACAAAGATGCTCTTTTAGACATCGCTAAGAAGTTAAATTGCTATGTAGTTTGTTGTTACTGAGGCAGCAACCCGATAGTGTGGCAGAGCTGCCAGTCATCCCGACGGAGGGACTGAATTTCCTCTGCCCGGATTACGAGCTGCCATTTTTTGGGTGAGTTAACAGCCTCAACATATTCACACTTTTCTGCTTTGGGTGACGTTTATGGGCACTAACTCCTAGAGGCTAATTAACTAATCTCAACATAGTTAACTAAAAATACACCGAATTCAGCAGTGGCAATGAAGCTGCCAAGCTGGCCTGGGTGCGGCCAGCTGGGACCCTGCTGGGAGCAGCCTTTGTTCTACCAGCGGCTGGGGAATTAAAGGACACCTTTCACTCGGTTTTGTCCATGCTCAGCTTCCTACTATATGGGCTCTTGCCAAATCCTCAACAAAGAAAACAGGATTTAAATCCTTTCCCTGTTTATAACCTCCTAGGGGAACTGGGTGGCCTTGAAACAATGTGCCTGAAAGGACACAAAAATGCAGTTTTCTGCAATAGTAGTATATGGTAACTGTATTTGTTTTAAAACAAAAGCTCTCTTTACCAGAAAAAAAAATCCTTAATTAAAAAAACAAACACACACAAAAAAAGAGCTTTAAATGATAATGAAACAGTGTTCTTTTATGTAAGGTTTACTACTGAATATTAAGATGTGAAGGATGGCATGTCTTCCTAAACACCTTGTTCATTTCTGTGCTCTCAGATTAGTACTGACTGTTGGAAGCAATCTTTACATTTTCTGTATAGTCTGTCATTAGCTATACACAAATTATATAAATAACATCACCCACTGGAAAGAAATCAGACAAATTAAAACATGTAACACTTCAATTAGCTGCTAGCAATACTTAATTCAGTAGTAGCTGGAAATTTTCCTCATTAAAACCCTGCTGAATAAACACTGATTTTTTTCCTATGGCTGGTTACTTTTTTGGGGTCCACTCCCCTCTTTCTCTCCGTGTGCTGGGTCCTGCTGCCTCCCTCCCTGGTCCCAAATCCCCCCTCCATCAGCAGCTCCCTGCATTCGGCATGGGGACAGAAGAAGTCACCGTGATGTGGCAACACAAGGGCTGGCTCAGGGGATGGGGACAACCACCCTGATGAGCATATCACCTCCATGGCACCTCTCCAGCATCTTTGGGCATGGGATGCAAAGTCCACCCAGCCCTGAGGCTCAGGGCATGGGCTGGCTCCTATCTCTTTTGACAGCTTTCTGTCCCATCTCTCTCTCTCTGTCCCTTTGGGCCAAGATCGAGCTGATTGTGTTCACTCCCAAAGAGTTTGTTTGTGCTGTTTTTGATTCCATCCCTAGCGTCCACAGAATGTATTAACAGATCTTATCAGATTATTTTTAATGGCTTGCTGCTCTGCCCAGCTCCTTGGAGTTGACTGCAAGCTGACAAATTGGCTGGAGGCCTTCATTTGCCAGCTTTGCTCAGAGATTTTATTATTTTTCAATTAGGAGCCCTGATACACTGTCAATCCTCCTGCTCAGCCAACGAGGCTCTGAAAGCTGAGTAAATCAGCTGGAAATTTGAAGAGTCCTCTAGCCCTTTAGCTGGTGAACTTTTTTGAGCATATGTGCTAGAAAGCATGTTTGAAATGATTATTTTTTACTCCAGGCTAATAAGCTTTTCCTCAATTTATGTTCTCTGAGCAAGGTGGGCATGGAGCAGACCTTTGATTGGTGTAAACCATTTAAAGCTTTGCTGCCTCCCATGGAGATGACAGTTTGTCCTGGGCTTTTTAAGATCTCCCTGCCCAAGGCAGGAGCACAGACAGTTCCCTGCCAAGCGTGAGAACAGACACAGTGATTAAATGGCCTTCACCACTGTCCATAATCAGGGGCAATTTTACTTTCATTAATCACTTTGAAGCCACACTTCACTGAGCATCCTATTGGGTACCTGCTTGAAAGCCCATTTGCCCCAAAATCTCACCCCTCAGAACAAATAACTGAAGAGAGAGGTTTCAGACATGGCACTGTATGCGTTCAAATGACCAAAAAAGTATGAGCTGTACAACTTCTTCTCTGTTGGTGGTTTAAAAAGTGGGTTTCTGCCACGGGAAGGAAGATGAGCAACTGCAGCTCTTTCTGCAGCAGCTCAGCTCTGCAGTTTTGGCATGGTCAAACAATGTTGCATTGGCAGAGCTCCAGGGCAGGGTGGGTGCATGTTGTCCACTTGGGATATAGCTGGTGTGGTATGAACTGGAGATATCTTTGGTGAATGGTAACACACACATGTATTTCTCTTAAATGGAATATCTGCTCTGGGCCAGATGCTTAAATTCTTAAGAATAACGACGAGCAGGTTACAAAGGACAAGCCTACCCTAAACTCACCTTCCCTTAATTAGAAAATAAACATCTCATGCAACTTGTAATTAATTTTTGCATTCTGGTTTTTCCAATGCACTCACTTTTAAAATTGAAATTTTGGAATCAAATTATATCAAAAGCATTAAACTCCCTAGCCAATACACATACACACACACAAAAGTATAGATCTAAATATTAATCACTCTACTCTTGAGAGCTGATCTGAGATTTAAAATAATGCCAACATCTGCATATGAAATCAGTTTTATGTATCATCTATCCTCTTTCAAAATGGCTTGTACGGTGTGAATGTGATTTTAAACAAAGTGCAAAGTGAGAATGGCTAATACTCACACCCAAACCGTACAGCTAATTTGTAAGTACTTCAAATTAATTGTTGCAGTCAAATACGGTTGCTTTTTTGACCCTGCTCTGTTCTTCTAGCTAAAAAGAAAGGAGAAACCAAAGAAAGTAAGTTATATGATGCTCCAGTAATTTACAATCCCTTCCCAAGGTGCCATGCCAAGCTCACTGGTGCTTCTTTGTTTGGGGCCCCAGCCAAAATGCTGCTGTAGGCCCACGAAAGTTATCTTACATATTTAGACAAGCTGCACACAACTGCAGCTGAAAGGTGTTTGATGGTGGTCTTGGACGAGAGGCTGCCAGAGGAGGGAAACAGGCAGCACAGACACCATGAACCTTTCTTCTGGAAAACTGCAGACTCTGGCTTTTTATATTACACTTGGTCACTGACATTACTGTCTTTTTTTTTTTTTTCTTAATATTGTGGGGTTTATTTTCTTCATTTTTATCCAGTTTGCATGTTACACTGACTCCACTAACTAGCCTCTTGTCGCACGCATACTCCCTGCAAGAGTTTGAAACCAAGAGTATTAAAAATCTGCCAGTGTCTAGAACAAAAAGATTTCAACAACAACCATAATAATGAAACTCAAAGGACTGTCCAACCATTTGGTCCTCTGAGGGCTGTACTTCTCTATCTGTTATTTAAAAAGGAAGAGACAAAACAGTCAATTCTCTCCTTTTTTTAAAAAGTATTTCCCTGCCCTCTGCATTTTTTTTTTTCTCCAGCAATAATTTTGGCAGATTTAGCTCTGAGAGCAGTGAAGTTAATAGTGGGGGACAAGCTCCATAAAAGAATTCTTGTTATAAAAGGCTTTAGGTAGTCATTTTACTGTACAAATTTCTTACTCTGGGTTTATTTCTTCTCGTTAATGAGTGACTTTGTTATAGTACCAAAGGCAACTGAACATCCACTATATTTTACGACACGTTTGCTTACTAAAAAAACAACCCACAAAAAGACCCAGAAAAACTGTAAATTAAAAGGTGACTTTGTATCTTACTCATCTGGAAAATGTGTGCTTGTCATATCTGCTTGACATTACAAGAATGAAGATGTGGTTTGGACAGTAACAAACAATGACACTAGTCAACCTCATCAGGAGACATGAAATAAAGGAATGACAATGATTGATGGCAGCTATTCATTTACAGATATTTCTAGAAAACTCTTTGCTGGCCTGGCTGGGTGAAGCAGGAGAAGTTTTCCAGCCTGCACCGTGCTCTCTAGCAATGCACTGTGGTGGGTGGGCAACGACATGCCCACCATGACCAGCTGCCTGTGCAGTCCCCTCCTGCTCTGGCCACTTAGGTGGAGCTAAGGGACATGCTTAGGCTGTGACTTGGTAAAGAAATACCCAGAGAAAGTGCCTAGAAACCTCCTTTTGTTTGGCCGTGTGGAGCGAGAGGCTTTACCAGCAAATACTGGTGTTCTGGAAGGGGAAAAAAATCCCATGCCAGGCTGTTGGTGGGGAGTGAGCTGCTGGCAGTGCTGGCTGGTGACTTACCAAGTCCCCTCCTTACCGTGCACTATGGCATTGCCACCTCTGAGAAGTGATGTGATGTGCATGTGTGTATTCAGGGCTCTGCAATCGTCCTCCCTGCTCTGAGCTGTGCCCGCTGCAGCCGGCTGAACTCGCCTCTCAGCTGGCTATCTAAACCTCTCTTTTTTTTTTTTTCCTTTCATATTATTCCACGTTAGGAGATAGCTTTAAATTTAATTGGCTGTTTATTCCTGTGTTTTAAGGCTTTTCCCTTGCTGCAAACAAATTCTTTTCTGCTCGAGTTACGATATTACCAAACGATTAGGAACATTCCTGTAAATCACCAGGCACGCGAGTCACTGAATTGAAATCTTAAGTTATCTAATGTTTGGTAGTTAAAGGAATAAAAATTTGTAGTAGGCACTTACATAATTCCTTGTGTGGCAAGTTAAAAACACAGTTTTAGAACAGCTATTTATAACATAAAACATTGTTTCACAGCATTTTTAGGACTATTTAAGAATATTTTGAAATGGATGACTGCGGAAACGTGAATTTATATTTCATAAGTCAGAGTCCCATGCTTCTTAAAGCACGTAGAAGTGATTTACAGGCTAGTTTTAAATTCATGCAAGTTATGTGAGAACTGAATTAACATTCTAATTCTGCATTCCTGCAATGAAGCATCTGCAAGTTGACAATACAGAAGACACAGCAGCGTTCTCATATCTCTAACTATCTAAAAAAAATGAAGCAATTAAAGCACGAAACTAATAATCTAATAGAATAGCAATGCATTGTAGTGCAAATACATGTAATGTTGCCAGACCCAAGTTCATTCATTCATTCACTCTTTCTTTCTTTCTTTCAAAGTGGCAATAATCTGTATTTCCATCAAATTAAACTTTTTAATTTTTTTTTAATGGTAAAGTCTGGTAAGAATCCTCTTTGGAAATCCAAACATTTGGAAAACAAACAAACAAAAAAAAAAAAGAAGAAAAGAAAGAAAAAAGAAAGTGTCTGCTGAGAAGGAATTCTGCCTGCTACCCAGGAGTATATTTATACACACACGCACATACACACAGAAGAAAAAAAAAGAAGAAAAAAGAAACAAAAGGAGGAAGAAGGGAAAAAAAACCAAAAGTCTTGTTTGATGGCCAGGAGGGATGACACCGCCTGTTCCTTCTCATAATTGCATTCAGATACTCCAATACATATTTGCCAGCTCTCATGACCCACTGATGCTATTCCCTCCTAAGGAAAGCAGGCACTCACCAGGTAATAAAGAAGTAGCTTTTAACACCAATAAAGGATTTGTACTGGGTGGATTCAAGACTTAACAAGGACTAAGGAGAAGCTCTTTTACAGCACAAGTTTGGGCTTTTATCGTTTTCAAAGTTATATGACTTACTATTTCAGTGGGAGAAGATAAAATAATAATTCCCCTGGTTTATTCTTTGGCAAGTATTGCTTTGATTGGTGATTGACACCCACACTAAAACATTAATTTATGATAATTTGGGGGAACAGCAGCACTCCTCCATGACTAACGTGCTTAAGTTGGAGTGGGTTAGCCTCTCTAAACCTGGGGTGACCCACAGAGCTGCCGGTAGCTGCTAAAATCATTCCCTACCGAGTAAACCTCAATGTCTCAGGCTTTTTTTCACAAGTGTCTTTTTTGCTCCTGTGGAGTCCTGCACCTCATCTAGGTCTCTTGGGGTCTCCTGCCCTACCTTTCTATGCTTGGAGATGTCCACGGTTAGCCCACACGCTGGTGCGCTGCACCAAGCTACTCCTCGGCAGGGAGAGAAAGGATATTGTCAGAGTGCAAAATGATCTCTTTTCAGGCAGGAAGCAGTCAACTAGATGTAAATTCCATGAAACAAAAGAAGGTATTATTTACAGTTTTATTGTGATGTTAATTGATATTTACATCTTGGAATGAAAAATAGAAATGTTAATGATTGGCTTTGCTAAGAGGATCACTTGATGCCAATGTGAAAGCCAGGGAGAGAAGGCAATTATGCAAACATCACATGCATCCTAATTTCAGTATGGAAACTTACATTTCAAACCTCAATTCAGGAAAATAACATGGAAAGTTTGTACTACAAAATCTAAACATGAGAAAGATTTAAGAGAAAAAAAAAAGCACATTGCATATGTCAGATAATCTAGTCTGATTATCTGAGCTGTGCTAGCTACAGGGAAGCACTTACCCTTGAGTCCAGCTAGAAGTTAGCAGGGTAAGAAGGAACAAACCAGAATAACATAAAGACTAGCAACAAGGCTCAGGAAAGCAGACAGGAGCCCTAACCTAGCAGCTAAATATTTGGGTTCAAGCAAAGAACGAAACAAAAATGTAAAGAAATCAAATCAACCAAAAAGAAACCACTTAGAGCTGAAAATTTCTTAAGCAGCCCAATAAACCTCACTGCTTATTATGGGGGAACAAATCATTACAAATTCTCAAAACAACCACCTCTTTGTATATGGTGTGATTAACAGTCATTAAATAGAAAAGAGACATTCAAAAATGAAATATAACCACAAGTGATACATAAAACAAGTACAGACCAATCTTTCGTGTTAAAAAGAAAAGGGTTTAAAAAAAAAACCAACAAAAAACCAACATTGAGCATGTTTGGGAGTTTTGTTAGATGCATCACTAACACAGAACAAACAAAGATTGGTGCTTTCAGACAAGTGACCACTTTTATGAAGCTTAAATATTGCCAAAAGGTGTAATATGTATTGGCAGCATTATTGACTAGAATACTGTGCATGATTTCAATGATAAACAAGAACAGTTTTGGGTTTTTTCTTCTATAATGCAAACACTGGAGAAAAGCACAGCTTTGCGTGAATGGAGTTATTCTTTGAAATTGTAGCAAAACAAAAAAAAGCAAAACTTTTCACTCTAACAGGTATTGTTTGTCCACATAAAAGGAATTCTAGAGTCATACAAAAATTAATGAATAGCAGGATCTATTTTTTTTTTCAGTACTTAAATTGCAAATAAAATAAACTCCACCCTGGTTGGGAGCTGTCTGAATACTTCCAAGCGAAGAGCTGCTAATGAACTGCGGATGAGAATTTGAATGCTGCTCTAAGTTTGTATTTACTAAGTCAAAAGAGGGAGGGGAACCAAATGAATTCACTAGTTCTCCCAAGTTTCCCCAACAGCAAAATCTGTTCTTCTCAAGTTCCTGTTTAATAGACAGCTCCATCCCAGGAGTGGAGGGCTGGATTTCTCTGCATGTGCATGCATGCGCATGTGCCATCTCAGACTGCTACAACATGAAAGCTATAAACAACGGTTACTGGCTGTTATAAATGGCGTAACATTTACTTCTTTGCACATCCTCATTCACCATAGCCTCTAATAAAGCACAAAACATAATGACAGGTATAAAGATAAATGTACAAGAGTAAAATGTCTTGCAAAAGTCCTTACCTTTCTGCAGGCAAAAAAAACCCCCCAGAACAAAAATCCCAAACCAAAAAAACCCACCCAATAACAAACCAAGACCCTTTTAAAAATGCAATACTTGATATGTTTGAACTTCAAGACTGAAGGAGCTGAGATATGTATCTGTGCATTTAAGACTCTCGACAAGCCATCATGTGTGGCATGCATGACTCACTTAGGCTTCTTATTATTTAACTGTTGTGCCCAATGACTTTTGCAGTGAGGACTGCCACGTACAAACACTGAAATATGAAAAATGAGGAGCATTTGCTGTTGAGATGAAGGTGTACTATGGCTTGCTGCCCTCCTCCTCTTGTAGGATAAAGGTCCCATGCACAAAAAGCTCTCAGAGGGATCTAGATCCAAAGGAGGAGGAAGAAGGAAGATGGAATACAAAACACACTAGCCCAAAGAATGCTGAAGTAGCAAGTCATCATCAGACTGATGAGCTGACTGTTTTTGCCCTTCCAGTCTTTGGCACAACACAACCAAGAGGGTTGCTCAATGCTCACAGCAAAAAGAGGAGCCTGAAGCCACCCAGCTTATGGGGAAAACACACTGTGGATGGAAAGAGGGTGGTAGCACAAAAAAGTCTGAATGATATGGATTTGGAGCTGGTGTTGGCATGAGAACGAACCCCCCAGACACCTTGGAGGTACCAGAGGGCAAAGTCTTGGTTGTTTTCACCAGAGGCAAGAATGAGGGATTTTCGCCTCCTGGCAGGCAAGTGAGATGGAAAAATCAAGGTCAAACCTGTGGCATTTCTCTAGCTCTGAGCAGTCAGGCTGATACAGGTCTGTAGGATCACAAGCAGCACAAGCCTCTGGTGGACATATCTGGCAAGGACTAAGACAAATCAGCTTCCCCTTCTCCATCCTAGGTAGTCTAAGCAGCGGGGTTCAGCTCTCCCCACACCCATTTTGGCTGTGCATGGGGAAAACACACCCAAAGGTCCATCGCCTTTTCTTCCCCAAACTCCAGGCAAATTTTGCTACAGCTGCTGCCAGGCAATTACGATGCATCTGCAAAAGGGACCCTTCACCTGACCCCACATATTGGTCTGACAATGTGAAAAGTCCATAAACATCAGGAATTTATCCAGCAGAAAAATTCTCCAGGCCTGATGTCTACAGGGATAAGAGAAGACTGGAGGGAAAAGGGCTTCTACAGTTTGATGTTCTCATCACTGCTCTCATGGGATCATGCTGCAACAAGCAGGATTGCATCCTCTTTGTACCAACCACGCAGCTAACAGCATCCTTTGATTGTTAGGAGAGGGAGCCACAAGCAGCATCTCTCTGCTGCTCTCCCTTGCTAAACTTTGAAGGCTCTTAGCATGTAGATATGCAGCTGTAGAAGGACCTCCTGCACCCAAGAATAGGAGCAGAACTTACTGCCCCTGCGAGTGCTCTCAGGTCAGCACAACTCAGCCAGATCTAGGGGCTAATCACACCCAGTAAACTTTGCACTTGCAAGATCCCAATTCCTACCTCCCATTTTGGCTTTCTGAGAGGCATCCTTCCTTTCTGATCCCGATCCTTTACATCTTGTATCTCCAAAGTCAGTAACCTGACTAGGATGAAGAGGATGAGGGTCACTGAAATTAATGACACTGCATCATGCTATGTCCTCACTGACAACAGCAGCAATGCAAGGCAGAAAGGAGTCCAAAAGATGTAGAACTGTATATATGAGGACACAAAAAAACCCCAAAGCAGCAAGCAGAGGTTTCCTGCTGTAACACCAATCATACAGCTGTATGTATTGTATTGCCTTCTTCTATAGATACTGATATAAAGAAGTCTGCCTGAATATAGAAGACTGACAAGCAAGGGCAGATTTTCTGAGTTTGTTACAACAAAACATTCTATAACAGCTTTACAGAGACTATTTTAAATGTTAAAAGATGATTTGATTAGAAGAGTTTGCTAATATTTACCACTTTTCCTTATTTTACTTATATTTAATGATACTATTTCTTAAATTTGGCTGAAACTAGCAAGAACTGCTGTACATTACATAACAAAGGGGCTCCAGACGTGTGATCAAGACTGTCAAGAAAAATGAGCGAGGAAGCATTCATCTGGTTTATAATCAAATTACATTTGCAAGACAAAAGAAATAGCTCTAAATTTCAAATTAAGCAAACTGGGTATAAATGCACAGGACATGCAGCACAGCTACGATTTAAAAGATGATTGCTTTAAATTCACATCTAACTGGCCTGCAAAGCAACCTGTTAAAAATACCATATGTTTTCCTACAGTTGAATATTCAACAGGAGACCTCTTTTTGTGTGTGCATTTCATACTTGCAAGATTTGCACCTGTAGTTCTGAGCACGTGATGCATTTGATAGACAGCTAATGGCGCTAATGAATCGCTCTGATCTGGGTGTGCAGTTTATTGTGTGGGGGTAAAGCGTGTGTCTGCAGAAAACAAGCTGGGTCTCAGGCTCTCAGATCCCAGTCTCTCCTCCATCAAGTATTGCACTTTAAAATACTCATTGACAAGTTCCCCAAGGAATTTTGTTTCTTGGGTTTGGTTGTGCTAAACAGACAAATTAACTGCTTCTGGATCCACTGATGTAAAAAGCAGCTTAATGATAACGAAAAAAACCACCTCGTTTTCGAGTCAGAAAAGTGTAGGCAAATACTGATTTACATCAGTGCAGAAAATCTTTCCATCAAAGACTTCTGCTCTCTAGGAGAACTTATGTACTTACAAAATTGAGAGATTGGGGCATCTAGCTGGGGTACATTTCCTCCTTTCGCATTTAGCTTTTGCACTTGGGTAGGCGGCACAGGTTTGTGAGACTGGCCAGTGGCTCGGTACATGGCTTGGACCCACAGGATACGGTCCTGCTCATCATCACTTGCAAAAATCACCGTGTCTCCTTCCTTCACTGCGTTGAAGAATGCTCTGCCGCCCTCCAAACCTAGCAAGAGAGGAAGAGACAACTGAGTTTCACAGACTTTGAGGCCAGCAAAGGCATCACCCTGGCTTCCCACTCCATCGCCACCCTGGGTGACCCCAGCCAGCCCAACACTGCCCTTGACTTCTGGCTGAGCTCAGTCCCCTCCCCTACAGCAAACTCACCTGCAAGAGAGCCCACCAGGTCCCCAGGTAGCACCCTGCACTGCAATTACTAAAACATGCCCCAGTACACTTGGATTAATTGCTTCTCTCACCTATAGCTCTATCTGTGCAGGTCCCATGTGAGTTTCCCAACTGAAGCCCCATTAAAAATGAGGTTTGAGGGGATGTGATGGGAAGTGTCCCATTAGACTGACTGTATCAGTGCACACACTGCACAAATGTGCTTATTTCTGTCTTTGCCCTGAATCAGCACCCATCTTCCCATCTCCCTACCATGAGAATTAACCTGGAATCAAGGTCTTGACAACCAACCCACTGTGCTTTTCTTCATCTCCTCTGGAGATATCATTATCCAGGGCATGGTGAGGATCACCACACTCAATGTGTTGCCTCACTGAAATAAAGAAATGTGGTGCTTCTCCACTTGAAGAAGGGTCTCACCACTCAGCAGGTACCTTGAGGTACCAAGGGGCCTCCTGTTCCTTCCCCTTCCACTCGCTCACATTCCTCAGAGAGAAGATGGGGCAGGCAAAAATGCTAGTGTGGTCTCAAATATTTTCTACAATAAAGACAGGCATAGCTGCTAACCTTTTATTTAGGGAATATAATCTGAAGGCATAGGTTAGGATCATTTCTCAATTTGAGTATTCAGTTCACAATCAATTTAATTGGGATTTAAGCATCTATAGTTCACTCAGGCTCCTCACAAGAGACGAGTCTTTCCCTCCTCTGGTACAACTCCTAGCTCAGTTCCTTAGATCTATTTATAGTGAAGTCATGCATAGCTAATACTCAGTATAAACACAAACATATTTATAATAATGCTGATCACAGTTCAGCTGCAAGCAGGGAAGGGGAGAGGACTCCTATTTGGGAGCTGCAGGCAGCATGGCAAGCAGAGGCACCTGTGGGCAAAGCAGCAACCTGTGGGCATCCCCGTACCTGGCTGCGGGTCGGTGTAGTCCACAGTGTATCCGTCAAGCTGCAGCAGCTCTTGAGGTTCAGCTTTTTTCTCCCGGTAGCTGCACATAGCAAATGTATATTGACTAACCTGAAGAAAATCACAAAGCTAAGATGGCACCGGGTGATCACGACAAGGCAATCCAAAGTGCTTACAAATGCTGCATGCTGATGGCATGTTTACAGGGACCCAGGGGGTGGTGAGATTATTTTGATGGCCATTGTCCAGACCAGAAAGACTCAACTTTTAACCAGGCTTTTGCAAAGCTCTCTGCTAAACACACTTTGTTGTGGCAGGCATCTAATTCTCTGCATCAGTACATACAGCGGTTTAATTTCCTCCATAAGAGGATGCTCCACGCTTTAAAACCCTCTATCATTCATCCCCAGACAAGTGCAAGAGTGACACCCTGTCACAAACAATGTGAGTTAAATTGCTAGGTGCCAGTCATATTAAAGCAATCTTAAGATCCCACTGATCTCGGCAGTTGTTGTCATCAGTGCTGTAAATGGCAGCTCTCACTCCTCTGAGGTACCATCTGCATGACACGATACATTCAATGTCAAGCTCTTGACGGAAGCCGACTCAGCTGCGGGGGCTCTGCCAGGCTCCCGAATCGCCTTTAGGAGGCCATCAGGCTGCATCAAGACCCCACGCATACTCAGCGTGCTGCAAGCTGGATGGTCGGCCAGAAGCTGGTCCAGGGAGGAGAGGAGAGGATTCTCCGTGCCGCAGGCTAGGAACTCACAGGGAAATTTACTGTCAAATGATTTCAAATGACTTTGTTACGGTTGTGTCACATCCTGGACGCCTGACGTAATTTTATTCATCTGGACATTTCCTTGACCTCTGGAGGAAACTTTAAAACTCTTGTGGGTGGCAATGGATTGTGCTTGTCATTTTTTGGAAGTCAGGAGAAAGATCCTGAAAGATGGGCGAGAGGCTGGGCTAGGGGAATTTTGCCTTCAAACTCAGGACAAATTGATCAGCTACAAATACACATGCAGCACCTATTTTGATGGCATCCATCACTAATAAAATGTAATTTATTTAAATCAGAGGACCTCTCTGCTGACACAGTGTCTCCCAACCGGCACTCGGTATATTGCTGCCCTCTACGGGCTTCTCCTAGCTGCCAGTCTGCTCTCAGCAGCCCTGCCTGCACCGTGCCTCCCTCCAGGAACAGCTCCAAAAGCCACCTAAGAATAAACTCTATCATTAACACATTTGTGGGAGTAAGACTAAAAGTGATGCTTTAAGCATCTTGCATCCTCCTTAAAACTACCAGCACTGACGAAAGATTGACAAGTAACAGACCAATAGCAGGAGCACACCAGTGCATATTCTATGCTATGAACTTTGAATACATACCATCGTACCGGCAACACAGCAACTCAAAAGATTAACACGAAGGAATCTAAAAATAACCTAGTGCCCCACAGCACAACATTCAGACGACTCCTGCAGGGATGCTTCAGTTAGACTTGCAGTTTACTGCTGCCATCTCCTGGAGGAACTCTTGAATGTAATTTGTGTCAGCTTAAGATCCTAGAGATTTCATCTGGCTGGTGAGGATTTCTCTGTGTTAGCCTGAATTTCAGGGGCTGCGTGATAAATTTAATTCCTGAAATGAGCCAGTGCTAATCTACACTGAGATTGATTGAAAAAATTGATACAAGTGATGGGCTTTTCCTCTCTTGTATGCTCTAAAGCAACAGGTAAAATCCATTCAGTAGTTGTTTCTTCTTGGATCCTCTGTGTGAGGTCTGAGTTTCAGGCTCTTCTTCATGTACAAATAACTCCTCTCATCTTTGGACCAAGAAAATATTCTTCAGCCCTATCAATAAGTCAACCATACCAACACAACAGTAACACATGGAAATAACACACAGGCATTTCAGAGCTCATACTTCTCATGGTAAAAGTTATAAAAGACAGATGCAGGCAGTAGGCTTTGGTGGAACCATCCCAGGACAGAGACAAAGCAAAATGGTCTCTCCTGTTAGCATTCACATGATTTCTTTGGAAGAAGCTTCTCTACATCATTATTAGAAGAGACATCTAAGAGAAACCTAAAGCCAGGGCTCACCCAGATTCACGTCCTACTTCTCTACTCACATGGCTCAAGTGTGAAGCCCAGGCTCAGGATTGCCCAAGAGCCTGCTGGCAGAAGGCAGGCCAGGAACAGGCTGGAGGGAGGAGACTGCTATTGATGACCTCTGCAAAAGGTGCCACCCGTGCCATGCAGACTGCCTGGATCTAAACAACTTGAGCTCTTGGACTCCAAGGACTGGTGTACCAGTCTGTCCTGTCCTATTGCCTAAAGCATTTACTACCGGGCATCAGAAAGAAGCTGATACCCTGGCTTACCAGTGCGATGTGGCTCCTCCTATTTACAAGTGGTGGTAAAGCAAAATTCCAGAAAAGGAGATTCTAGAAAGCTCAGTATGTCACCACCATGCTTCATTGATAAACAGCACTGTAGGGTCAAGATTGCAGCTTGCCTTTCATCAGTCCTCTAAAATACTATGCTTTACAGAGCCTACTTTCTGTAGAAGCTTAGAAGTGGCCAGACAAATGAAACAGTTAATAGTAAAAATTAATCTTACAGCCTGCTGAGTTCACACCAAACCATAGCTGAGTATAAGAGCGAGTGAGCAGATGGGATGGGCAAGATGAATGGTTGGAATAATTGGAAAAAACCACAGATACAGAGAGGAAACTGAAGGAAGACAGAGCAGAAATCTCGCCCCAGTGAGGGATAAACTCTCAAAGCAGCTGGGACTTCATCCAGGGCCTTGATGAGGGCCAGGAAAGGAGCATCTAAGGAAGCTGAACTGAGAGAGACTAAAAGAAAGGAAATAATCCAAGATTGCCCTTGCTGGTTCATTACAAAAAAAAAGAAAACATTTCAAGAAATAATTTGAGACAAAAGAACAGAAGGAAAAGAAAGTGGGGAAAAAAGACAAAGAATTCAGGAGAGGGGAAGCAGAAAGCAGGAGACAAATGCCAAAGTTCACTATTCCCAGGCTGCTAAATTAGATCTGACTTTCTTGGCACTTGACCATATTCTGTCACCAGCTATATAATCCAACTGATTAATAAATACAGTAGATATGTATTAACTAGTCCTGACTTCATCCTTGTTTTTCCACCGAGACTCCTTCTCTAGCAAGCACTGCTTTCCCCAGGATCCTGCTCAAACCTGTTAATTGTCGTGCCTCACACTCCAAGCTCAGTCATTTTCCTCCCCCTTTCCCACTGTTGACATAACACCACCCCACTTGGGTTAAATTCTTAAATGGACCTTTCCTAGATTAACAGCATGCATTTTGTCCCAAGGGAGAGAAACTGTGCTAAGATACTGCCAGCTGTAATACAGCTTTCCATTTTGATGGGAGACTCTTGTCCTCTGGTTGCAGCTGTATGTTGCTTCCTAAGCTCTTTCCTGACACAAATGAGCAGAGGAAATGATCTGGCTTAAGAGAAAAAAAAAAAAAGTGAAAACGACAGTTTTCACATCTCGGCATGTCCGTTCAGCCCTAAGCAACTGCACATTGCAGTTGTCCTAACTTCTCTCAGGCAGGAGGTGTGCATGTGTTCTCCTTGGATAGGGCTGCGTGATGAGAAGCCATCCTGTGTATGGACAGGACATGCAGGACCTGCTGTAGCCAGGTATAACAAGGTGTGGCATCTGTTTAACTAGCAGTTTCTAAACATTTTGTATTTATAATTGACACTCAAGGTTTCTCAAGAATCTCCACCTATGTCTAGTTCTCAGCGAGGGTCTAACTGAAAACATGATTTAATATGATTATGGGGTCCAGCTACGGGTCATTTACCTTGACTTGAGAACCACAGTCTAGGACTGCTGGTGTAATACATTGCAATTTTGCTGAATTACTTTCAAATTCTGTTGGTTATTCAGAGTTACTGAACACTTACCCAAGTCAGTTGAGTTTTGCTAAAAGCAGGAACTGTCACTGTTAGTCTAAATTATAATGAGTTCAGGGAGTCTGTCACTAGAACAATAGATCCAGGCGTAGACACTGCAACTGTTTTTAATCTGCAGAGAGTTGATTTGGTTCCAACAACATTCCGCAAACACCATCAGACACAATCAGCTGAAAACTGCTTCAAGCTACTCAGCAGACATGTCATCCAGGTACCATGGAGTGTTACTTCCCATATGCTGCCAGAGCACAGAAATGGGGTTATGACAAGAGAAGAATAGATTCAGTCTGAAATCTCAATGTAATTAATTCACTTGCCCTTAACAATCAGTAGAAGAAATTTCCTATTGCAAAGCCAGTAAACCCACCAGAACCAACAACAGTGTTGTTGCCAGTACAGCACATTAGACCTTGCAAAGAATTAATACAAGCTCTGTCAGCTATCAAAAAATCCCAGCTTTTGCTCAGTCAAGGGTCTAACTGGCAAACTGGCTGAAATTTGTATGCTGTGCTCAGGCAACTGATACAGCAACTTAGGAAACACTCATAACATCTGTGATAGATGTGCATTTTCTTTCCTAACTGGTCATGGAGAACTTTGCCCTAAACTGTTCCACTGCATTTGCTTACCACTGCCACTGGCATTACTGTTGCCTTTACGAAGCACTTTCCTCACTTGTGATGCTGCCGACCATTCCCATCCAAGCTCAGGGCCATATTCTGCCATCACTTTCACACTGCATATCTCAGGATTTAAAATTAGGCAAGTAACGAGTCTCTGCCATGTAATTTACATCTAATCAGTATTCTGCTCTTCTGCTGCTCATCTCAAAGGATGTCTATGAGAAGGGTGGGCAGCGTACAGAGAGGACTGCGATTCATTCGGAAGAGAAAACCATCTCCTCTTAACGAATGGGTGCATGCTGGAGGAGTGTATGCACCAGCTCTGCCAGCCATGCCACCCTGGAAACCTTCCCTGAGAGGTTGAACCAAGTCCACTCAGCAATGCATGTGCTGGAGAGATGAGGCCCAAGTTCTAGAAACAGAACAAAAGAACTGCTCTCACCCACTACACCCAAACAAATCATCTCCACTTCTATATAACCCTCGCAGCTACACAGACACAGAAGGTGTGAGGGATTATTCCACCCAAATTACAAAGCAGTTATTGCTCCTTTCCCCTTCTCTCTAGGGCTTACACAAGCCAAGTAGCAGTGGAAATGCTCCCTGCAGAGCTCCTTTTCCTGCATACACACGCAAACCTTCCATTCTTACCGGTGAGGCATCACTGACACAACAGAGACAAACTGCCATCAACACCTTCCTCCTTGGTGCCGCCCATGCAGTTTGGCACCTTGGTGCCTTGTTTAGATGGTTATGAAGAGTTTGAGTATTTATTACCATAAATTTTTTAACCACTGGTACTGGCAGGCAGAGTGGTACCACCCAATAGCACTGAAGGAACTGATGCTGTGCCCATCTGAAATGGGGACAGAGGTGTAGGAGAGGGCACAGGACCAGGAAGAGGAAGAGGTTTATCTGCCGGGGATGGGGGAGGAGACAGAGCTGTAATAGAAGATGCTACAGGTAAGAGGCAAAGACAAGGGATCAGAAAGGAAATATTTAGTTATTCATCCAAATGCACAGCCTTGCCCTCTTGACAGTGTCATGGGCTGGCCAGACCACTATATCCCAAATGGACTTTACACTTTGGACTCCATCTCTCAGCTCTCGTGCAAGCCAAAGCCTGGTGCTGATAAGCAAGCTTCTGAACCAGACGCTGCTCCTTGTCCGTTCTTTACATAAGGGAGTCAGCTCACCTTCCTGTGGGGGTTATTTTCTGTCTGTGGTTTAGCAAGTTCAGAGCATCCTGGACATCAACACCTTTGCTGCCAATCCCTATTCGTATCAGCACCCATCCTTTGCATTGCATGAAAAGCAAATGACAAACATACGGACAGCAAAGTATTTTTATTCCATCTTTATTGCCTGCTGACATGTTCAATATGCTCAAACTACATCTGAGGGACTGCATAGAGAGTGTTTCTTGTTTATATTTGATGTACGGCAGAACACTTTACATTGCACCAAATGTTGAGCAAACGGTAACATAACAGAGAAGCTGCAGTGGCAGCTGGAATTTCTGAGGTGGGCTACAGAGACTCTCTGGGGGCAAAAGTCTGCTCATCTTATTCAAATGAATTGCTTTTCTGGCCAAATTCTGCTCTTATATGCCAACTGACGAATACAGACCTACTAACATGAGAAAATATGGAATAACTCTGAAATCTTCAGTTCCACAGCAAGCTGAAAAATATATAGCAACTGAAAACTAGAGAAGTAACTGCAACCACACAGAACAACCAGAAAAAAGGCTCCTTAAGAGACAAATGGGAATCCATGTCCAAACTTGCAAACCTTTGCAAAGAAGAGTATCAATAGATTTATTTATGGGAGAAACTATGTTAGGAGAGGATTCTCTGCTTTGAAGAATCCCTGTTCACAGGGAAAAAGGGACCAAGAATTTGGTCTAATAGGAATGAATTATCTCTCAGGGAAAAGCAATACTATTCGCTCTACAGGTGATCACAGATTGCCACAGCACTTAATTTCAGAGCATAATAAAGGAAATATACAAAGAAAAGGAAGCCCTCAATCCCTGCCCAAGAACAGGGTCACTGCATAATATTTCCTTCATTATAGCCTCTGCTGCTTCTTACCCAGGACACAGTTTGGGATTTACTTCCAGAGGTCTAGCTCTGCAAGATGCTGAGTTCCCCTGTGAGGTTACAAGCACCCTATCTCACCAGAGACCTGGCCAGCCCCTGCATGGAGGCTGCATTTGCAAGCTAGATGACTCTCCATCAGAGCATCTCTGTGTTGCTTTCATCACAGGACTCAGCCCAAAGCAGAGTACTTTGAAATAACATACCCTGGGGAAGCCAGAGTGGACGGAGAGAGAGATGGACCCAAGAGGACTCTGTGAAGATGGAGCTACTCAAACTGGGGCCCTACACTTCTGTGACCAATGCTGTGGTTTCAGCCGGCCTTGGGAAGGTGAGGGAAAGTCTAACACACCAAGTACTGACTAGATCTTTTGAGGTCACAGAGGACATATTCTGCCTATTTCATTGAAATTCATGGTCAAATACACAGGTCTACTCAGCTAGGTGGGCTGAAAGTGAAAACAAGAAAAAAAAAGGAAAAAGGAAGAAAGACATTGCAGAATGATTGATAACAGCTGTAGACAATGAGAGGCAGTAATGAAGATGGATGCAAGGTAAATGTCAAGAATGATATAGTGACATAGCTGCTACTGAAACTTCCGCAGATTGCACTGGACTTTAGTCCCCCCAGATTTTATCTGGGGGCTCAAAAGGGAGCATTTGCACACAAGTACCTCCAGTCAAGACTGACTGAGCTTCCTTCTCATCTCATTAATTCCTCACTAAAATTGGTTCTCCATTTCAGCAAGCATTCAAGTGCATCAGGAAACTCATGGCTAGAGATCTGCAACTGGGATTATCCTTCAGAAGATGTATATGTTTAGAAAAAAAATCCACGACTTAACAGACCCTACCCAGAACTGCAGCTCAGCATCAATTACACAGCACTGAAAATGGATGGAGGAAAGACTTCAATATTTCATGTTGTGATTTAAGATCACTTCTAGTTATATCTGTTACCTGAACCAGGACAAAAAATCGTTTTTTCCATCTCTTCCAAACATTTTTACCAATGGCCCATAAATACCTAGGAGAAAAGAATAGGTGAATTCAGTACACAAGTGGCTGTATGTTGTTCTCTTGCTCTTCAGTATGTTTCTTTACACCTAGAAACTGAAGTTAATGCACAAGCAGGAGTAATTACAAGGCTCTCAAGCTCAGCAGCATTCACAAATGTGTTTATTTCTAGCCTGAACAAATACCTTGTAAAGAAAGCAACACAAAAAGCTCTGAGTCTTAATGTTGCCAGTATTAATTCTCTCTTCCTCTTTGCCTTTCACAACTTGTTCAGAATTTAGAAGCCCTTTAATGCTAGCAAATAGCCATGACGTGGTTGGATGGGTGAAGAATACATTTGCAGTGAAAGAATTAAGGGAGAGAAACCCCAAATGTTGCTTTAGCCTTCACAAAACTATTCAGCTGAGGGGAGCAGTCAAACAGGGGGATACTTACTACCTCAAAACCTCAAAACCACTATCCAGGACCCCAGGATCCAGTGGACTGACTAAACCAGAACACTTTGTTGAACAGCTTAAGATGAATTCCTAGAAGTTGCTTGGCTACAGATATCCAAGCAAACGGAGTAATTTCCAAGGAGGAGTGAAATTACTGTTTTCTACAAAGGAAGAATTAACTTTAAAAATTAACATCAAAATTAGCATTTAATCTCTGTGATGAAGTGGCCACTATGACACTAATACAAACACTGGCAAAAATGGTGGCAGCACCAGACTACTAATAAACATAAGGACATTATTCAGCATTAATAAGTTTTATGTAACATTATAATTACTATAGTTCTGGCTCAATAAATAGCAAAATGAATCCTTTTTGATTATGCTAGTGGTTCTTTATACCAGAAGAGATCCAGAACACCCTTACTTAATATTTAAGGCACCAAACTCCAAGTTTTTGTGGGCTAATGTGGACACTGAGTCCTTGGCTACATCAAGAACAGGCTAATAATTGTCCTTTTTGCTATTGATGCTAACATCAACAGAAAGACAACCTCAGTTCCAATAGCAAGCTAGTATCACAGACCACATAGTTTTAAGCAGCATCTTGTAAATCAAATGTTGGTTGGAGAAAGCCTGAGAAAAGCCAGAACTGCTCAGGCTATTGACTGTGATCTCATTAGCAGAGAAGATAGGAGAGGAATTAAAGGAAAGAAAAGATGAGTGATCCAAACCATCTAATAATGGATTGAAATTAACAAAACACTGTGAAAATAAAAATCAAAGTCACTCTTCAAGCACCAAAAACATACTGGAGAAAGAGTTAATCAAAACAGTGACTTTCCTGGACACTTTCTATTTTTTATCACATCCTCAGCTCTGAAGGGCAAACAGAGGGAAGTCTTGCCAATGGCATTAGCTAGAACTTCCCAAGGATGATCTAATTTATAGTTGCACAGCACAAAGGTGGAAGCTAGTGATGGTGGTCAGGGATTCCCCTAGCCCCAGATCATCTGACTCTCATGTCTGCAGGGGAGAGGTTTTCTTTTTCACCTTCCAGATCATTAGCCCTGCTCTAGGTAACTGCTTTTTATTTGTGCTGCTTATCTCTGTATAAATAATGACTATCACACTGTAGTTTATTTCAAGTGGAAGGAGAACTGTGCTTTTGTTTCTGAGAAGTCAATACAGGGAAACAAAGAGTAACTTCGGAAATTACACCATTTTCAGTAAGAGAGTCAGGCAGTTCACCTATTATTTCCTTGCAAGATAAAAAATAACCTAGCAATTTCCTGAGGAATACTGTTTAAAATTTAAACTGTTTGGCTGATATGTACTATAAAGACTATCTAATAATATGAAGAGTGTATTATAAATGACTAAACCAATGCCATTTTAAAATTTATCTGTCTTTTGACCTCCTGTGAACTTGAGAAAAAGTTTCTCTTCCAGAATCTTAAAACTGAGACATATTCTAATGAATACTCAAAACAAGTTGAGATCGAGACAAGCATTTACCCAGAGTGCTTCATGTTTTGAGGCTTATCCATTCGCACAGCAAGCTTGATCTTCAGGTCTTGATCTGGGCAGTTTTTGGAAACAGTCATTTTGTGCCACTCTGATTGCTTTGGGCTATTGGGAGTAGGGTGGAGAACAACCTGCAAGCATCAAAAGCAACAATGTTAAAGAGAAAAATTATTTACAACATGGTTTTAGTGGGGAGCAGACACACAACTGATGAAGTACTTTTGCCCTCAAAGTCAATCTGGAAATTTCTATTCACTTCAGTGGTGATGGCTTTTTATTGCTTTTGTAAAGCACATCTTATTATTTTGAGATTAGTTTATATATTCTTTGGCTTCTCTGTGTACCGTGCCATTGTTCATGAGGCTGTGCAGAACAGAACTGCATTATCAGTTCCCATCATTTATGGGAAAATTTTGGTAAACAAACTGTAGCTGTCCAGGTACATCAGTCTAAAAGTGATGGTGAATTTAATGTGATTAGCAAATCAGCAACAAATTTTTTGCAGAGGTTGCCCACTGCAATTGCCCACTTTCAGACTCATACAACTTGGTTAATCTCTAGCCTTCCTGACATTTCCCATGTGAGACATACTGTTTCGAGGGCTCAGAAAGCTCAAATGCTGCCATCACTCATAGAATCATAGAATGGTTTGGGTTGGAAGGGACCTCTGGAGGTCATCTAGTCCAACCCCCCTGCAGTGGGCAGGGACATCCCCAACTAGATCAGCTTGCCCAGAGCCCTGTCAAGCCTCACCTTGAATGCCTCCAGGGATGGGGCCTTGCTCAATCTCAATCTGTGCTCCTGTCAAACTCCAGCCCAGACATTTCTCTGCATTTCTTTGCTCTTCAATTTTACTGCTAAGTCAACAATCTAAGGCCTGGTTTTCACCGAAGTATCCCAGATGCTATCAGCCTCTGATGAATGATCTTAAAAATGTTAGAAACACAGATGGACCCAAATTCTGCATAATATCCAAGGACCCTCATCGCAAGGCAGGTCATGCAAGCACACAGACTTGCTCTGAACTGCATCTCTTAGTGAGGCAACAGGCACTTAGGGTGTTTGAGATGCTCTCTACTCCGATTTCTAACTCTTTTCCATCAAAAGGTTCACAAACTTTGCTTAGTGTTGTTGTAATTCATAGCTCTTCCCCTCTTTGCTCTCAGTAGATGAAGTCTTGGCATGGCTGAAATACGTGAGAAGCCTTGCCACCAGATTCAATAGGGCCAGGATGTATTCCCATGCTTTCAGATGCCCATCCAGCAGTTTAGGGCTTGGGAGCATTTTCCAGCTCTCCCTTCGATAGAAGTGGTGAAATGAGGAGTGCCGGCCGCTTGCCAATTAAACACTCACCAGAGAAAGTGGGTATTGTACATGCCTGGCAGAGCACAAAGCTGCTTCTCAAAGGGCAGCTGAGCACGGATGGTTTTGTGTATAAAACCTGCTTCCCTCCTCTCTCTCTCTGCACACAGGTTCATGCCCACTCCAACAGCTAAAGCAGGGGCTTAACAGACTCCTGGATTCATTATTTCATTAAAGAAGAAGTTCTGATGCAGCCCAAGCAAACACGCGTCATCTCTTGCCTGCTCCAGGCACAAGCAGCAGCCCTTTGAAGTTTGGCCGGCTGAAAGCGCTGGTGGCCACAGGCCAGGGGAAATCACTGCCCAGCTCCCTGTCCTCCACTGCTGGCCCACATCCTTTGGCCTGCAGAAGCTCAGAGCCAAGGGATGGCTTCCCGCTGGACCAGGAATTAAAGCACATCGCTGGAGCTGGCTCATCAGCATTTCAGGGCAAGAAGGGTTGCTCTGGGGCTTGACATCTTCTCAGAACAACATGCACAGCTAATTGCTTCCCGAGAGCAGCAAAGTCAGCACTGCTCATGGCTGCCAGTGGAAACAAGACTCACAAAGCAAGTGGGTCTACACCGAGTGGAACCACTCAGGGGAAAAAGCCCTGAATGGCATCACAGTCAGCTGGGTGAAAAGCTCTGCTCAGCATGCCACAGCAGATAAAGGCAGGAGTGTCAGGTTGTTCAAAAAAGGAGGTTTTGAAAATAATCCTGGAAATAGTATAATGCTGTGCAGCAAAGCAACTGTAGGTCTCCAGCTGGAGCACTGCAGCCTAGTGGGGTCATCCCCCTTGCCAAAAAAGGAGGAGGACAAGGAGAAAGGAAAGATCAAGGTGTGACTGAGGAAAGTCTGAAGGGGCTGTGACTCTCTTTGGAGAGAAGATTGAGAGGAGAAAAGAAGGGGGGTGGGTAGCTTTGCTTTTCTCTCTCTCAAGTGCAAGAACAAGGGATGTTACATGAATGTGAAAAAGCAGTAGTAAAAAGGAACACAAATTAGATAAGAATCAAATTCAGCACCCTCCATTACAAAGACATAAATTATGTCAACAGCTCGCTAGGACCTGAAAGAATGTTTGGCCCTTGTATGAATAGGATGAGCACAAACTCATGTTAATTAGGAAAAACTTTGTTGTACGGACACAGACTTTTCTGTGTCAAAGCACAAGCAGCCATAGAGTTAGCAAGAAACATCCCAAGAGGTTAGCCCATAACTGGAAATACCACAACTGGGCTTGCCACCAGATCAGAGTCTTTCTTGGCCATAGTCATGTAGACAGGGTGGAGAGCAAGGTGTGCTGCAGAGTTGGGCAGACAGAGCCCGGGTCGCTCCTAAAGGTATCTCAGGACATGCTAAGCTGTGACAAGGAAGGTGCCAAGCCCACATGTAAGGTGCAGCCTTTCTTACCCTGAACTGATTTTCATGGGGTATTCGCCACGCTGGCTGCACATCCCCGAAGAGCTGAGGAAGGCACGGCAAGGAGTTTGCTTGGGGCCAACACAGAATCACAGAACAACCTGAGTTGGAAGGGACTCACAAGCATCATCAAGTCCAACTCTCATTTAGGCACAGGACAACTCCAAGGTCACATGAGGTGACTAAGGGCAATGTCCAAGTGCCTCTTAAACGCCACGAGATTTAGAGCCATGACTACCTCCCTATATGTATATGTATATGCAATTTATACAGCTGCAAAAAATCCATGGAGACTACCTGAAGTGTCTCAAAGCTACAGAGAACTGCCATTCACAGATATTCTGGAGCTGGGGCTGCAGTGATGGAGGACCACCAGTCCCAGGGCACTGGTTGAAGGACCAAATGTGAGGGGCAGAGATAGAGTGGGAAGGTTGACCCTGTGTCTAGTACCCTGGGAATCTGAGTTTTTTGCTATTACACTATTGATGGGGGTAATGAACCCCCATGTTTTGCTCCCAGCCCAGCTCTACTGAAGCCACTAGTTCAGCCACAATCCCCAGGGGGGAAGTCAGGATTTCAAGCCCTTTGCAGCAAGTACTGCAGTCAGTGCTTTCAAATGCTCAAACTGTGCACCGGCTGCTCAGCAGATACGAGAAGCTTAGCAGTCTCTTGCCAAACCTAAATCCCCTCTTTTTGCTTCAGCATAATCCCCTTTTCTGCCTCAGGAATGTCCATTTCCGTAAGCAACTTCTAAGGCTTTCCGGATTGCCAATATCGCACACAAGCTCCTCTGCCTTTGCTCAGAGAAGGCACGGCCAGCTGAAATGCTGCCATTAAAAACTCACAACAAAGACAGCATGCGAGATGCTCTCCTTTCCAGCAGTGGAGAGCTTGCTTTTTTTCCCCACTCCTGAAGCTTGGCAAAAAAGCAGAGCATGTTGTGCTCCAAAGATATTTCCGTACAGGAGAGATTTCTCTAGCAAAGCAGGGCCAGAAGGAAACATTATTAAACTCAAAATCTTCTTACCCTCCCAAGCTCTTTGTCCTCCAGAGCCAGCACTCCTGTGCTCTCTGTGAACAGCTTCACCTTCACTGCAGGAAGCGCGTGCGTGGTTGTGAAGTCTCCTTGGGTACCCCAGCTGTGAAGAAAAAGAATAGATGTTCAGCCGAAGCGGCTGGTCAGCAGTGCTACTGCTTGGGTGTGCAATGGTTAACTGAAAATGTCCTGGCTGGCACAAGCCAAAGTGGCTGGGCTGTCTGAGTGACAACAGCATTAATTATCTTCTTTGGGAAATGTGGGACAGATGTTTGGAAAACCCACGATGGTTCTTTGAGGAAAAGAAAGAGTATTTGGGAGCAGCATGAAACCAAATTTTAGAGAACATCATTATTTAGAAAGAACAATATGCCTCCTGCAGTGACAGCCTCTACAGTCACAGCAGAAGTTGAGGATTGAGGACATCTGTACCTAGGACATTTGAAATCAGTCATGCCTCTTCTCTTCTCTTGGCTAATTAACTGCTCCTTTCCAGGCTGATAGGCTTTCTCTGAAGAACACCCAATTTAATCTAAGTCCCTGCCCAGGTTTAAGTTCAAGCCATTATGCCTAGAGTAATCCTGGTTTGCGGGGACTGCAAAAGAGGAGGTCAGCTCCTTGGGGATGGGACAGCAGTGGCCAGGAAGTGGCCACCTCTCCAACTACACAATGAACCAGGACCACTATCTATTTGTACTCCATAAGTCATCTCCTGGCTGGTTCCATGGCTTGGAAAGGAGCACTGAAGGAAGCTGAATGACCCACAGTATGTGAAAACCCACTCTGACATGCATGTTTCTAGAGGACATCTCCAAGCTCCTGCAACCACAAGCTACCTGAGCGTGCAGAGAAACGAACTCATTCCATGTGAGACTTTGCAGGCACAGGGCCCCAGGCACAGCCTGCCAACACTGATGGCCAAACTTATCATTTTAAGTCTTACAAGAAATTTTCTCTCCCAGTGTCACTGTTCCACAGGTTTCATCTTTTATAGCAATGCATCTAATGAACATCAGTGCTAGGGAGCAGAGGTTTGGCATAAATTATCTACAGCACTACTGGTCCAGTCAGATCCTCAATATTGTATCTTTTCAAGTGCAAGCCATTGGCTACCTAATATAGGTTTCAAGCATAAGAACCAAGAAACAATCTTATTTTCTAATTGCAGTTTCAGGTCACAGGCTATGCTTTCTCTCTTAAAAAAAAAAAATCTGTGTTATCACAAGCAGGGAAACTAGGAAGATAATCTTGCTTTGGGTAAGAGGCAAAAGTAAGAAGATATCCAACCTTACACTGTGTATTTTGACAGCATCTGCTTTATAGAACTCATATCTCTGTTTACTATTAAAAAGCTCTTATTTGCTGAAGCATTCCCAGACCATATGTTATCAACAAATGTTACTAACCAAATACAAACAGTAATTTTCATTAGGTTTCCTTCATGAGAACAACATTAACCACAAAGGGAATTAATGTTTCAAATGGCAGTAAACATACACAGCAAACCCTTGACAACACTGTGGTGCTCACATAGTCATCCCTCCAAAAGCCCTGCAAAGATCCACACCAACAAACAGAGACCCTCAGAAGTTGGGTTTTGTGCAGGTTGAAGCCTGTGGTGATGTCATTAGTTGCCATAGTGATGCTCAGCATAAGGCCATAATTCATGTCACCGAGACATCATTTGTATTCAATTTAAGTACACAGTTTATCTGTGCTGTGTATTAAATTATTGTTCAGAGAATTAGCTCTGGACAGTAGTTAGGTATTAGAATCTTCTGAGGGACTAACAATGTATTGCTTTTATTTCCATATTCAGTAATTAAGCAGGTTATCACTGCAGGAATTTATTTATTGGGAAAGTGCCTTGGGATCCATTCTGGACAAATCTTCTCATGAAGTAGCCATGCTATCTTGTCTCTGTATCACAGAGCTCATGCTGACACTTCAAAGCAATAACACATCTTCAAATGAGGACAAATAATGTCATTGTGGCTAAAAGACGACATATGCATATACACACCCCATAGAAAGGAAGTACATGAGCAGAAAAATCCTGACAGTACTTTCTCAAGACTATATTAATCATCCAAATTCCACCTGAAACCTACAGCCTAGCATTTTTCAATGCCCAGTGTATCTCAAAGCCTGCAGCTGACCAAGAAATGCTGTCATGCACAGGGACTTTGCTAGAATTATCACCCTATTTATGGCATCTCTGCTGTTTCAGTGATACCACTAGGATCTGCTTGGGTCTCCAAGGTTTCTAGTTAGGCATCAAACTTAGGATGACTAGCTAAACTCTGCTGGCTGCAAAGATCCAAAAGATGAGGTATGCCATAGGTGCTAGCTCAACAAATGTTGTTCCTTGTTTTACCTTTTACAAGCAAAATAACTGTATTACCACTGTAGACTTTGTGTCTACACTTTCATCTAGAGGTGCCATCACAGTTACTAACCAAACAGCCTAAAGTGCTGAGGTTTTTTTGTGAATGAAACAAAATCACACATATCAAGAGGCCTTGAGTGGAAAGCAATGGACAAGTGTCTCCCACTACCTCCATGGGCTCACCTTAGTCACTTCTATTCACCTCTAGTATGTAAGTTCCTCTAAAGGAAATTTTAGCACTCATTACCTTCCCACAAGTGAACATACATGTTAATACCCAGGAGAATGCATTAAACTCATTCAATCATATGTGGTCTCCAGCAAGTCTCCTTAGCCCCTGCCTAATTTGAAAGAGCAGTCATTCTTCCATCATTGTTCTTGTAAATTGACCTAGCCAGAACATTGATTCCTGCACTTTCTATAAACAATGAACAAGAGCAACTGCATTATATTGCTGGGCCATGAATCAGCCCTGCTAACCAGCTCAGCCTGTCAGAAGGCTAACATGGGAGCAGCTGGAGAGTGATGTGCTTTCGATGGGGTTGGCATTTAAAGATGATCTATGACCAGTTCTCACGGGCATCAAAGCTGCCAGAGGACATCTTTTCTCTCTCTTCAATTATATTTATTGAAACGAATTTGCTTGCCAGCTTGTATAGACTAAACATGAAAAAGTCAGAAAATATAAGTAAAAATGTGTATTCAAGGGGAGCTACATCCTTGCCGTGGTGGGTTCATTTCAGATGTCCCATTATGCTCATCATACACAGCAGTTCCTGGGACGTGACACCTCTCTGCAGGAGATGCTGCCTTTCTGCCTTGTCCCCACAAGTTTACCACTTCAGTAAAACAGTCTTGCAGGATAATATTCCTGCATGTTGGTCAGATTTGCACTAATTTATTGAGCCATCTGCTCAGTAGTGTTTTTCAAATGTAACTGAATCAGCAGCAGTGCCCGTTCCCTCCCAGACCAGGAGCATGTCCTTGGCAATGCAGAACACGGCTCAATCCCACAGGGGCACAGTCACTCAAACCAGCACCCAGCACTACTCACCTCCTCCAGCAGCCATCTGGTTGTGTACAGAGGTAGGGCCATCTGAAAGGCCTTTGTCCCAAACACACTCACGTGTATCAAAATCTCCAAGGCCAGCTTAACCCCACTTACTGTCCTCTGCTGCCAGAACAGAAGATGGTAGGGAACGCAATGATCAGTCAGTCTAGCTGATCTATATTTCTGCTCATGCAGAAAGATGTCCTTGACTAGGAAACATAATTCAGGTGCTAAGGAAGGCACCTTTCCACTCTGCCTGTAGAAATGGATTGAGAACTTTTGCATCTGTAACATGGCTTGATTCCTAAGAGCTGCTGAACCTCCTCTGGGACATTCCTCCCACAGTAGAAGTTCAATGTGTTTACTCACCTTCAGAATAGGATAACTGAAGTGATCAGTCACAGACTGACAATGCAGCCAATTTTTGTTCATATTGTTTCCTCTCTTCCCTTTCTGCTGATAGAACAGCCTTTCAGTCCCATCCCCTCAGAAGAAGCTGAGCTGAAGTGGGAGTGACAGCACAAACAGATTTGATTTCTCCTAGACTTCCCTGTGCATACTTTATAATGATGGTAAAATCTGCTTTCACCAATGCAGCTCCTGTGCACGTGACTGAAGAGTCAGCATCCCTGCACACACTGTATGCCAGCAATGGCTGTACCTGCCTTTCCCTGGAGCTACAGAACACCCAGTGAGGCCATGTCTCTGCAAGGAGCACTGTCATCTGCTCCAACAGGATAACCCAAGGACACACTGGGTGAATCCATCATTTTCTGTGATGTCCTAATTCCTGCCGAGCGAATTATACTCCCTCTGCTAAAAAAAAATAAAAAAGCAGTAATTCTTTTGCTTACAAAAGGGGTCTTCATTTATCCAAAAACACCACTGCAGAAAGCACTATGGTGTTGTCCAAAAGGTGAACAGAAAGAGCACATCCCTAAGGACTGCGCTCCACCTACAGCAGCAGCTAAGGCTGTCTTCCAACCCCCAGCATTTCATGCACTGTCCATTTTTTGCTCCCACAGCTCTGAGACACATGCCATGCATGCAGACACCATCTTGCTTAACATCATGTAGCCAGCAGTACCAGACAGTTGACAAAAGGCACCATCTCTCCCTCCAGGAGCTGCAACTCCCACATCCTCCAACTGGCTACAGAAACACCATGACTGCCGGCTGAGAGAGAAATATGTCTGGGAGATCATCACATCTGCGTCTGAGTGTGCAAGGTGCAGAAGGAATAGGGTAAAGCTGACGGAGACTGCAGCAAAGCAAAGCTTGTGAAGGTCTGCTCTTGATTTGCTTGTGGCTCACACACAGACCCCGCAGACCTCCTTCCCGTGCCAGCACTGTGTCACTTGGCTGCCAGGCCACTGCAGCCAAGAGGAGCTGCTGAGGCCGACGGCACAGCTTTAGGAACCAGAAAAAAAGGGATGATCTTTGCTGAACAGAAAACGCAGAGCTTGATTTCAGCATGATGTGTTTCCTAAGCATAGCTGACACACAGGGGAAGTGTTATGGGGAAGTTGGAAGAAGGGATGGGAGGTGGATTTAATCACATAATAGCTATTTACGGCCACGAGATGGCATTCCTGCCCCAGAGATGTCCCTTTGCCATGGCGGCACTTAGCCCAGCCTCACCTCCTGTGTCCAGGACCACACTCCTCCCAGGATGCTTTACCCCAGGCTGTGCTTTACCGCAGAAATCCTGCAGCTGGTTGGGATGAGAATTTATGACAATGCTATTTACCACAACGTTCGAGGTATTAACAGAGAAAATAAGCAGCATGATTACTTTGCGTGATTTAAGTGACAATTGCTTTTCAAATGCTCTATGCTCTCGCTTAATGCTATGATATTACAATTGGAGGAGAAAAGCTCAGCAGGAGGAAATGAAAATGCAAGCCCAGCAACCTTTTACCAGGAGGTCTAAACTGAAAAAATTGCTTTTACAAGGGCTGCCTACTGTATGTGCTTTATCAGTATATCTGCTTTGGATACAGCACCAGTCAGAGCTTCATTCATGAAATAGGTCTGTGTGCATTTACTCCCTGTGCTTGCTACCACTTCATGTACAAGGTGGCTGCAATACCACCCACATGCTAATCAAAGTATCCTTGGGCCAAAGATGCTCCACAGAACCAGCCACAGAGCTGCTCATTTCACAGAATGGTTATTTAACTCAGATGTAGTTAACAACTTTTAAAAAATCTTATCACCCTGGAAGAAAACACAGCTGTAAAGGGGAACCCTGCAGCTAATTAAGGCCTAGTTATGAGTCAGACTTGCTAAGGCCATGGACTATCTGCTTTAAGAAACTCAGTGTCTCATAAGCACAGACCACGGAAAAGGAGAGAGAAATCTTCTGCCTGAAAACACAGGATACTGCTTTTGTGCCAGCATAGTCTAGACCCTCCTTTATAAAATTCAGCAGAGGAAAAGCAGTGGAATATTCCCTAAATGTAAACAGAGCATAAAATGGCACAATGTACCCTTCCAAAACCGGCTAGGGAGAAACAAGAGGCGTGAGACCATCTCTTGTTGTTTCACCACCACTCACACTTTTGCTGTCCTATATTCTTCTAAGCCATGACTCCCCAGGACAGGAAGCCCTCCTGTGAGCTGTGTGCTTAATTTTTTTAACCCCCCCGAGCATTAACAAGTCCACTGACTCTATCCCAGGACTTCTGTCATGCAGTCCTCCTCTTAATTTAACACTATTTCAGATCACTGAATTTTAATCTCATTTCCATGTCCTTTTGGTCTTTACTATCCCATCTTAAGGTTGAATGCATAGGAGTGATGAAGCAGACGGGCGCCGATGAAAATCGCCTTGGGCATCATCACACCTTCTGGAATACTTAAATTTGAATGTATGTGCTATCACAGGAATACATAATTCCCAAGTGCAAATGAACACTCAAGAAATTAGACAGCTGGCAAGAAAACAGAGACTTTCATCTGCGAAAGAGAAGGTTCATGAGCTCAACCCTTACCAGACACCAGAGAATCCATGTGAAAGCAACGCTATGCGTGCTCTAAAGGTCAAGGAAAACAGCCAGAGCTTGCACTTGATACCAGAGAACTCAGCTACAAGAGGTAATAAGTCTGTAGAAACATGCCTTCGTTATTCTTCAACAGAGTTTCTAGTGTAACATTTATAGTTCAGGATAGAGGAGGGACTGCACAATAAACCTTTGGGAGTAGAACCATACCTGGGATCATCATCTGCAGTCCCAGCAGGCTACTGCACTGCTGTCCAGGAGGCTGCACCATGGCAGTATGGCCATCTGAGTGATACTTGAAGTCAGGAAACCCTATGAGGTCTTGCTTTTACTCTGGGAAAAAACTCAGTTGCTTTATCTAAAGCAGATTTTTGTTCCCCATGGTCTCCATGAGCTGAACTGTGCAAGAGCCACTCCTGCAAAGCATCAGAAGAGGTTCTGAATTTCTAACTAAAAAGGCCACTAAATCACTTGTGTGAAGACTTCCCATAATAGATCACACACTTGCACCTGGGTAATAACTTTTTAGTGCATTTTTTTGCTGTGCTTAATGACTTGTCCACAGTCTCCACTTTCAAAAACAGCAACGTCACAGCATAAATCTCAGGAGCATTATGAAAATATTATCACATGCACAAAAGGGGATTTGAAGAGCAGGTCAGACTGAACTAAGAGCAGAATCCTTCAGGTGCAGAGCTATGCACAGTCTCATTGGAAAACTGACTCCTAGACACACAAAACAGCTGTCGGTGAAGAAATTTTGTGTAGGGGATTTGGATACCATTTTGTACCTTTTAACTCTAGACAGAGGGGATAAAAGCAACTCTCCCAAAGATCCTGCTCTGTCACCTCTTAGTCCAGCAGCATCACAGGCTCAGAGCATCTGCATTGTGCTCACAGAGAGCAAAGCTGAAGATCTGTTCTGGAAGACATTTCCCCAACAGATGCTATGGGGCAGACTGACCCTCTGCTCAGACTCTCACCCCAGGGATGAGGGCTGTATCTCAGAAATGATGGCATTTGATGTTAGCTGTACCCAGGGCTCAGTCACCTACTTTGACACATTCATAAGGCTCCTGGGGGTTTCCTGAGGAAAAAGAGCAGTAAACATCTGCACAGCTGTGAAGTGCAACCATGTGACTGGAAAGGCAAGCTAATCAGGCTGGCTAATTATGACAGCTTATATTTAATGCTGAAGCCAACCAGAAGAGGGAGGAGGAAAAAAGACTAAAAAAAAACCCTTATCTCCTAAAATTTCCTTTTGACTTTGTTTCTTACCCAGCATTGCCAATTTTGCTTACACAGGGCTTATCTAGGCATGCAAACCTAAATACGAATGACTGCTTAAATCCATGTAGCCACATAGGTCTTCTGCCTGAGCTTTGCCATGGTGTGACACCTTTGCAGCACAGCAACAGCTCTGATGGTAGCATGGCCTCATGGCACCCAGGTGATGCTGGGATGTCTAAGGCAGCTGATTCTCCTGCCTGTGTGGGGCCTACAGGGCTGTCACAGCAGCTAGGACAGCAATACTGAGAGTGGTGGCCAGCCTCTGGGACTGCAGATCTGCATGTCTGGATGTTGTGCCTGGTAGGTCTCTTCAACAGCTGTACTGAAGGATACACAACATAAATTATGGGCTAAACGCTGCTCTTGCTTGTGTTAGTACAAACCCCTTTAGTTTAGCAGAGTTAATTATTTCTACAAAATACCGAATATTTATTTGTAATTATACATCTCAAAAGGACCTTTCTCATTTTGCCATAGGGAAGTGTTTGCAGCATCTCCTAACTAATCATGGCAGCAAAACACTAACTGCAGCAAAACGCTCTTAGCACACTCCTACTCTGTGCAAAGCCACTGAGCATTACTTCCAACTCCAGGGCCTGAGACAGGGGATTCCTGAATGAAAGGACCAGATTTTCCCCTTCTGCCAAGAGAGAGAGGGGACATCCCTGCTCACCAGCCTCCCTTCCTGCAGGGCTTCTCCTCTGCTGCTCAGTTCCCATCTCCCAGAAGATGGTGACTGAATGGAGCTACAGAAAGATGCTGTGGAGTTCCTGTCCCACTTCACAGTCAGGCCACAGGCTCTGATGGATGTGGCATAGCAATGTGAAACAAAGACCCTACTTGAGTGATAAGCTTGGAGATTTGGTGTAGGGATCTGAACAAGGGCTGCCTGTCATAGCAGAGATAAGCAGCTGAGCTGTCAAAGCACCTTGAAACCAAATCAGGGAGCAGCATCAGGAGTAAGCACAAAGATAAAACGGGGCACCCCTGTCTCCTAGTGCAGTGGCTAAGGGAATGGAGATGGAGAGATTTTGAAGTTTACCAAAGACATTACTTTATCAAGAGTGGATTTCTGGAGAGGGCATGAGGCCCAAAGTGACACGGAGTCAGATGAGACACATTGAGTGTGCTCTCACCAGCACTGCCCTACAGCACATGCTCAAGAAAACCTCATGAAAAAAAACAACAAAACCAAATCCCAAACCTCAGGCAATTAGAAGTGATCTTTCCTCCTTCAAAAATAACAAGCTCCATCCTCACTTCTCATACTCTGAGTTACTGCACAACCCTCACACTTGGACTGAAGAGGCTGCTCTGCAAGGATGGAGATATAACCTCAAAATGAAGCTAATTCCAGAGTCAGGGGTGCAGCCCACACCTCCATCCCTTCTTGAGTGTGCCAAAATGCCCAGATAGGTTGGTAAGCTTCCTTCCCCACCAGGTATTTACTGCTTTAACCCAAATATTTCAGCTCAATGCAGGTACACCTGATTTCACTACCATGGGCCAGGGAAGAATGAGACTCATCTGCATGCTGAAATATGTCCAAATGAATATAAGGCATTTATTCACAAGAGATGTAGGATCTTGCTGTTGTTTGGGTCCCTTTGTTTTCTTTTGTTCTGCTCAAATTAAAGAAAGGCAATATGATAAGAAGATAAATCACTGGTACAGCCCATGAGCATTGCTACAAGCACAGGTCACTGTTTAAATACATCCATCATCCTCTTTAGAGACTGTAGGACAGGGGTGTTGTGGCTGGACCTTTTGTGCTATGTCCAGACCCCTCGACAACCCTATTCTCAGGCTGCAGAAACAGCAGCTTGTGTTGGAGACATGCAGAGCCACCTCACCTCCCATGCTTTGCAGAAAGCAGGCATCAGGCCAGTGTGCAGGGAAGAAGGGGGAGGGCTATAAACCCCTCTATGATCTGCAAGAATACAGTTTCAGCACAAAAAAGCAGTAAAATCCTGCTCACATTGGGATTTGGAATATTTTGTAGAGGCATCTGCAGGTTAGAGCATAATACAAAGGCATTTTTCTTACACAACTTATTAAAAGCACTACTACTAATACACTGCAAGGCTGATCTGAAATAACCCTTGCTATTTCAGGTCTGGCTTTCTCTAGAACTGTGCCATCCCCTGTACCCGCACTGAGGCAGATAATCCTCACATGAAAGGAGTGGGCTTAAAATGTCAGCAATCAAACACAGAGCCTGAGAAGAAATAGAAGACCAGTATTTACTGCTGTCCCAAGAGCCATGCTCTTCACACACGACTCATCTGATCACTTGGTACACGTGCCTGCTAACCCTGCTGCTACTCTAACTCTTTCAAGATCTACAAACAGGATTCAAGCTCCAAAGATGCTTTCAAATGTTTTATTCTCAAAACCTGCTGGTTTTGCACCAGGGAAGATTAAAGAAAAATCTCTCACAGACCTAGACCAGTGCTTTTAGAAATCCTTCCCTGACTGAGTAATTGTCTTTTTTTCATCAGGGGTGTGCATCCCTGGAATGGAATTAAGCTGAAGAGCAGCCACTGCCACTGATGGGCTGTGACTTGGGCCTTTTAGCTGAGGGCTGCCATTTCAAGGACACGTGAGAATACAGTGAACAACTCCATGAGTCATTCTTGGGCAAAAAGATGTCCTACAAAGTCATGTGGCCCCTTTCCTCCAGGACACAGGGCTGTCATAAAAAATGGAAGTCTTCCAGTGAATCTTACTGTTCAAATGTAATTTTTTCTCCCTGCAGTTTATGAGACTTTTGTTCAAATGTAATTTCCCCCCCCCCAAAGTTTATGAGTCTTTTGTAGCCCATAGAGCCTCCAGATGATGGCAAAACTGAATTTCAAAACAGCTCGAAGACTTAGAGATTAGTCCAAGAAAACACTGCCTGTTTCCAGAACTGCATTCACCAGATCTGAGTACAGGCACTTAACCTTCATTTCTATTTTTTGAGTGTCTGAGATATAGAAGTTCTGGAATGCACAGGGGTAACCTGCTTCAGTATTTACACTTTCACAGTGCTAAGGCTCCAAATTCCCACAGACTTCTCCCCACTCCTAGGCAAGGTAGCATCCCTCTCCAAAGCACACAAAATCTGGGATGCCTGAGGAGTGAGCTCCCCTGGAGAGCAGTCCAGTGTGTTTTTGCTGAGCTACTTCCTTTATCAATGAGTATTTTGCTTAAGATAAAAAGTACACATGCAAACATGGTGTGAACAACCTCAGTGAGAGTGTTGGTGAAACACTCCACAAGGCTGTTTTGGCTGACCAGAGATCTTTTGTCTGCAAGACAGCATAGCTCAAAAAGGCACCAAAGACTTCTCTGAGCTTTTTCCATCACTGGAGTACCTGAGGGCCTTCAAGTCTTGTATTAAGCAACATGACAAACACATCACATCTGGTTCATTCTCTCTTTCCTTCAAGTGCAGTAAATTGCTTTCATAGGGAGTTTGTTTTTCATGTCTGGGCTGTTGTGTCTTGGAGGGGAAGCAAGGTGAAAAAACACTTCTATTGCAGAGAGGAAAAAACGACAAGCTTTGATGTTCTCTAGTTTCTTTGGAAGGTTATTCTAAAATCTCAGCTTGGGTGGTCTTTGGTTTTGGAAGTAAAACATCCCAGGTCCTCACAAGGAATCCAACTGTCAAATCTACTCCCCTCCTAAGGCATTTTGTTAGGTATTAGCCCAAGTGTTGGAGCAACCCAGAAGACTTCAAGCCTGACTCCCACCTCTACAGGTAGCCAGTACAGAGAGATGATGAGCGTGATGGACTTGGAAAACTTGTATCATGCCACAGCATTCAGCACTGGCTGCATCTTCCTGAGGGCTGATGGCTTCATGCCCAGACACTGTACATTTCATTATGATAAAAAGACCCACTCAATTAAAGAGCTTACTCCTGCAGCCCTTATTTTCAAAACAATTCTTATGTAAGTGGTCCTACGGCTGACAGCAAGAAGGGTTGTGTAAGGAAGGGCAGACCCTTTGGGCAAAAGTGGGATGAACAAACCTGCTCTGGCAGAGGGGTTGGACTAGAAGATCTCCAGAGGTCTCTTCCAAACCCTGACATTCTGTGATTCTGTGACCAAGTTGAACAAGCACATGTAAACCACCAGAAGTGGGCTTTTGACTCTGGGTAGTAAAAATTTCCCCTAGATACAGACCAACTTTCTCTACTGAGGCAATAAAAATACCTTAAATAGGTTCTTATGGAAATTTTCTTCCAAGCACAGCTCTCCTACTTCCTTCTCTGAAGTAGATTTTGAAGCATTTTCAAAAGTAAGCCAGGCTGCAGCACTTTCCCTGATTGGGAATATTGTTTTTAAACTGCTTACTGCAGACTCCTGCTCCGTCAGTACAGCACAAGGTACAAGGCATCAGCAGTTTCTGCACCTCCACAGGAGGACAACCATGGAGGGAAGGCAGCCTGCCTTCAGCTCTGCTCTCCTGCCTATGTCAGCTGGGTTTGCACTGTTTGCCTGCAGTGTTTGTGCACTCAGAGGTAACGCAGTCAGATGTTTTTGGCTTTCCTTCCACGAGCTTGGGAAGCTCCTGGTGAAATGACACTGGGGACCAGTCACTTTGAACAATGGGATATGGGAACAGAGAAAGAATATCCCAACAGCAGCCCTTCCTGCACTGTTACCTACCACCAGAGGAGGCTTCATCTCAACCTTGGCAATTCTCCACTGTGAGGATGCACACCGAGAATTTAATTTGTGAAATCTCTGCAGTGAACCAGAGCAAAACCATACAAATAGCTTCAAATCAACTAACCCCACAAACTGTAAAGAAAATAATCCATTCATAGTTTTCCTGTCCAAATTAACAAAGATCAATCACTACTAGCAAGCTTATAACATCTAGGTAAGATCAAAAAGCCAAGTATGGGACCAAGTCTGGGGATTTGGGGACCAGGTCAAAAAAAGACAGAACAAGACTCTGCCCTTGAACAGGATCAGGGTAGAGTGGACTCAGATAAAGCTTTAACTGAGAGCTCCTTTCTCCCATCTCTGGCTGTGGCTGCCAGAATGTTCCCCTGCCAGCTGTTTCCCGTTCTCATAGGACCACCAAAACCCTGACACTGAGGATGAGATTATGTACCTACACTTGATGGTACTAGTTCAGGTTGACACTCAGACAAGTATTTATCTAAGCACATGCTTAACTCCATCCCTATTTAGCAAAGTACTTACGTATAGGCCCAAATGTATGTCTCTATGGCTACAAGAGACATAAGCCTGTCATTAACACTTTCTCTCCACCAGGGCTTATGTGCCATTCTTAGTTGCAGGACGATGCTCTGCATATGTGGAAGGCCATGTTTCTCCTCTGCTTCTCAGAGTTCCCTTTGGCTTCACCATGCAGGAGCCAGAGCTCTCTACAGTGACCTAGTAGTGCAGACATGGCGGAGAGGAGAGCGTGGTGGAGAAAGCAAAAGGCAAAGCAAGACTTACGTTGGCTTTGACGCTTCAGCCTGGTCAGTTTGCAGCTTCTCCCCACCTTCAACTTCCATGGTGCAGTACACAATTCGATTGGGGGCCAGAGACTTCAGACCCTGCACCTCCATGATGACAACCTGCAGGGCAAAGAAAGCAGAGTGTAAGAGGGGCAGCCTCCTTCAGACCTTCATCTGGCTGCTGAATCCATAGGGTCAACCAGCTGGGGTCCTCCATTTGCTGCTGGATGTTCATGGTGGTACTGCCAGGGCTGAGCAGGGAGTGTGGCAGGATGCAAGGTCTGTATGGTCTGTATGGAGACCAAGAGGTCTCACTTCAACTGCATGTGGCTTGTTGAAACCTTTGGGTGCTCAGGGCTGTACCAAGGCTTCAGGAGATGGGCTCACAGAAGTGATCCTGCCCCACCAAAAAGTGCCTTAGTAAGCAAAAAGCAGAAAAAACCCATACAGATTAAGAAGTGACCATCTACGTTTCTTGCAGGTAATTATCCTTTTTTTAAAAGGTGTTTAATCCTGTTAACCACATACCTTAAATATCTCTACAAGAAACACTACGGGAGTTTGTATTTTATTACAACTATAGATGAAGTATATATATAGGGTTTGAAAATTCCTCTCCTCAGGTCTTCTGATCTGAGGATCTCTTCCCTGGCACACACTGCTCCATGAACCCTCTGCTGAGCACGAGTTTTTGGTAAAAACTCTCTTGCAAGAAGAGTTTTGTGCACAGAGCTGTGCATAGACCTGCCAGCTCCTGGAGTCAGTGCTTCACTGAGCTTCTGCTTCCTACCAGATGGAGTTCAGCTGAAGCAAAGTGTTTGACACATCCAGTTGTAAGGGTGAGTCCCTTTATGCACAGCTGTACATGCTGCACAGGCTTTTGCAACAGAGAGGTCTACAGCTTTGTGATAGTTCCTTGCTCCTCCACAGGGGAACACTTAGAAGTCAGGCTTTATCTGATGCTGCTGTTGAAAGCACCATCCCTGGGTTCATAGCCCTGTTCTTAAATAAGACTGAACTGAATATTATAAAGATTGTTTCAGACATCTAATAAGTTAAACTCTGAGACTGGACAACCAGCGTTGTTAAATTTTGCCTTGACATGAGATATATATATATATATATATATAAAAAACAAAAAATGCCTTAGGAAGAGAAATAAACAGAAACCTAACCAAAAATAGAATTTTTTTTATTTTTCTGCATCCTACATTTTTGACCCCATTCTGGTAGCTGTTTTCACAATGTAACATAAACCCACTCACTGAGAGACAACAACAATTCTGTATGGGTGTGCTGATGATTCCTTGGAGTAAATGTCTTGCCTAGACCACACAATTAAGTTGGCTGAAAACACCCACTGCAGCAACAGTGCTTCCAGGACTGAGACAGCCTGTGTCAGAGGTAAAGGCAGGTCCCTGCAGCACCCTGCCTTCTCCTGAGCTGTACAAACTGCTCAACGGAGTGCTGAGCAGAAAGTCAATACTCAACACAAAGCAAAGAGCAAGCCAGCAAAAAACAGTATTTCCACACAAACTGCAAACCAATCTGTTGGGTGCATTCAAACCCCAGCAATTTTTAACAGTTCTCCAAAGAGGAAGCAAGGCTTGCAGGGAAATACTGTGACATCTCTAATGGGCAATAATTAAACATACTGACATTTATGGTGTTGCATTAGTATACTGGTTTCAGGAACAATACAGGCTGCAGGTTACTGCAGTACACTCAGTAACAAGCTGCATGAAGAAGTCAGTTAATGATGCAGATTTCTAAGCTGTTTGATATACATCAGCAGGAAATGCCAGATGGTTTATCTCACACAATTTGTTCCAACAAGATGGTGAGACACCATAAAGGACACAATGTTTGACCATAGGCAAAGCTTCTGGTAACTCAGAGAGGAGATGCTAAGTTTGAACTGAGCAGAAGTTAGCTGCTGTGATTTTTACTCCCATAAACTCTGCATGCTGTTGTGTGCATGAAGCTTACCTCCAGGGAGAATGACAACACGACATCTGACTTGGAAAGCTGGTTCTCATTTTCTTCTCCCATGTCAATTATTGAGGTGTTGTGACTACGTTTCAGCTTCTGCAGCTTGAACTCAGAGCCTCCTTTAGACACAGGCATGCTCTCTAAGTTTGCCATCAGGAGATTGACAGATGACTTCAGCTCCTCAATGTACATGTTCTCCATTTCTTTGGACACAAACTTCGGAAACTTGCGCTCCTTGGATTTGAAAACAAAACCAACAGATTGAATTGCTGTGACAATCAGCAACCACTTGTTGCACTGAGAGAATCCCCCAGGAGCATCTGCAGAGAGGCCTGCGAGCAGGGAACTCCCACAAATCAGATGACAAATTACAGCTTCCCCCTGTGTAATGTAGCAACATTATTGTTAGCTTCCCATAGAATTACTACTTGGTACTGATCCAACTTTACTTGCATGCACTTGCATTTCATTGATTTTTCTAGCTGCAAATGGCCTTCTTCACACACACATATATATATATATTTATGTATGTATGTATTCACAATTACAAACAAGCCGGGCCAGATCTCAGCTGAACTTTGTGGCTGACAGAAATTTACTAATGATTCAAAGGATGTTGACAGTTGGGGACTTGTCTTCCAGTCTCCCAAATGTGCCAGCTCTTTTTAAAAAACTTCTGAGCTCCATTAGTTTTCTAGGTGTGAAAGGAGTCCAAAGAGGGAAAATCAGCAATGTGTGGGCAGGAATGTGTGGTCTCAACTGGAAGAAGGGGTAAAACACCCTTTCCATTACTTGCCAGGGCCTGTGTCTCCCTCCAACAAGACAATCTTTCACTGTGAGACCCTCCAGTACTTGTAAACAGGATATTTAAAGATTAAAATCAAAGGTGATAGTGACAACAAAATGTGATGCTCCCCAATACGTGTTCTTAGCTTTGAAATGTTGCCCATGAGCCAGCTCTGCTAGGATCACTTGTCTGAGCCCTACATCTCAAAATAGAATCACAGAACTGTTGTCTCCTGACAACCTTCCCATGCCCCAAATCTGCTCGGGGTTTGAATGTTTCTTAGTGGTTATGACAGGCTGTGTGAGGTATATGACTGCAAAGCAGCTGCAGTCAGGGAACTTGAGGGTAACGAGCAAAGTATCTTAGTAGCAATTCACAATATTGTAAAAAGCAGTTTGTAAAATGTATGCTAGAAAAGAAAACAAAGTCACGTTTCTTCTAGAAAACTGTCATCAGGCTGCTGAAAAAGTACTCCACTGCATTTGTTTTTGCATCAGTCCTCAATAGGTTACCCATTACAGGCACAGGTCACAGAAGCACTTGCTGCTTAACTAAGCAGCTAAAACACAGTCTTCTGTTTCCAGTCTCAATCTTGGGATGCAATTCCCTCATGTAAATTACACGTGGCATAAGATAAACTACCTAATCAGTCTGGTTTATTGTCTATGCATTATATAAATTGCAGCCACCCCCAGGGGAAAAAAAACAACCCACAACTGTTTTGTAGATTCTGAGAACTACTACTGAAGCAATGACATCCAAACATTATTGCTTTTTCACCTTGCTGCTATCCATCTCTCCAGGGATTGCAATTTTGGCACAAACCTCTTCAGAAGTGCAGCAAGGACTGAGACACTGCACTGTGTGACACAAGTAACTTCTCATACTAAGGCTAAAACCAGGCAGTCTGAAGCAACATATAACAATTTAACTGGGACTGGTCTGATGATGGAAATGCAGAGATGCAGATGTGGTCCCAATCAACCAGTCAATCTGGAGATAAAGCTATGGGAAGTCTGGAGAAAAACACAATGAAGAGATGCAGACCACAGCAAAAAAGGGTGTTAGTCACCTTCACACATACTTGGAGAGGGGACAGGATGATAGCTCAGGAGTACTGTGGAGAGAGGTAGCGTTAAGAGGCTGTGAGGAATGACCAGTGCAGCAGGCTGGGTCCAGACCCAAACGGACATATTGCTCTGGTGTCACCACAAGGTCTCATTTAGTTGCCCTTACATATGCCCCTCCTTGTCCTTGAGGCCAGGTGACTGGGTGGGAGTAAAGGCACCACAGGACAGCACTTGCTACTGCAAAGAAAAACAGACTGATACTTTGGCATGCCCAAGCTCTTAGCTGTAATGTTGCCTGCTGGAAAAGTGCAACACGCAGAGTGAAAAGCCTGTCCAGGATCAGCTTTAAAACATCTGCCTGATTTCAAGCATGATCTTCAAGCTGGCTTGCTCCAAGGCTGGATTTACATGCTTTGATGGAGCCAGGCTCAGTGGGGCACCCTGTCTACAACTGCACTGGCACTGTCCTGAGCTGCACTCTCCTGGGCACACCAGGAGGTAAAAAGATCCAGAGCTGTGCTCTGGGTATCCAGATGCAGGAAACCTGGCATGAACAGTGACTTGTTCAAGGTCACACAACAGATCAGATGAGGACTTGCAGAGCCACTGGTTCTGCAGCACTGCAATCCCAGGTCCTGCCAGACTCCACAGTTTTTGTTGCCTCTGAAGTACAAATGTCCTAGTATGAATTTCTTAATTTAGTAGCAAGGCATTAAATTTGCCTTTAGCATGGAATCTCCAAGATTGTCTCCTTAGGGCTGGTTTCATGAGTACTCTAAGTCTCTCTGAGTAGCAAATCTGCATTAAAGGCTGCAAACGGGAGATAAAATTGGAAACACTATCCCTTCACTAAGCTGAATTGTGAGCCAGAGGGAAAGCAGCCTTGCCCAGAAAGGAGGATACAGAGAAAGAGCCAAAAGGTCATTTGGATGCCTCCTAAAGATAGTATTCGTGGGTCTGAAAGAACAAGGTTTCTTGTAGCCAGGTGCTGGAGGGATGTGACATTCTGGAGAGCAGGCCCTACAGCAGTAACGTGAAGGAGATTAAATATCAATACCTGCTGCTAAGTGGATCACAGGTAAGTCACTTTAACGCTAAACCACCCTCCAAGCTGCCAAGCTGTATTTTGAAGGTTGAACCTGGCACAGGGAAATGTCAAGTTTTGTTGAGGACTTTCCCCTGACTGTCTGTTGCAGGGCTAGCAGTGGCATGGCTTGTTTTCAGTGTCCTTGGGGAAGGAATGGAAATGGCAAATTCTCGTTTGCAAAAAATAATTCATGAAGCTGCTGCTGCTGCTGGCTGCTAGTGAACTATGCATATTGTTGTCCCACATGCCATAAAGAGAAAATGAAATGACGAAACCTGGCAATCTCATTCTGGTACCCAGTGCCTGGCTACCCACCTCAGAACTAGAGCAGCAGTGCTCCACGCAGGGGCTTCTATTTTGCCACAAATAAAAAAATACTGTAGGTTTTCTTGACAATAAAAAGGCAAAAAGCCAACTGCTGAACAAAGGAGCTGCAGTGGGCTTGCTGCTTCGCTGTGCCATCACTCAGCTACGTGGTCTTTGGACACCTTACTATTTTTATCAGTGAAGTGGGGAAAACCAGAACCTACCTCCCCAAAGACGCAACGACTGTAGCTGTGTAACTGAAGCATTAGTGAGGAGCAACTGCGCAGGCACTACAGGCATCCTTGCTAACATCTGACCATAAATGAATGTGCTCTGCTTTTCACACTCAGGAATATCAGTAGAGTTGCAAACAGCTCCTTTCTCAGAAAAAAAACACAACACCTAATTTGGGCACAGCTCAGTGCTGGGAGGACTGCTGCTGAAAGGCAGGTCCCTAGCCTGAGCTATGTCTCTTTGATTAGACCTTTTTCTTTTCCTTCTAGTAATGGTTTCTTGATTATCAAGAACAGCCAGATAGATCATTCCCAATGACTTCAGCCCTATTAGGACTTTATCAATGACTCAGAGCATCTGATTAGAGGCAAGGATAAAATCTCAGCCATACTGATGTCAACAGGATCTAGGGTTTCTGTCCATCTATGCTCCATCGGAGGCCACAAAAATCTGCACTGTGTGAGAGTGTGATTTGCTCCTGAGGAGATATCTCCTCACAGAAGGGTCTCTAGGGCATTTAGCTGAGTGATTCATTGTAAAAACTGTTTGGAGGTCCTGTGTCTCCTGCTCCAGACAATAGCAATGTCCACATGGCACAACACTAGCCTTTCTGCTCTTGTGGAAAGCATGAATGTGTTTGACACAACACATCTGAAGTACCTCTACCTATGGGCAGGGAATTGTAGCTCCCAGCAGCCCAGTGAATGGCACAAACCATGTTAGGGCAATTTCTAGATCCTTTTTACGTGCCATCACCCACATTACTGCCTAGCATAGAAGTTTGACAAAGAGGGCTTAGACATGCAGATCTAGCTGGAGCACTTCAGGACAGCATCTGCCCATCTGTCGAGAATTCTTAAGGGATTCTGCAAGAATCTAAACTGTCCAAGAAATACACATCACAACAGCTTCAGCTGTACTTGTTGTTTTGTTTGCAGTTAAAAATCCACTAATTTTAACTGGTGGTTATCAGGAGAAGAAACCTGTGAGAGAAAACATGCCCTGGGGGGTGCATTAAACTACTTACGTGATTCTATATGAAGAGCTTATTAATACAGAAGACTTCTTTTTTTACCTTGGCTATTTGCTCTGCCATTTGAAGACGTCCATCTAACTCACGCCTGATCTGTGCAGCTTGCTCATCTGGGTTGTCCAGCTGTATAAAAACAAAAAGCAAATCAAAGTGAAAAATCAACCACTGCAGCAACTTTACGAGCAGTTCAGTTCTTCAGGCTGATCAACTGTACTACATTTGCAATTAAGCATAGCACAGATGGAGCAGTGACAGACTCTGCTCTGGGACACAGCACCCCACAAAGGATGCACACAATGTTCACTATCCCAAGACAGACACAATCAGCAGACTGTGCAGACCCTGGTTTGATGCCTGCCTAGCTGCCTCCTGGGGCTGAATGTCTTTACCCCAAGGCCTTACATCCACTTTGCGCCTTGAGCCAGTCTGGCAGCAAGCCTTGACAGTGACCAACTGAACCCCTGAAAAGTGGAGTGCCCTCCAGAGGATATCATTTTTCTGGTGCTTGGGAAGGCACAGCACCCTTGTGCTGGGGCAGGACATACAACAACTCCACATCATCAAGCCAAACACCTCCTGTCCCTGCCTGCCACCTAGAAAATGACAGAAGTCTCAGCAGAAATGCACAGCAATAGCATTTGCTTATTTTCTTCCCCTTATTGCTTCATCCCTGTGCTATCACCCAATTTATGCTATCAGTTTTCCTCCAGCCTTCAGCAGAAATCCTTTTTTTTTTTTTTTTTGCATCACACTGTCCACAATCCTGTGGTTCTCTGTTCAGCATCTGCCTGGCCCTGAAATGTCTTCATGTCTTCTGGGGGTAAAATGTTGTTTCTGCCAGTTAAGCAAGCAATTACAGCACATGTGGAAGGGGCACAGTGACTGCTATGAACAGTTTCCCATTGGTAGGACTCAGGGCAGATCTGTTATTTTTAGTGGGGATACACAGACATAAATCACAGAACAACAAAAAAAACACAGAGCAAAAAGCACAAAGCCCCCAAAGATGTCGACAGCTGCTGTAATAGGGTGGCAATTTTATAGCTGCTTTCCAGACTCTGCCTTTCAGACTCCCTTAGACCCATTTTGACCACAGAAAAAGGCTAGAAACATGTAGCAGTGGGGTGGTCACAGCACTGCTTCACCCATGAGGCATTAAACCAAGTGCAGTCTGACGCAAAACCTCACAGCTTTGGTTCACCTCCTTGAGCAAACATGATTTCAGTGCTGGCTCCTCCATAGAAATGCCACCTTCATTTGCAAAGTACTGGCCCCTTCTGGCTACCAGCAAATGCAATTGCCACAAGCCACCATCAGTAAGCTCTACTACCGACTGCTACACATAAATGAGCTTTATTTGCTGACTTGGGGTTGTACTAACCACTTCCCTGGGATTTATCCTCCTCTGGAGACAAACTGCTTCACAGAAGAAAGGCTCAGTTGGTGCAGTGCAGTCTGGAAAGTTACAGCAACAACAAAAGTTCCAAATCTCAGTCTGATGAACTATGAGCTTGTCTGTTAGCACTCCCTGGGAACTACTCTGCTCTCCCCAGCCCTTCTGCTTCCCACAGCATTCTCTCAGCTGTCCACCTGAGCATGCTGCATCTCCCCTCTCTCATACATGCTCAGGTAGATCTGCACACATGCAGGTGTGTATATACATGTATGTTGCTTCACCACCAACGATCTTCCAGGGAGTTAACAGTCACAGTGAAATTGAGGGGAAGTGTATTTTTGGTTAGTTTTTGAAAGTGTCTGTTACTTATTTAATTCAGGCAGAAAAACTACAAAGTGTCCTGACTGTGATCTAAATCCACTGAAGCTTCAGTAGTCTCTGCTGGCCACCTAGGTTTCCTTCATAGCAGCTGCACCACATAACCTGCTGCCCTCATCCTTATATTCCGGAATCCAAAATCAATATAAAGACATGGACCACCACCACCTTCCAGGATCAGCTGCCCCCATTAATTTTTTTCATGATACATCACACAACTAAACTCCACCAATGTCCCAGCATCTCTCAGAGCTACTTTGTTAAGGGTAGGAAATGCAAGAGTCCCAGATTTCCATTTCTTTGCAAAGAGGGGGCATTATCTGAATTCCATCCGAGCTACAGTAATTGAGGTTAATCACACACTACCCAAAATAACTTGTGCACTAAATTTAGCAATAAAGGATGCTGCTGTGGAGGAAAGCTGGTTTTGTGGTGTGATAATGAGCCCACAAATAGCCTCACGCTTTCTGCACTATCTTGATTTTGCAGATGTTTTCCAGTGATGTTACAGGTGTCAAAACCCATGTCAAGCAAAGACCTGACTGCAGAAGATTATTTTTCTTAGGAGGCAACAAGCAAACCTCAGCAGCCTCCTTGGTTGTGGTCGAGTGGGTAAGGTACTCCTCCTTTTCAGGGCTACATACCGCTATGCTTCCCAAGGTTAATTAGTGATGTCAAGCCAAATAACATGGTATTTAAAGGAAAAATAAAAACCAATCTTTCTAGGCTGCATTTTCAAAGATTCTGCATGATAGCTCCATGGCAAAAACTGATCTTTGGGAACTGATCACTGTTGTGGCCAACAGAACATTTTCTTCTTGTAATCTACAGAAGAGTACTAATGAGGCAGCCCCTGCCTGCAGTCCCTGCGTGTCCTACGGGAGCATTCAAGTAGACTAAGACTCCCGTGACTAAGAGTAGCAGCCCAACAGCTCAGCCACTTACTGCTCCTCAGCCAGGGAAAGGCTCCTGCTGCCGTCAAAGCAAGCCAAGTACGTTTCACACAGTCCTGACGCTATATAGGGTCATTAAGAGAGAAGTGCTGATGCTCATCAGATACACTTTGCTTATGAAATAAGGCAAGGGGCAGATGTAAGGCATGCTATTGAAGCAAGGCTAAACATCTAAGTAAGGCAACACAGACCCTAAAATCATTAAAACTCAATTCCTTTACTAGAGAATCAGCTATTTATTTTCTGCCGTATGCATGCCCACTTTATATTCAAATACTTGACAGCCAAATATATAAATGATTTACAAAGTCAAAGAGAAATTGAATTAGTTTCGTTCTGCATTATGACTGTGTTATGGGTGTGCTATGAATAAAGCAAAGACATAAATCATAAGGTTGCCCCACTCAATTAAATGTGAAAAGTACTATAAATTTCAGTATACATATGATTTGTCATATGCACTGGGCTTTTCTTCAGCAGCATGCCACAAATACATGACGTACATAATTTGCAATTCTCAACTGATCATTACCCAACTGCCTGCTGGTAAATTAGATGTTTTCATAAATCCTACCAGCATACGACATTAGTTCTTTCTGCATGCCCTGCAGAGATTATCAACGGTGGTATAACAGTTGCTAAAGTAAAAGAATAAAAACAAGAAAAAAATATGCAGATTAGACGCTGAGTGGAACCCAAAATTGACCAGCATCACAGCCAACCTGTGGCTGAAGGCACTGCAGGGCATGTGCCTGCTTGTAACCCATGGTGACTCTTCAACTGAAAAAAGATCTTGTAGAAGACAACGGTTTTTTTTACATATAAACTGCTAATAAGGAATAATTTTTAATGGGCACTAAAAAAATGAAAGAAAGAGGTTAGAAATGTTCATCATACGAGTTTGACAGTTTTAATCACCACTAAGAACCAGCTGCTGATCAGCAGAAGCAACCCTTTGCTTCCACAACCCTGAAACTAATTCACTGTGAGACTTTTCCTTTTGTTACCTCAAGGGACAGAAGATAATATACTACACCTTTGAAAGTCAGTAGCAGAAGCAAACCAGCCAACCTAATTAAGTCATAAGCACTAAGACACATAGCCACCTTCCAAATCCACACCTAAACTATTTGGTTGGAGTGTCAGAGACATCCTGTGCGTTGCCTAACCTAAGCCTTGTAGTTTTGAAAACTAGGAGCATAGGCTCACCTCCACTCACCCCAGAAAATGCCAAAGGCAGATCAAGGACATGAAAAATGCTCAGGAAGACTTCAAAATTCCATAGGTTTGTAGTCAAAGTGTTATATATTTAATGCTCCAGCCTCAGTTGATCATAGCTTAAAGCCAGACCACTTACAATCACAGCTCTGGCTCCAAATGTGATGCTGGCATAGCTCAGGTTGCACTTCTCTTCCCTCCTTCGCTATGCCTGGGCTGCCACCACACAGGGATTGCCTTGGCTGGCAGCACTGTCAGTGGTCTCCGACATTAATTTTCTCTGCCCTGTGTATAGTACCCAACAATGCATTTGGAGTGTCTGAAAATCCCACTTTGTGAGTTATTTTCCCTGGATGGAGGAGAAGGACAAAAGCCATGACACACTCATGTCCTTCCTAAGCCTGGCTTAAGTCCTGCCAAAATAATTAACGCAGCCAAATACCTGTGTTACATACTGTTGTAGGTGCCAAAAGCCTCAAAGAGTAAGTTTCAGAGCGCTCATCTTTTAACATGCTGGGAGCTCTGTAGCTCAGCAAATGGTTGATTAAGTATTTCAAAGCAAACATGAAGGCTGAATGAGATCACAATATGGGTGACAATTTTGCAGCTTTGATGTAGGGCTTTAGGAGAGATCTTTGTCTCATAAAAGGTGGTTTCACTTTGTGATGCACAAGAGAGAAAATACTGAGGAATTCACAAGCCCCCATCAATTAATAATTAATCTATCAACCCATGTGTTCTCACAACTTGTGGCATCAGCAGCACGGAATGCTCCAGCTTGAAGAAACACATGCTCCCAAAGTAACTCATTGCATGGAAGCTCTTAGTTTCTTATCAGAAAAACACTGTTCTAGGAGATAAAGGAACATGAGACAGAACAGAGAGGCACTGTGAACCACATACAGATGTCTAAGGCACATTCCATGCAACTGTCATGGATTCCTCTGCAACATCCTTCTCCTACCAACATTAAATAAAGGCAGAGTGAGGGAGGCAGCTCAATGCTCAAGGCCCCCACGTCTGCCCACATCTCTGAAGCAGAAAGCAGAAGACAGCTGGTCAGTGCCACTGCAGGACAGGGATGCTCATGACCAGCTCTTCTCTGGCCAAACTTTCTCAAATCAGTCCTTTATGCTCAGAGGATTTCTAGAACAATCTAAAATTCCCCTTAATTCAAGGAAATTACAATTTGTGCATACTACTTCATCAACAATTTTCCCCCTCCCATTGGCCGCAGCTCCTCACACAGCCTTGAGGCTCCAGAATCCCAAAAGGTGACAAACCTCCTCTCCTGGAGAAGGGTCCACACTATTTTTCTCCTGTGTGGGTAAAATCAGCCCTGCTGCAGGAATTCAGTCACTTCTAACTGCAGCTGCACATTGTTTGCTGTGGCTAGGTGCTCACTTCCATTATCCCAAGTTATCTAATGAACCACACTGCTGTCATGAGAGAGCAGTCAGGGAGTCCAGTGGTGAGGGCATGATTTAAAACCGCAGAAAGGTTTTGGATAATTCAGGAAGGGCTGAGGCTTCCCTCTCTAAGAGAAATCTTATTTCATGGTTCACAAACTTAAGGGTCGTGCTAAACTCATCAGTGAAAATATTTCCCAGGATGTACAGCAGCCCCTCCTTGCCCAAGCACTGACTTTTCTAACACTGCAATAAATCTGCTTCACCAGCAACCCAAGCTGTGCAGGCTCTTGCCCATCACATCTACTGGCAGATGCTGGGACTGTGCCTGCATCACCAGGCGATATCAAGAGATCCACTCTCAAATTAAATCCAATCTAAACACTGCCTATTGGATAGCTGTTTATCCCACAACTGGACTGATTTCCAACATGTTTCAGGAGAGCACTGGTAGCATGTGCAGGTAGAGGTTTCTTGTGCCCTCCTTGCTGCCAACAGCACCATCCATGGGTAACTACTGCTCCTCTGCAGAGCACTGATGAAACAACTCAGTGGCATGATAGGGGTAAGCATCCTGGGCACAGATCCTGTGTAGGAAAAGTAGACATCTCCCCATGCCATCTGTTACGGAATCACCTACTACCATATCCCCTTGCAGCTTTCCAAGGCTGTGCTGTGGGGCTGAGGAAAGCTGAGGCAAGCAAACCCAGCACATAGCTTTCCAGCAGGTTATGCAAAGATACCTCCAGATTTATGTGTAATGATAAAGCAAAATAAATGAAAAACCAGATTCAGCAAAATAAGGAGGGGAAGAAAAAGTGCTGCCTGCCTTTGCAAATGTTTTGCAAGCTGGTAAGAAAAAGGACAGTAAAGTCAGTAAAGCACATCCACTCGAAAGGCACGTTCTCTCCATCTGTGGCCTGAGAACTTCTGAACCCTGCAAATCCCTCTGCAAGATCATCCATGCGAGGTGTACGACACTGAAAAGGCTTAAAAACTAAGCTGTCCTGAGGCCCTGGCCTCTGAGCATGCCTTAATACCCTCTTCTTATGGCATTGCGTAAGAATGCTTGAAGGCATGTGTGCAGCATACGCTGAGCTACAGCACCACGGAAGAAACTGGAGCTTTGGCTGGTTGATGCAGCCTGATGTAGATCACTACATTTAGCTTACTTGTCTTTCCTTACAGTTTATCACATGCTGTAGTTTATATCAGTTAATAGAAAAAGAATCACCTGAATTTCCTACACACAACAATAAACTACTATTAAGTTCCAAGTAATTTTTATAGCTAGAATTAACTGCAATTAACTCATCTTAGTCATCATGGAAGAAAGATCTACATACTCTCAAATTTTCTTTTGATTAAAAGCATAATACTAGATAAATTTGTCATGTAATTTGACAATGGGCTTTGGCCTTTAGAGCTAAAGCAACTTGCATATAAGTTAGTATATGACCTGCATATAATAAGGGCATATAATTCCTGGAGCTGTGAATTTAAAATTCCCCAGCTGGCCTCACTATTGATGCAAAATCAGATATCCTTCAGGGGCTAAAACCAGGTGGTAGAACAGAGACTCAGGTTCCTCTGCTTCAACCAGGTAGGGATTCAGCCATTGGTAGGGACGACAATATAAGTGAACACATAGGTAACAGAAGCTACAGATCGTCATGGGAATGATGATCACTTTTATTCTTTGAAAAATAGCTACCATAAAATTGAAAGAAAAACCAAGTTCAGAAATAAACTCTCCTGCCTCAGAGCTATAACTTGAAATTGAATGGCCATTGTCCAAAATATATACTCAGGGTATGTTGAGGCATCCCCTGGAGTCTGACTTGCTAGACTGGTTCTTGTGGTAGCATGGTAATAGATGTTTTTCTGCAGAACCTCTGAGCAAAGAGCCATCAAATCAGAGACTCTGGCCACCAAGAGCAAGGCTTTGGTTCCCTTTTACGCCAAACAACCGAGTATCTGCAGAAAAGGAGGAGAGGAGATGTAGAAGGAAGGTTACAGCTCCCACTTTTTCCAAGGACTAAGATATTGAAAATTGCAGCTCTGCCCATTACAGTTCATTTTGGTATTTGTGAAATTCAGATTATCACAGCTAGAGACGTTAAGAGACTATTCTTCTGAATAGGCTGATGTGTTTCACACTGGTTTGATGCAGCAAACTTTCTTGTAAGGTCAGAGAGAAAGCAGTTAGGAGAATTAAGCCTCCAGGCAGCAAATCTTCAGCATACAAAGAGGTCACTACATGTTCTCAGCAGACAGCGATCCTAAAGGACCTGAAGTTGCTGGTCCCATATGTGGCTAAGACCATACTTCTCCTGGAATCTCAGCATACACATCATCGTTAGTACCCTTCCTACAGCAGTGAAGAACTGGAAGGAAACTGCTTTCCATGACAGACCCAGCTATTTTCAGTCCCTCCACGTTATACCTAAATTGATACCAATTAGTGGAATGCTATTAAAATTCAGAGTAGAAGCATCGCATCTGTAAGTCCCTTTGGTCAATACATAACATCATCAACAGCACATATTAAAGATTAATAACTAATCATTATTATTATGCTAAATTACAATATAACACTAATTAAAAGGTCAATTCCTTGCCTGCCTTACAACATTGCCATGACAGTCATTAAAGATTTCAGAAAAATTTACCTTGGGGGGTGTTACCTAGTTTTAAACAGAAGCAACACCCTTAGCCTTACCAATCCCATCTAATTTATCACTACATTTTAGAAAAGCCACTTCTTTTTAAAATAACTAGCATTCAACAATGTGAAAAAAAAAAAAAGAGGAATGGGGATTGGAATCCTGGAAACATCCGCAACCTTTTTTACTGCCTGATGCCCTCCAACAAGACCTATTCTGCCCCTGAAGAACCAGTGGCACCTCTGAGAAGGGCTACATGGTGCCACAAGCTGTCATGTGGGATTTAACCCTGCACAAAACCCCTGTGAGATGCTCTGGCACCTGCATTAAGATCAAGGATGTGAGAAGAATTGAAGCAGACAGAGAAAAGCAGCAAGAGGAACAGCTATGAAGAACCAAACACAGGGAGCAAAAATGAGACACTTTTAAAAGCACCTAGTCTGCAAGGTGAGAGGAAGAGGAGCAGTTTAGCAGAAGGTACTGCATGGGGGAAGACCTTGGCAGATGAGGCAAGTCGTCCCATGGAGTAAGAACTCCCATGCGGTATGCTGTCCTCGTTCCCTTACCGGTGAGGATGATCAGCCTAGAAAGCCATCTATGCAATATGGAAAATGCTGTTGTGTGTCCATATGAAATGCAAGGTAAATAATTTATCTATAAAGATACTTTTAACAACTACAGAAGATGCTTTAGCCTGGAAGCAGCAGCTCCTGCACCACGGCAGGACACCCCACCTCCCTTTGGATGGCAGCCTTGGCAGCACAGCACTGCTGCCCCTAGGCCTGCACTGACTTTACTCCAACCAACTCAAACGGTGGTAGTTGTGAAGCTGGGACACAGACTGGGTACTGCACTGGCTTTTCCAACCACGACACACAGACAGCACCAGCTACAAACCTTGATTTCTGACATGTCAGCTGCAAAAGGCAATAGCCTTCAGATAAGAGAGCACCAAGACTTCAGAGCTCCCACTAGACCCCGTGCACAGCAGCAGGAACAAATTAGTTTTTTCCACAATGTGTATCACATGTAATAGAAAATATTAACTCGTGTTAAAAATATTTATAAAAAGCCAGACATAATTAAGTGATTTGCAATTGAAAATTAACAATATAAAAATTCAGCCATGTAGACAGACAGAGAGTTAAATATAACTGCAGTTAATGTGAGCTGGTTTAAATAGAGCAGCAACAGAAAAAGGCAGTCAATCACATTCCCTGTCATTAACATCCTTTTCCACGTGGAATATTACTACGTGAGGTTTTCAAGCTGCTCTGCTCGAAAAAGCAGGAGTGCATTTGCCTGCAGCCTGCTCTGGCCAGAGGGGAAGGATGAGGTGTCCATCTGTCCACCACTGCCCAGCTGAGGCATCACGAAGCTGCCCTGCAGAGCTCAGCCCCAGCCAGTGATCACCACGAGATGGCAGCTGGAGTCAGCTCGCTGCTGAGCATTTTAAAACATTGTCTGCAGCCCCATACAGCTCGCTCCCAGCCTCTCCACAGACACTGTAGGTGACATGGACTTCAGCATCGTGCCTATGGAAGGAATAAGACAGAAGAGAGTCTGGTGCCACCCCGAGGGTCTTGCATCCTGTTCATAAAAGCACCACTAGCTTTCCCCTAGTTACCCTCCAGGCTTCCACTGCCTCTTAATTTTATCTTTCCCTAGAGCTCAGTACAGACAGAGCCTCCAGGCAAAGCCTTTCCATCGCCATAGGGTGGAGAGCTGTTTTTCACACTGTTTTACTAATTATTCTTTGTGTTTAAAGCCAAATAAAACACTAGTTGCCCAACACCCAAAGCTTATAAGTATCTAAAAGGTAGGTGTCAAGAGGACAGGGCCAGACTCCTTTCAGTGGTGCCCAGAGACAGCACAAGGGCCAATGGGCACAAACAGGAACACAAGAAGTTCCACCTGAACATGAGGAAAAATTTCCTTATTTTGAGGGTGACAGAGCACTGAACCAAGCTGCCCAGAGACGCTGTGGACTCTCCTCCTCTGCAGAGATTCAAAACCCACCTGGATGTAATCCTGTGCAACCTTGCTCTAGGCAATCTTTCTTTAGTGGGGGGAGGGTTGGACTAGATGATCTCCAGAGATCCCTTCCAATCCCTACCATTTTGTGATTCTGTCAACACCATCATCTCAACTCAGGCTGGACTACATCACCTTTGGCACATGCCAGGATACCAGAGCTGGAGAAGACAGACAAGTACTCACCACTTATGAACCTCAGAGGGGCAGCCCACCCCAGAGGGCAGACAAGGACAGGGCTGAGATGCCAGAGGAGATGGAACAGTCCTCTGTAGTAGAGTTCCATTGAACAAAGATGATTGATTTTGGTGGGTCAAGCCTCACTGTAGCTGCATGGTGACTCTTCCAGGCTGCTCCTCTGCAAGGAACACTCATCTTCTGCTTTCTGAGGAAATGTGGTTTATTTCGAACTACATTCAGTAAGGCATGACCTCTTTCCTTTGAAATTGTTACCAGGGCAGGAGGCTTTTGCTTACAGAGTTAGTGAAAATATACTGGACACTTTCCGAGTATGGCATTACAGTCTCTGCTATTGTTGAAGTCTCTTGGGGCTTTCTGAATGGCAGTGCATTGCAAATATAAGGTGAGATTCTGCTTTCTGATGCGATTTCATCTGTATTCTACCCTCACTGTTCCCTTTAGGCTTCCCAGGGCAACAAGCTTCATATGCAGAAAGGACATACAAGAGACTAGTGCAGAATATGCAGCTGGAAACCAGATTAGAGTCAGAGTGCAACCGTAACTGCAGGTCTGCAGCATGGGTACCTACCCATCCCAGACAGCAGCTGCAGTTCATTGCAGAAATTAAGAAAAAACTCCAATGAAGAGATTAAAGAGAAAAGCAGTGCTTGAAGCATTCTCATGGGATTCAGCTTTTTTTGCATTCTGCTCTGTAACCAGGTCAAAATTGTGCTGCTAGAGCTACCCTGTTACTGCAAATGAAGGTACCATCAGATGCTACCAGCTATAAAAACACAGGAATATACATGTACATACAGCTAAAAATATTCCCCTCTGGTTTTTATTATTAATCAAGCAGATCTATGAAAATCAAGGGGAGGAAAGTAGTGCTCAGGGCACTGCAAAAAATAAGGTGAGTGTACAGCCACCCACAGGGTCCAATTGCTACCCTTGATGCATACCCTTGCAGAAGAGCTGCTCCCTCTGCATCCCCTTCTCCCTCCAGCTGGAGCTACAGGGAAAAACAACAGGAAAAAGCAGCCTCTGACATGACTGGTGACCCATATGCTGAGAGTTGTTAAGGAAGGTGTAGGATAGCAAGAGTTCTTGCTAGGAACCAGCATAGCTGGGAAATGCTCTGATACCTGCCCGTGCTGCTTCACAGATGCAAGGGAGTCAGCTGAGGATCACACTGTGACCTTGCATGAAAGCTGAGAGAATAACTGAATCATCTGGCTTACAGGCTGAGCAAAACCACAGCATATCCCACCCCCTCAAAAAGCATTCATTTTCAGACAGTTTTCCTTACTACATTTTCTGCAATCTAAAAAAACCTAAGCCGTTCTCTCTCTAAAACTCTCAGAACCACCTCAAATCCATTCTCTTACTCTTTTTGAGGGGGGATTTAGAGTGGAAGGTAAAATATTGCTGAAACAACTCAACGTGCTCCTTGAAAAATGCTTCATTATTCATGCCTACGTTACAAACGGCGTGCAGGCTCACTCCACAGGATGCATTTGCTGAAAACCGAGGGATGTGAGATTGCCTCTTTCATATTCCATTGGGAGAAGAGCAGCAATCCTCTCCATCTTTTCCAGAGCCATTTTCACACCCAGTCAAACACCTCCCAGCTGTGCCAGCTGTGCACTTTCTGTCATGGGTAAAATGAATGGAGCAGGCAAGAAAGCAGCCGGCTCTGCAAGATGCTGCCTATGTGAGCAGGAGGACAAGCTGAAGAGAGAACGAGCACCTAAGTGTGGGGAGGGGAAAATAGGCACAGCAGAAAATACTTCTCTTTTAAATTTATTTATTCTTCCTCTCCAGCTAACCCTGTTCACCGGGTAGGTAAGCACAACCACCTTCTGGGTCTGATGCCCAAAGATGATGCCTACTTGCAGTCCTGCTTGCAGAGTGCCTGGGTCCTTTAGCACACCTCACCACACTGCCACAATTAGAAGGACAAAGCTGCTACGCTCCTTGTGAACTGTCTCCTTTGCAGGCATCCTCCAAAATACTTCATACAAAGCTGGCACTGCAGTGAAGGCAATCACCTCCCATCTTCACCCCGATCATCCTGCAGAGTTACTCAGGTTTATGCTGCTGTAAGATTTCTTAACTGCACAGTAACACATGCTGAAAATATTTGCCATTTGGACTGGATTTCATGTTTTAAAATGTATAACAAATAATTACTTGCACAGCACAAACCTTATAGCTTCTGATTCTGAGCAGATGAGAATTTGTAACAAACTTCCTCTGGCAAAGCAGTGTCGCCTTGTCTGCCATCACCTCATCTGCACCACCACGCAGCACTTGAGTGTTCTCTAAATCCCAGTTCCTGCTTCCTAACCCAGGTATTTCCATAGCAAAGGCTTTTGGCTGCCTGTGACACGGGAACAGCTCCAACTCACCTAGCTTCAGGGCTCCTTTCCAGGGCCCACCACAACTCTACTGCAGACTGAAACGAAAAAAAACCCACAGCCTAGACAAAGTTCAGTTAAATAACTGAACTGCTTTGATTCTATATTCAGCAATAACACTGATATTTTCAATGGTATCCAAAATCTGCCCAGTCATGATGAGTTTCCAGCCCAAAATGGACTACTAGCCCCTTTCTGTGCAATCTCCTATATAACCTTAGCACAATTCTGTGTGCAGCTGCTATGCCAAGTCTGTACCCTCCATTCAAACTTGAGCTTCATTAACAGAAAAATACATGGTATATCCTTCAGGAGAGAGAAAGGATGTGACAACCTTTGCCCAGTTCTTCCAGCCCTGACTATCAGAAACACAGCCAACAGAGTCTGCTTTGATCCCATAATTTTACTGTACTTGTTCAGGTATGATTAAAGATCACTCCAGTACATCTGCAAACAGATCAAGTTACTCATGACCATTTCCCCGGGTAAGTCAAACTGTTAATCCTTAACCTTCCACATAACTCTCAAAACTTTTCAACGCATTTTTGTAGTGCAGGTCCCAGATATGCATATAGTACAGGTCTTTCTGCTGCCCTATGGAACGACAATAGTATCCCTTAATGTTCCCTGAGGTTCCTCTGCTTATCAAGACCCGAGTAGTCGCTGTAGCTACAGCACTGACCCTGAGTTCAGACACATGCACAACCGTCCTCACAATCTTTTCAGAGGCTGCTCTGAAAGTTAATCCTTTCCAGTCTGTTCAGCATCCCCAAAGGGTGTTTAGTCCCTAGCTTACACTCACTAGATCCCAGAACATCCTCCTCCTCCCCATCCCTTCTTTATCACTCTTCCCCTTCACTCTGTCTTTGGAGGCATATCTCTTCTTCCACTGCATTGTTCAGTCCTACAGTCTCCATTTCACCTTTGGCCCTCCCTTCCTCACAGCTTCATGCACAGTTCAAAGTCTGGCTCTTTTTTCATGCTTTCCTGCAAGAGCCAAACCTCCAAGCGTGCCAAAGGCTTGGCACTGTGGCTGTAGACCTCAGCACACCCACTGACGTGCGGCTGCATCCTGTACTCTCTGCTCCTGCCAGTGCCCTGACATCCCTTAGCTGATGCCCCCAAGACATCAATCATACAGAAGCACTTTGAAAACCTCTCACAACTGCAAGTCTGACTTTTAACATTATTTATGACAGTTCCTACTTCCTCCTTCCTTGCTTTCCCTGTAAGTCCTCTCCAGAATCTCTTCTGAAGCAGAAAAAAGAAGTTATCATCTTGGAGGTTACAGGCTTGTACCCTGAGAAAAGCAGGGGTAGCACAGTTGTTTCAGACACTGGAAAACAGAGTAAGCAAACTGCTGTAGCAAAGGAGGACTGGCCCCTCCTCCAATTCAACTGCATCCACATATCCTCCCCAGAAGAGACAGCTGGGAGAGTTTCCTACCAAGACATCCCCGGGCAGCTGCAAAAGCTCTCCACACAGATCCCTACCATCAGATCGGGGGATAGGTTTTGCTCCATCTTAAGGCAGGAATCTGTCTACAGATAGCTTTACAGCAGACAGCTAATGTCATGTTTGAAAAGGTATATTCCCTTTTCATGCTTTGCTGGGTGAATTTTTCTGAGTCCATCCCTTGCTGTTAGCTGCTGTACCAGCACTACTCTGGCTCTTCCCTTCTGTGGGGATCACATTGGCATAGGCCAATTCACGTCTAACAGAGTTTGTCTCTCTTCATTTCCAGTTATATCTGATTTAATGCTACCAATGTTCATTTACTCATTTTTCAGCAGGCATTCATTTGACCCATTTTTGTCTTCTGCCCAGCAGCACCCCTCACTAGCAGTCTGACACACCCCTCCTCAGCAGCCTCTACACAGAGAATTTTGTTATTAGTGATTCTTATGAAGTCTCTGCCTTTGAACAGGAGTGCTTTACTTTTGATTGATATTTGGCATCCAGTAATTTCACGCAACAGTGGAGAGATTCCCTTCTTCTGTGCATGCTGGGACAGCATGAAGCCTTAGGGAGACAGATGTGCTCGCTCCCCTGCCCTTGCATCCTGTGCTGCCCTTCCCTAAATCATCTCATACGTCTATTGCCACCCTGACTGCCAACGAGACAAAAGGCACCGAGACGCTGGCTCTCCCAAACACCAGGGTGAGTTACTGACTTGCAGTGTTCACGTGGTGCTTCACATGTGAGAGTGATAATCACTGATCTGACCAAAACAAAATGTCTTTTGATTGTCATCATCCAGAAAATCACCCTCATATTGAGTCAGACCAGGTCTTCCCAAGATGACTAACAATGCTGCTCAGGCTGTGCCCATACTCTGACATTACACTGCCAGTATTGCTCCTGGTATATTTGGGGTAGAAATCATTTTTTTTTTGTTTGTTTTTTGATGACGCCTATTGTTTTTAGGCATACAATGGATTAAACTGCAACTGGCATTACGATAGGAAAGTTTAATGATCCCAATTACCTCCTTGAATGTATCTTTGGCTATTTTCATCTGCAGAAATAAAAATTCTCTAGCTGCCAGACACCCTCAGCTGTTTTGCAATTGCCATACAAAGGCAGAACAGATTGACCAAGCAATGACCCTGAACAATTGCCTACCTTAAGTGGTAATAAAGATCAAGAGTTACATGGCTGGCAAAAGAAATGCACGGGAAAGGAGTAGAGTCACCTCCTGCCACTGACCAGGGAGTGCTGGGGGGACTAGCAGTGCTGCAGCCAGTGCCACCCAGGCTGAACAGCAGCACATCAATTAGCCAAACCATTAGCAAAAAAATGGTGGCCAGTTTCCTCCACTTGCTTTGTTAAGGACCACACCATCAGGAGGAACTTCCTAGAGGAAAGCCGTTGTACCAACCTTTGAGAAACCACATGGTCCTCATTGCAAATACTGAGGATGTGCACGGGAAACAGAGTTTTAAACAGATTCTTCCCCAAAACAGTGCTGCTGCACACTCACAAGTGGTCACTGTAATTTTTATTGCAGAACTTTGATACCACATAAGCCAGTATTCAGAGTGCATTGCTATTCTATTAATCTAACCTGTATTATCCTCTCCAACTCTGTTCCCTCCAAGCAAATCCAAGCCATGCTGCTCTTGTCTAACCTGACAGTCAATCTCCTCCACGAAGGTATTTTGGAACATTTCAATAGTGGCAGCCACAGCTAATTTACACTCAATTGCCACTTAACCATCTAAGCACAACTGTTCCCAGCCAGAAACCACTGTTAGGGAGAAAAAGGTCAAGTAAAGAGAAAATCCAAAAGCAGAAAGGTGAATGAACAACAGAGTTAGAAGGTGACTGAGAATGGCTGCTCGATATTTCACATGTTTGGGAATTTGGGTATGTACAGGGAGGGAAGGTCAGAAATGAGATTTCAAGTCATAAGGAGACAGTAGGTACAGCAACAAGGAACTGTTGTAGATATTACACACTGCATCAGAAAGAGCACTAGGTTTTAATGTTATTTTAAAACAAAGTACTGCATTTGGTAAATCACATTCCTATCAAATGCAACAGGAATCACCTGATTTAAGAACAGTACTGTCAATAGTTTCTCCATGAAATCACATGTCTGTTTTGCAGCTATTTTATCAGTCCTGGTCTCAGCTCTGCACACGTGGATGTGTTAGACTCCTCGTAATGGCAGCCAAACACAAGCTTGCAGCTCATTTCACCAATGTTGAACAACATGAGCTCGCCAGCAAACTGGCAGAAATATCAGCAGGATAAATGACTGGCATCGAGAACAAATAAGAGACCATTTAATTACTCTACTATTTAGAATTTTATCATTTAAACCACTCAAAAGACTTTCTCACTGTCATCTCTGGATGTAGCTAGGTCACAAAAGAAGCTAGTTATGTTTAGCAAAACCCTCCACAAAAGCCAACAGCTTGTGGCCCTCAACCTGGGAATAAGGGAACTCTTCATTGATGCTCCTGCTAAGGAATAGCCAAGAACTAAAGCCTTACATGCAGTGCCTCCCTCCAGCATCCAGTGTTAGCTGCCAAGATCTCCTAGCTTTCTTAGTGACCTGGTATTTTGTTTTCTTTGTTCTACATTTTGCCTTTCTATACTGATACCTGGAATGAAACACCTTCAGTATAGATCCTGCTTAATTTCCATTCCTGTGGACTAATGACAACTGGAGACCTGCAATAATTGCTGATGTTGCCAGTGCAGCTGTACAAACAGGTGGTAGTCTGTCAAGATGCAGAAATGAGCACGGGGCATGTCCCAGCACTTGTGATAACAAGCAGGGACATTTAACCAAAACTCGGCAGTACGTTGGGCAAAGTCTGTGTGCCCTTCTCTGTGGGGCACTGCCTGTCACTCTGTTTGCTTCCTCCACAGCATCTTCTTTCATTGCAAACCTCATTCTCCTGGCAGTACCCTTGAAGAGGACAGTAAAATTATCTGTCTGCACATTGTTCTCCTTTGTTGCGGCAATTGCCTAAACTTTGAGTTGGCTTCCCTCTGCACATTCTAAGCAAGGCTTAAGGCTCAAGCACAAACACATGAGTGCACAGCTGAGCACTGCCAGTGCCCAGGAGCCTACAAGATGCAGGAACCTGGTCCTGACTGGGAGCCCAGTGACACCATGGGGTTCAGATGCCAACCTCTGTCCTACATTGAGCTCTTCTGGGCCACCAGCACTCAGGGCTCACATACAGACATATTGGGAAGCTCTGCTCACTTCCCTGCCACAGCAATCAATGTTTAACATCAATTTTGAGCTGGCTGCACAACTCCCAGAGAGACTTATACCTCTCTTCCTTGTTTTCTAGGTCTTTTTATATTACATGAACTCCAGCTCTGTGTAGCCTTTAATCTCAAAATACTCTTTGGAAGGAATGGCTGCCACATCACCCTACTCTTCATTATATTGGGGGATGCAATAATTTTCCCTCTTTCATTGAAATGATGTTTCTACAAAGACTTCATACTGAATGACAAAGAATATTGTGTCATCACCTCCCCATCTTCTTACTGTCCTCTATTTCAGAGACAAAAGAACTAGACCAAAGGCTACAACACATGAAAAGCACACGCAGGATCACTCCTGCTAAGAAACATCACCACTGCCTTGCATTATACAACAAAGTCTGTGAGATGGAGGCCAGCATGGTTTTATATGACTTCAAGCTATTATAGCTGCCTTTTAAATGCATAAGAGGCTGTATTTGAAGCTGTCTTGCATCTAATTCCCTATTGAACTTGCACTCTAATTTCTCGTAAAACATGAGTAGAATCAGATGTTCCAGAAAAACCATAGCATATTGAATATGAAAACTCCACACTGAAACAGGGGTAAGGAAGAGCTTACATAAGTTGCATTCCCTGTAGTTTGGAATATTGAGATTGAGCCTTTGAAATGCATGAAATCTAGTTTGTTGATCATTTCCCAGTTTATAGTCAGCTCAGTGGGAACAAATATGCATCGACTTTGATATCCTTTAGAAGAAAATTCTTGGCACCTCATTTCTCTTAAGAAATACACCTATTCTCTTCCTATTTTGGTACTATTTTAGATGCAGACTGGAAGATTAACCCAGCTGTATTTTATATTCATACAGTACTTTCTATGGCCTGATCCATCTGACTACCAAAAGTTCCTTCTGAATTAAAATGACACTGTCTATCACATCCCAAGCTGGAGCAGGAAGCATTTGTCAAGTAACACGGAAATACTGGTAGTCTGAGGAATGAAATGTAGGGAGAGCAGGAAAGGACTGGTGAATAACACATCTTTTAGTAAATGACTCTCTTTTCTGGAATACTGGAATATGGATTGCAAAGGGGTGAAAGCAGCAGTGGAGAAACAACCTCTTTCAAAAACCAGACTAGAAAAAACTTATTAAAATATTAACACAGAACTTGCAAAGTATTCTCTTATTGGATGATGTATGTCACAAGAATGAGCTCTCTATTTAAGATGATAAAAAGAAAACTGAAAGAGTAGTTTGTAACATTAGGCTAACCTAGCTTAGTTAAAATCAGTTCAGGTTCCCTGACATGACATTGCTCGTTGAAATGAAGACCCTGGAGCTCTGGCACAAGCCTCCAGCATGAGCATGTATAACCCCTGCCATGTGCAACTCTGACAGGATCTTCCCATTTTTGCTCATACGACAGCCATTGAAAGCTCCCCAGGACAGCAACAGGATTTCAGTGATAACATACATGAGTGAGAGCTGAAGTGCTGCAAAGCACTGAGGTTTTCATGTGGAATTCAAATTAGATTTAAAGGCCTACACACTAAATTAAATTCTAGTGGCTGCATTGTATTTCCAGTTTAAAGGAAGGGAAAGAGAGGCATTAACATAGAGCAGGGTCATGCACCAGTTATGTCTTATTAAGTATTCCAGCCTTCCTTAATATAAGCATCACATATGGGTTTTTTTGCAGCTAGCAGCTCCCTGCTTAGAGAGAGAGAGAGGTCTGGATAACACCCCTTATGTCTCCCAGGGCCTCCTGGGCTGATTGACAGGAACATGTACTGCAGGGAACAAATGCTGCTTAAAGTAAAAACAAGATTACTTTCTCTGAAGGGGGCCAGTGGGGTCATTTCTTTGTCACATCTTCTGCTCACCATCTCTGGTTGAGGAAAAGACAAAGAGGAAGAGTGACATTTTCCTCTCCTAAGGAAACACAGGACATGCTGAGGAACTGGGTTTTACATATGGTGGCTTGCACTGAATTCTTAGGAAAGCATGAGAGATTGCTTGAAAGAAACATGGTATTTTAAGAGTCAAATCTCACCTCCAGGAACCAGACCATGTGGAAACCCAACTCAGAATCTGCACTCCATCCCATCTCAGTTAGATTTTTGGTTGGTTTACGCGAGATCAGCAATAAACATCTGATTCTATGTATCCCCATTGGCTCTTGCCTCACCATGACGGACAACATTTAGCTTTGCTTCTCCGTGGGTAGACCCACCAGGTGTTCTGAGCCTGGGCCACCCTGTACAGTGGCAATGTGCCCCATTGTTGGGTTTTTCAGTAACTTCTCCACTTGCTCCCTCATTTCTATCCATAGTCTTCTCTCTGCCAACACAAAGGTAACATTTCTGGGGTTTATATTTTGTGCTATCCCAAATCTCCGTTCCACTGAAACAGTTTCATGTTATAATTCCCAAATGTTGTCAAGTTTAATGATGCTCAAGAATTTTTCCTATTTCTCTAGCTCCTGCAACATCCCCACTGCCTCAGCATCTCCCTCTGCACAGCTGTGCCAGGAACAGTCCATCTTCCCTGACCCTGCCCTCTGCTCTGATCTATTCCTATAATAAAGCTCAGGGGAGGAAGCAGCCAAGCACTTGCAGAAACAGCAGACACCCAGTTAATAGTCTCAGGACCAAAGTGTTTCCCTTCCCAGAGACCTCTGATAGTTTGTAAACAGCAGCATCAGCAGATCAGCACATCATCAGCTACTTTTCAGTTGCTCCTATTTAGAGCCAGTAATTCACTACTCAACTTATTCTTCCCAAATTTCAAGGTGGTAGTAGGGAAATGGAATTGTATTAATAAATATCCATTTGAAATGAGACTCCTGATCAGATGGTAAAAAATGTCTGGCTAAGCAGTAAAAAAGTCATGCCAACAATGAAATTTTCAGTGAAAGAAGAGAATAAGCAGTCCCTAAATAGAAGGGTTAAGGTAGATTGAAAATGTCAAGTCATTGATATTTTATAAGGTAACCATGGTTATTTTTTATGCATTCCTTCGCAGCATGAATGCAGATGATGAAAAAGTATTCATGGGCCAATTGAAACAAAAATAAAGCTGAAGAGATACCTTGATGGTAATTCAAACCTTATACTGCAGTCCACACAGACAAGCAAGAACATTCAGCTGATACTGCACCACAAAAGCCCCTCACTAATTACATGAATAAAAAACATTTCACAAATGATGAACATCTTGAAAATCACTCTGACTTTAGCCCTAATGTACCTGCAGGGATCAATATTTCTGGAGCAGGACAGATCTGGTCTCATATGTGAAGATGCCCATGTGGCTCCTGAATAAAGCCCAATCATTTCTAGTTTAATCTGTACAAGCTGCTGGAGATGCAGAGGACCATTGGTCCTGATGTGCTGCAGCCCCTTGGTACTGCCCAGTGAGGAGGTCAGTAATGGTCTTGGATGTTTTAGCCTTCTCTACTGCTATTTCTTGAGGTAATTTTGCATACTTTTCCATTAGACTAATGAGCTGTCTTGGTTGCACTTACCTCGCCGGCAAGTGGTGTCACCCTTTAGAGTGGGGTCAGGGGAGCAGCCCAGGAGATCAGAGTGGGCGACAGGAAATGGCAAGAGCTCCCAGTTGTGAGAGATGACTGAGTGTTCTGTTAAGCAAACTAAAACAGGACTTGGGCTCAGAGGAGACCCTATGGACTTCTGCAGTAAATAATGGCTTAAACCCATTGCCAGAAGCCTATGGAGAGGCTCCCAGAAGCCAAAACGTTTTGCGTGGCAGCAGAGAACAGAAATAAGAGGCTGCTCCTCCACTCCAGAACCTGTCTGGATGCTAAAACCATTTTCTGTCCCTTAAATAATACGTCATAACAAGCCACAGCTTGTTTTGGTGGAACAAGTGACATTTGGCTAGGCTGCAGAGAGGCATAAACACCCCTAAACCTGGAAGGAAGGCTGGCAGGAGGTAGCGTGGGAAGGATTCGGTGCAGAAGGCTTCTTCAGTCGAATAAACATCTCTGGTTAGTGTTAGAAGAAAATGACTGACTTTTCCTCTGCAAGTCTTCACTATTGTTGCATGATATTATAATTTCTCTGCTAAACATCTGTTCTTTGGATGTACATTCTAGCCTGGTTTCTGTAAAGGGGCTGTAAAGCCAGAAGATGTCCATAGTAGGGCCAGAACTGGAAGTTCCCAGTACACAAAAACATACATCCCCAACTGGCAGCTAACAGGGTTAAAACACCCTCTGATTAAATGAAAGCATCTTTAATTAGTTTAATTGACCATGCCTCAGCCAAGACCATCTGCTCAGCAGCATTTGCCTGCTCTTTGCAGGAGCGATTGATCAGCCATAGCTAGAGAATACAGCATTAGGCTACATCAGATTTATTTTGTTTAATAGAAGAGCTAATTTGCTTTAAATTTAATTACAGGGGCCAAGATTGCTCTCTAAGTCCATAACAGCACAGAACGTAAGCTGATCCCACAGCTAATGGAGGCACATGTAGATCCACACGTGTCCATGCAAATCAGACACTCAGTGACAACAGCCTGGGGGAACAGGTCCCACCCTGGCAGAGAGTGATCGCTACATTTTCTTCCCCCAAAGCCAGCAGCACGACAGCACACTGCTACCATGTTCTCCATGTCCCACTCCAACTGGCTGAGCTCTTCCCCACATCTCTCCTTTGGATGCTGGAAGAGACTGGGAGTAGATGCTGGAGCAGACACGACTCATCTCAACCACCTCTCCTGCTTCTAATTATAAAGACATGAAATGATGTAGGGTCAACTGCTTTTGCACTGCATGGGATTAACAGGGACAATTAGGGGACTGTTCTGTAACTCCTAGGTGACCTCCACCAGAAAACTTCTCCCAAACAGGGTAGCTGGCAGATGAGTGTCTAGTGGAGCCAGACATCACACTCGCACTGTCTCTCTTGGTTTCTCTATCCTCCCATGCCAACATCATTCTTCAAAATACCACACCCCAAGCTGATGAAGAAGGACAATTCCCCCTTCTCCTCTAAGGACCACATATATCTATGTTGCATAATTATGAAGGGAAGAATTTCATTCACTTCCAAACACTTCCTCTTTTGTCAATTCCCCATCGGGCACTAAATCACTGCTGTCTGTGGGAGACGCTCAAGCCCTGACAGGCACGCTGCAGCTGCCACTGGCTGCTACAGGAGTAATTACAACCCTGAAGAAGGCTCCAGGCTGCCATTTCCGTTTCCATGGAAATAAATACTGAATTACTGAAAACAGAGTATGATGCTTTATGGATTCTGAGGCTTTTGATCATCTCAAAATCACCTTAACCCATGTTTATTGATGGTGGCTTTGTTTTAAGGCGGGAGGGATAATGCTCACGGTGTGGAAATCGGTGGAGTGACCAAAACGTGTTTTGAAGGAAAGAAGTGGGGAAAAAAGCCAGAGTCTGGCTGATGCTCTGGGGATTTGCCATGGGGGCAGCAGTGCTGGTCAAAGCTGCTAGTTGTCCTCTGCATCCAGGTATTCAGCTCTGGAGAGAGGAGTCTGTGGAGGGTTGTTGTTCCTTGCTTGCCACTCCACAGCAGCTTCAGGTTGCTACCACCGGCCCTGCGATAGTCTGTTTGCAGGTGCTCCTGGGGCTGAAGCAAACCTCCCACCCTTTTAGAGGGGCCATCATAGCCAGCATTTGTGCTTAAATGCCCAGAACTGCTGATGGCCTTTTCACAGGCTCTGAGCTTCAAGATGAAGCTAGAATAAGAAGGAACTGCAATATGCTCTTCAAAAACAATGAACAGGGAGCAGAAGAGAGCGATCTGATACTAAACCCCTCTATCACTGTATTGGAGGGAGACATAGATGTTCACAGACAGCTAACTACATGCTGTGCCCAAGGACCCAGATTTCAACTCCCATTGCAAGGTACAGCTGGAAACTTCTCATCACAACAAATTAGATAAAATACTTGGTTTGAGTAGGATACACACAAACCAAACATTTTTTCAGAGGTTGACTTAACCTTCATCTCACTGCCTGAGCTGTTACAGGACCTCATAGGAGTTTCTGTCCTTAACTTGTTTCTGCCTTAGCTTGGGGGGACTCCACAACGGGCTCAACGCACCACAGCAAGTGAAGACACAAAGCTTCAGAAAACCACCTGAACTGCAGAGATGAGAGAGGGGCAGAAGGGAGACACCACCTCAGAGAGTCAACTCTAATTCTGACTTGAGCTAAAAACCGAACATTTGATTCACGACAGAAATCCTAAATATTTGTTCTGCTAACGCTTCTGAAAAAAATTTTTTTGCATAGAAACTTTCTGCTTTTGGAGAAACATCAGACTTTGGACACAGAGTCATAATTCAGCTGCAAAAATAAATGCCAAAACAGTGAACTCTAGTTTAAAGCCAGCTCTAGTGGGTAAAATTAGGGTTAAACATTTCCTAGCTAAAATTACAGGTGCTCAAAACTTAGGAAACAATTCCAATTGCACTGGTTAAAAGCTTTCATCCCTTTATGTGAAATAGCCACCAGAGAGTGATGGGATTTGGCTTGTACTGTAGCTCCCCACACATGCATGCTTCCCTGATATTTTACCTTCTATCTGGATGGACAGGAAGAGATGCCGAAAAACCACGACCAACCATGTATTACTATATATTACTCAGCAGGTTTAAATACATATATTTAGTATTTCTTTTCAAATCTAGTATCTAAGGAAATTAGATGAAATTGGAAGCTTAGCATAGGTATTTTGGACATTTAAGAGGAATACCATAGTGCACAGGACACTTTAGGCCCAGGAAAGATGAGAAAGTCTGATTGAGAAGCCTGTGAATCCAGTCCTGCAAGGAGACCATAGAATCCTGCGCTTGTTCCAAAGAGGGAGAATGGAAATGTGCAGTTCATCATAGATGTGGTCTGGACATCACTGCTGGTGCATTAACTGAACAGCACTGTACTGGCTCCTTCTCTTCTTTTAGTAGCTAAAAATTACCTTCAAACACAGCTTGAGATAGAAAAGCAAATCACGGCCCTACGGCTGGGGAAGAACAAGATGAGGAGAACACCACAGCCTGATTTTCAGAGATCCTGCTGCAATTCAGCTGTTATGAAGGTCAGTGGGAAGTACAGGGCTTGTGCCAAAGGAAACACTAACTGCAGCAAAGATCCAAGTTTGGAATTGCCCAGCATTTACAGAAAATAGCTCCTATATGACTCTTCAACAGTCACAGGTTAATTACAAAACAAGAGAGCTAAACTCAAGTCTTGCCAATGGGTTCTGGACTAGAAACCCAAAACTGAAGCACACTTCTCCACAGAGCCTCTCACTTACAGAGCCATGATACTTGATTTCCACGCTGACTCCAGCGGATCAGAAACACTAAGCCACAAAGTGTTATGCAAAAAACTTAAGCCTCGGTGTATAACTTAAAATGTTCAAGTCAGAAGTTGCGCTTAGCAACGCCATTATTTCCACAACCATTCTGCTACAACAACATTTCCCATGTTTGTTTCCTAAAAGCCCTTCCAATGGGACCATAGAATCATAGAATGTTAGGGGTTGGAAGGGACCTAAAAAGATCTAGTCATCTAGTCAATCCCTTTTGCTCTGTTGCTCTGTCAGATCCTGTGATATCACTGCTATAACACTAAGAAGATGCTTATCTTATACCATTTGGGGATATTGTATTAAAAAAATAAATAAATCCCTTTAAAAATTATCCTCCTTCTGCACAAACAAGGTATTATTCCAGAAGTGAATGAAAATGCTGTCCTATTGATGTAATCATTATGCAATTAGTGAGGATAATGTAACAGAATGCCACATAGAGAAAAGGACCTTATTCCAGACCACAGAAAGTGCAAGAGTTTGGGCTCTCAGCACAGTTCCTGTCCATACTTCAGGAGGACAACAACTAGGCAAAGCCTTCTCACCTGCTGCCTCCTGGCTCAGCTTCTGGGGCAGTTTCACCCTGCACACCAAAGCAAGGGAGAACACATCAGACCAGTCCGTCCCTCTACTCCCAGCCAACAGGAGCAATGGACAAAGCCTATGGGCTTTGCTTTTCTCAGCGCAGTTGAGTGACTGACAAACTGCGCTAACAGCAGCGCACTGCTGCTCCAGAGCGATGCTGTTCAGATATCCTGCCAGGGAAAAGGCTCCTCTTCCCAATTGCTCCCATGCATGGCAGAAAAGCATAAGTCAAAAATAACCATAGCTTATAGCATGCCAAACCACCACTGAAAGCTTATGATTGCCCTCAGATTTGTTTGGGAGGTTTGCTCAGCCTCAGTGTGAAGCCTGTGGCTGGCACCATGGCAGGCTGCTGAGGCAGGGTCTGCAGTGGGCTCTGGCAGGAGCTGCCCGAGGGAGGAAATCAGTTTATAAGTCACCCACATGTGTGCAACTGGAGCCTGCATGGCCCTTCTGGGAATACTGTAGTTTCAGCACATCCAGGAAAGTGCCTCTCCTTTTAACTTAAAGCTTATTCGCAAACAGAACACACCAAATATTTTGTTCTTACGAAACAGGCAACAGAAGCTTCAATCAAATTATTAAGAGAAAGATTTAAGTTGTACTTTCAATTAACTCTGACGATACAAGAATGAGACCAACAGAGACAATGTGTCTTCATAGGGAGGCAATGAGCTTAGGCTGACTGACAAAAATTGCAATTGGGACTGAAACAAAACAACACAACGGAAATAAATGACCATTTTTAGGGGTTATGAGGCCAGTGCCCCAAAGCCTAATGGTTGTGCTCTGTGTTACAAGGACAGCTGCAGGCACAGGCTGAGAGGTGTTTGCAAACCCAGCCAGTAAGGGAGCTCACTGCTGATTTCAGGACAGGTTGGCCGAGCAGAGGTGTTTACTGAAGATGGCTTGTCAAACAGAGAGAGACAGATGCTGCAAATGAAAATTTATGAAAATGCAAAGTGGCTGTGTTTGGGGATAGAGTAAGCAGCGGGAAGAAAGTCCTGCAGAAGCATTTCCCAGCCCTGCCATGGCCACAGCACAGATTTACATGCAAAGCTGGGAGCTGTTCTTCCCCTCCAGCTGCCCTGGGTCCTCTCCCACCCAGCACCCACCCGAGCTGCTGCAGTGCTCTCTGCATGCCATTCTTCTCTCTTGCAGGATGTCTCTGGTTTTAGTGCTGTGATGCTGGCAGGTACCTCTGGCCCCCTAATTGGTGCCAGACTTCTCATGCCAGAGATGCTGCCAGTGCAGTGTGGCTCAGCGCAGTCCAAGGGGTTACAGCACGGGAAGAGTTCCAAAGACAAAAAGGGCAGTGCCCAGGGCTTGGCTTGCATCTCCAGCCTACAGCAATCAGGCACCTAGCTGCTGTCATGGCTTTGAAATCTGCACTGTGTGAATACCAAGAACTTTTGCAGTAGGAAATGATTTGCTACTAAAGTTCAGGAGGAAAAGGGAAAAAAATCTCCCGTTCCAGGGCTGATGCCAATGCTTCATCATGAGAAATCAGGAGGAAACTTTCATGGGGGAAGGGGGCAGGCTACTGACTCACTGCTTATTGCAATATCATTTTCTGCTCTCCCTTGCAGTTCTGCTGCAGAAAACATGCTAGCCAAG